>CAHIKZ030004445.1:212500-290000 GCA_903632075.3 Acanthosepion pharaonis | reverse complement strand
CTATAAAGATTATTTTTAGTGGGTAAACGTGTTTGCACACGCCGGTTGTAGTTAATGTCACTGTTTATGAAAATTAAAATAAACATAAAAAACAATTAAAACATGTGACCCCATTAAAAATAACATTCATAATATATATATGTGTGTGTGTGTGTGTGTGTGTGTGTGTGTGTGTGTGTGTATAAGATTTATGAAAAACTTTTTTTTTTTAATTTCTGCTTCTTCGCTTAGTTAAAATTTAACGTAGGCCATATTTAATTGATTGAGTAAAACCCACAAACGTTATTGGGGAACAGATAGGGCAAAATCAGGAAAATAAGGAGGGTGATCAACCAGTTCAAAGCCAGAGTCATGCACAGCAACTATGGAAACTAAGAACATGTGTGCTGGAGCCTGAAAAAAAGACCCCTTTCGTTAATGTTCCTGGGCGTTTGGTCTTGATAGCTTTTCGTAACTTGCTCATCAAATTGGCATATTACTCTCCATTGATGCTGTGGCTCTTTTGAATAAACACAATACATTTTGCATCCCCCCAAACAGGCCATAACCTTCACTGCAGATGAAACGGCTTTGGCATTCTTTGGAAGAGGTGAGGAGGGGCGTTTCCACTGCATGAACTGTCTCTTTTTCTCTGGCTCAAAATGATGAACCCAGCACTCATCCTAGGTTAGGAAACGTCTAAGGAAACCAGCTGTACCCTTCTCATGCAATGTCAGGTTTTCCGATGATGTGATCAAGTTGGCGGGCATTTGGTCAGGTGTCAGAAGACGTGACAGTGACCGAGCAGAAACCTTCATCAAGCCAAGTTCATTGTACAGAATGTTCTCAATTCTCACACGAGATACGGTAATAGCATTGGCTATTTGATTTATAGTCAATCACCTATCATCCATCCTCACGATCACTGTTTTCCTCGGAGGTGGCATTTGCAGGACGTCCAGATATTGGATCATTTTTAAACACTCTTTTCTCATCGTAAATTCAGCTGCCCAATTTTGCACTGTTGATAAAGCTGGGGCGTTATCCCTTAATATATTAGGTTGGTGCAAAAATAATGACGTAATAATGTCGTTTTTTGACGTATTTTTTAACGTCAAAAACGACATTATTCCGTCATTATTTTTGCACCAACCTAATAGTAACCATGTCAGCATGAATGTCATTGAATACTAAACCCTTTTTCTGCAGTTGCTTGATAACACCACGATGCCAATTTTTTTTTTAAGTGAAGACGCTACGAGTTACTTTTGAAGTCTTCTTTGGACGCTCAGATGTTGGTTTATCTGGAAAGAAACAACACAGTTATTAATAAGAAGAGTTTGTCTGGATGCATGCAAGATTTCACAGCCCTAGCGTCACTCGTTCGTGGTCAGCCTATCTTAAAACAACTATTCAGAAAAAAGAGAAGATGAAATAGCGTTGCAAAGAATACAGTTTACTGGGTAGTCATGGGTTCAATTCCCGAGTTAGATTTAAGGCCACAATTTCAAGAGCTAACTAAGAAGTATTAATGTAATAACAAAATGTTCTACCCTACAAACCCCTTCTCCACAGATGAAACGTTGCAAGCCTCTCACTAATCTGATATTTTGATGAAAAATGTTCAGACATTTCTTTATTCCACCAGTTCAGACCTTCTCAGATAGCATTTAAAGAAAATTAATTTGTTGAACTTATTGGTTTGATCTTCGGCTCTCTCTCTCTCTCTCTCTCTCTCTCTCTCTCTCTCTCTCTCTCTCTCTCTCTCTCTCTCTGGTAGCCACGAGATACTGTCAGAGCAGGAAGTAATCTTCGTAGTTCTGTTGAAAATCAGTCAAATATTACAACTAAATATCTCACAACTAAAGATCTTATAAATTATTCTGAAACCGCTGGAGTGAAAGTAACAAGAAATACTACAAATAATATTGCAAAGAGTAGGACTACCAGGATGCTGACCTCGTAATATTTCTTTTCTAAAGTCATTTGAAACCTCGTTTATCATTTGCAAATGAACATATTAATAACCTGTCTTATTCTGCGAAATTATACAAAATAAGAATTTTAGACAATAAATTTGTTTATTGACATGAAGGTGATTTTTTTTTTCAATCTAAAGAACAATCCTCCTACAACAAAAAATTGTTAAGTGTTTTCAATTTAAAAATTAAAACTAATAAAAAAATACTGTTGCAAATAAATCTAGACTTGAAAGCAAAAAGAAACAGTTGGCCTGAACAGAACGTAACCCTCTTAAAAACTGTCTCTATTTCTGAGATGAGGTATTATGTACATTATTTACATTATTCGGACTATTGTCCTCATCTTTGTTGCCATATTTATCCGATCCTTCAATATCTGTCTATATTTCTGAGATGAGGTATTATGTACATTATTTACATTATTCGGACTATTGTCCTCATCTTTGTCGCTATAGTTATTACAACGTTTCGGCCGTTGTACGCTCCGGCCTTCTTCAAGTGGTTGGAATGTCGAACTGAACCCTTTATTTCGCTCACTCGGGTAGACTGTTCTAGTTCCACGTGCCATGTTTAATGGATGTCAGTTATCAGTTATCTTCTGTTTCCCTCTGAAAGTTCTCCACTGCTTTAACCAGGTATAGAACTCACATTCTTTGGGTCCTGTCTTCTCTGAGATGACCTATTATGATTACTTGGATTATTGACATTATTCGGACTGTTATCTTCATTGCCATACTCACAACGTTTCGGCCGTTATACGGTCCGGCCTTCTTCAGGTGATTGGAATTTGGAACCGAACCCTTTATTTCGTCCACCGGGGTGTCCTCAAGAACACATGGCCTAATGGGTAAAGACTTTGGTTAGATCCAGTTACTAGACTCAAATAATTGTGAGTTCAATTTTAGGTCACAGCAGTGGTGAACCAAAACTTGCAGAGTTGAGTTAAAGTGAAATAACTGAGACACCCGGAAGAAGCATGACGCGTGGAACTAGAACAATCTAACCCGGTGGACAAAATAAAGGTTTCGGTTCGAAATTCCAAACAGCTGAAGAAGGCACAACGACCGAAACGTTGTGAATATGGCAATGAAGATGAGAATAACAGTCCGAATAAAGTAAATAATGAAAATCTTTACTAATCAGTTGTTTTTGCAATTATTTTCTATAAATTAAAAAAATGAAAATGTCAGTTTGAAGTTTGAAATATTTTTACATACAAAAACAAATAAAATCTTTTTCAAAATCTGACAAAAACTTGATATATTACTGCCTCATTTGTCTCCATTTAAATCAATGCAACTTGTCATAATTTATAATATTAACTAACTCTAAAGCTACAAGTGCTCATACACCCAATAAAATAAATACATACACTACAGGCTAACAGTTTCGGTCCACACTCTGGATTTCGAAGAATCGTCTAAAAATCGAAGATAACAAGACTTTTTCAAAACTAATTTATGAGCTCGTTTTGGACTGAAGTGATTTTCTCTTTCTGGACGGTTTTATCATCATGTTATACCGGAACATACCTATTCTATTGTAATAGACTCTCCCAGATATAATAAGTAGTTGTAGCAGTCGCCAGGGCTCAGTGTGAGTTGGTGAGTCAGTCGATGTCGGACCTTAAAGTATCATCCACCACAACTAGATTGCTGCGTCATTAACTATTATTTCAAGTTCCTAACGTTTTGTACGTCGAACCTAATTTAGGACCGACTTAGTGAAATACAAGCCTCCACTGTGAAAACTACTCTACAACAAATCATATACAATTTCTTTTTTTTAAGGCTTTCACCCCAAGCAAGGCGGGAGTGTCACTAGCACGCAAGGGGTTACAGAGGATTGAGAGTAAGAGTAAAGAGGCGTTATAGAGGAAAGGATGACGAGAAGGACGGGGAATTAGATCCAGGCATCTGAAGATGTCGATTGACATTACATTTGAATAATTGGAGATTATAGCTATCAGGGTAGCAAGTAAGAGGAAGGGAGTTCCTCAGACAGGAAGTGCGAGACGCGAAACTATTGGAGTAGAAGAGATACTACAGGAGTAGACAGGTTTGCCTATCTTCCGATTCCCCCTCCTCCCCGGTCTTTTGAACAGGAGTAGAAGCTTATCCCTTGTTCCCGGTTTAGGATTGGGTTTCCGGATCCTTCTAAAGTCTATTTCAACTCCATACTCTTAATGTCTCCGCCTGAACTCTGAAATGCTATTCACTAATCAAATCTTGACCTCTTCAAATCTAGAATTAGCTGTCAATCTTTCCTCTTATCTTGCCCTTTCTCATGCTAATACAACTCCAGAGAGTAACCCTCTACCTTGAGTGGCCCTTTGGCCTATTATTGGGTGAACAAAATATATATTAATTAATTAATAATAATAATAATTGCAGGGTTGAAAGCTGAAACTGAAGGTTTTATCCTTGCTGCACAGGACCAATGATTGTTAACTAGGAATTATCAAGCACGTATACTAAAATACTGTGTTAGCCCAAAATGCAGATTCTGTGATAAATATCCAGAAACGATTGATCATCTTGTATCAGGTTGCACGATATTGGATTCCACTGAATATAAAACTCGGCATGACAGAGTGGGCCAATATCTGCACTGGAAAATTTGCAACTTCTATGGAAAGGAAACTGAAAGAAACTGGTATGAACACCACCCAGACCCGGTTACGGAGATAGGACCTGTTACAATTCTATGGGACTACGCAATACACACTGACAGAACAATCAAAGCCAACTGCCCAGACATTGTTATTAAAGACCACAAACAAAAAAAAAGTGCCTTCTTATTGATATGGCACTCCATTGCAGATTGCAATGTATCTTTGAAGATATTCAAAAAGCTGTCAAAATACAAGGACCTTGAAATAGAAATCTCAAAAATGTGGCATATGGGAACATCAACAATCCCTGTTGTAGTTGGAGCCCTAGGACTGGTTGGAAAAGATTCCAGTAGACTAATTGAAGGGATTCCTGGAAGTCAATGCCTCAAGGAGATACAAAAAATTGTTCTGACAAGTACAGCCCACACTTTACGAAGGGCTTTATCTATGTAATATTTTTTTTTTTGCAGTGTAAAGTGTCATGATACCATTTCTAACCTTAGGTCCCTGGGCGGGACTCGGAAAGAAATGTGTAGACGCCAGATATCAAAGGAAATAAAAATTATTAATAATAATAGAAATAAAGAAAATGATTGACGTAACTTTTCCAATATTTTTCAACACTTAGCACAAGAGTGCGATTTAAGAAAAGAAAAGGCAGTGATTGAAAATATTTAACCATATTTCGACATTATGTCTTCTTTATGTCCTATACAAAAAATTTGAAAAATATTTTTAAATATCTTTTTAAGTGTTAATAATAATAATAATGATTTTCAAAAAGCTATCAAAATGCAAGGACCTTGAAATCGAAATCTCAAAAATGTGGCACATGGGAACATCATAAATCCCTGTTTTAGTTGGAGCCTTCGGATTGGTTGGAAAAGATACCAGTAGACTCATTGAATGTATCCCTGGAAGCCCATGTCTTAAAGAAATACAAAAAAATGTCCTCACGTGTACAGCCCTCACCTTACGAAGGGCTTTATCTATGTAAAATGTGTGTGTGCGGATGTGTGTTTCTGTTTTTTTGTTTTTTTTTAATTGCTCAATAGAAAATGTCACGATGCTATTTCTGGCTTTAGGTCTTTGATCGGGACCCGGAAAAAGAAATGAGTACACACCAGAAATCAAAGGAAATTAAATAACAAAGACGACGACGATGAAATGAACCCATAAAGTTACCTTAGGATTTTAACTCCTTTTGATTAATCTACTTTAATGGCTAAAGGTAATCTTAGGGCAGGCGGATTTTAAATTTTAGATAATCTGCCTCTCTAAAAACTGGATGCCATGAACTGATAGGTCAAATAATTTCGTTATCCGAGCTTAGAAGAGGTTAATTAAATTAAAGAATGTATAAAACTTACTAATTATCAAATATAGGATCGTTCAAAACTGTTGGCCAATACAGTATTTTCATTGATGAGTAATTTAAAAGATTTTAATAATTACACGAAAATCACAAGAAAAACATTTTTTTTTACCATTTTTTCTTTCTAAACCATTCTATTTTCACATTTTCTATCTTGCTTTTTTGTTAGACATGATAATCGGTGTTCACAGACGGTCTTCAATCGAACTGTTCTTGAGCTACTTTGCACATGAGAGACTGAAATCTTTGGTCATTCTTTGCGAAGATGTTACAGACATCTCCACCAACAAAGACTTGCAGCTGTAATTGCAGCAA
Organism: Acanthosepion pharaonis; assembly: GCA_903632075.3. NCBI lineage: Eukaryota > Metazoa > Mollusca > Cephalopoda > Sepiida > Sepiidae > Acanthosepion > Acanthosepion pharaonis. The sequence continues at coordinate 283,735 of CAHIKZ030004445.1, read as the reverse complement.
AAGGTGGCCCTGAAAAGTATTGACTCAGGGTGGGCATGAATATGCATCCAAGAGAGCTTTGTTGTTTTCAAGCAGATTCTACACACAAACCGCTGTCTTGTTTAATACAATAAAGTTTTAGTATTATTACTTTTTGAAAAATTAAAAGCTTTATTATTTGACATACAAAATACTTCTACTATTTTAAAAACAATTCAACGATTAAAGTAACAAATACTTATTTAATAAAAATGCAACATTGTATTTTGCATATCTTTTTCTTTAGGTCTTCATATATACAAGAATCCAGTTTCTAGTTCGCCTGCGTTTGCGAGAACAAACTGCATGCTGGACACTAAAAGACTGAATGATATAAAACAAAAATAACTTTTACAAACACATGAGTATCTTGGGGTAGTAAAGCTTGAACCATTTAAATCTTGTATGGAATTTTTTTTTTAAAATCTAGTTTCAGAATCTTTTAAAGCGATGTTCTGGAGATGCCTATCTAAGCTGAGGGACGACGGGTAGATGTTGATGGATCCTCAAGGACACTCTGCTGTGCAGCTTCCAGCGCTGAGTCAGTGCGCACATTGCGCTTAGGACCTCTTCCCGGAAGATCGCCGTCTGATCCAGTTCTTTGAAACGGGGCGATTAAGTTCCGAATCATGTTATCGTTAGGAGATACTCTGATATTAAAATGTTGCCGGTGTTTGTTTGAATAATTGATCTGTCATTGGAATAGAAAAACTCGACGAGTTTAAACTTGTTGTTGGACATCATACAAAGCTATTTTAATCTCCAAGAGATTCTCTATGACCTGCAAAAAAAAAAAAAAAAAAAAAAATAAAAAACATTGAAAACGAACACGTTATGTCTTTTTCTAGCCCTTGTTTTTCAATGACCACTCTATATAAACAAAGCACAAAGGCCAAACACATCAAAAAATTGGAAATGTGATGTTTTTCATTTTCTTTATTTTACTTTAGTTTGAGATAAATTTATGTTTTAAATATTTCATATAAATTTATGCGTTATATATTTTAATATAAATTATGTTTTATATATTTTAATATAAATTTATGTTTTTATATTTTAATTTTAATATAAATTTATGTTTTATATATTTTAATATAAATTTATGTTTTATATATTTTAATATAAATTTATATTTATTATATATATTTTTTATTTTTATATATTTTATATAAATTTATGTTTTATATATTTTAAATAAATTATGTTTTATATATTTTAATATAAATTTATGTTTTTATATATTTTAATATAAATTTATGTTTTATATATTTTAATATAAATTTGTTTTATATATTTTAATATATTTTAATTTTAATAAAATTTATATTTTTAATATAAATTTATATATATTTTAAATTTTATGTTTTAGATATTTTAATATAAATTTATGTTTTATATATTTTAATATAAATTTATGTGTTTTATATCTTAATATAAATTCATGTTATATATTTTAATATAAATTTATGTTTTATATATTTTAATATAAATTCATGTTATATATTTTAATATAAATTTATGTTTTATATATTTTAATATAAATTTATGTTTTATATATTTTGATATAAATTTATGTGTTATATATTATATATAAATTTATGTCCCGGACTTTTTTTCCAATATCTCGATTCCTGAAAGGATTACTACTTTTCCTATATTAGTATAAAATCGTTTAAAAAAACGGCTAAATCCATAACCTTATGTTACTGAAAATATGTAAGACATAAATTTATCCAAAACTAAAATAATTTAAATACTAATTTGCTTAAAAAAATTATAAAACATCATTTATTCTCTTTCGCCTATTAGACATTGAATTGTGTTGCTTCGTCTTCTCTAACGTGATAAATATTTATGAGCGTTCCTCAACTTATATACGACTCCCAAGGGGATGCTTCCCCAATCGCTACAATCCTAACCGGTTCAAGTGTAAGGTCAACCGTTATCTTCACCACATATCCGCATAACTTGTGCCTCTTACTCTGTAAACCTCTACATCGAATGGCTCTTGGGCGTTGTATGGGGTGAACATCATTGTAAAAAAATAATTGGAAACAAAAAGGACGCTTATATTGATATTTAAATCAATTTCGGGTCTGAATATATTAAATTAGAAATGAGATCTTTATATTATTTATTGTTTAAAAAAAAGTGTCATTCTTTTAACTTTGGTCGTATGCATTTAAGCGGGCCAATCTTTGATTCTTTATAATCGAAAAACAACAACGTCGTGTTATTGAATATCTTCATGTTATATAAAATGTTCTTTGTAACTGAACAGAAGCTAAAGGTCATGAATAATCCGAACATATATAACTAATAGCTCCAAACCTTTCATAAGAACGACAGAAGCTTAGTTCCTGGGAACATGTCTTTCGGGCAGTACCAAGCTATTGAGGTGAAAGGGTCGCGGTCAGAAGCAATATAACTTGGCAACTTCCGGTGACAGCCATAAATAAAAATATATTGCCCATACAGTTAAAAGATTGTGTGCCAAATGCTGTGCTATTAAAAGCCGATCAAAAAGCATATAAAAACCGAATACAGTATAAATTCAGGCATTATTAAAAATGATATTTTCAAATTAAATATCTGTAATAAGTTACAGCATTGACTACATTTTAATACACTTGAGTAAACTCTGATTCCGAATCATATATATATATATATATATAGAGAGAGATATATAGATATAGATGTGTGTGTGTGTGTGTGTGTGTGTGTGTGTGTGTGTGTGTGTGTGTGTGTGTGTGTGTGTGTGTGTCCACTCTCTATATCACCATACATCAACTTAAAACTACTCCTCAAAAGTGTATAAAAACTATATGCAAATTTAAATTCATTTTTTCACTCTTGGAAGTCTAGTCTGATTAGCCAGAGAAAAAAGAAATTCCCTAGGGAAATAAATTATAACCAATGGACCCTTAAAGTTGTCTGTTTTTCTTTGAATTAATCTCTCTGATTTAGCATTGTGCTCTCTAGATTTCATCCTCCTTGGGATTATCCATACGTATTACCATGATTTTCATTCTTAATTTTTGCTTCTTCCCTTTGTTTAAATTTAACGTCGGTCATATTCTATTGGTTGATCTGAGTAAAGCCCACAAACCTAGTAACGCCCGCTTTTCGTTTTTCGCAAAAAAAAGTCTGCATTTTGCTTTTAAATCTGAATAAATCGTTCTCTCGCCATTAATTTACAATTGCCTCATGAGATGCGTTGATACACACCGAAACACGACTGCAGTTGTATATCGATTTTGACATGTTTTTCGGTGTAATATCTTAAAATAAAAAATTGCTCTACTTTGTATTAAAGCCCTCTTTTAAATTAAATGTTACGAATGTTGTAATTGTACTTTATTCGTTATATATATATATATATATATATATATATATATATATATATATATATATATATATATATATACAGAGAGAGAAGAGAAGAGATTATAGTTCCTCGAACGAGAGAAAAGTGTATATTTTAAAAAGAAGATAAACCGCAAACGTTTTTGGTTGAAATGTGGATTTTTATTTTCTTCTTTTTATATATATATATATATATATATATATATATATATATATATATATATATTAGTTGTCTAAATTTGTTATTCCATGTCTTCTAAATGTTGTCCCATCCGTAAACAAGGCTAAAGTGACAAACAACGGATCGGCAGTTTGTGCAATAAACCATCGCCAAAAGTTCTCAGAGGTGATCAGAGGGCGAAAAAAACTCTGCACACGTTGCAAAGGATACGGAGTCGATGAAATAATGATTTTTTGTCGAGATTTATAAACTGTACGTTTCGTTCAATTTCGCATACCAATCGATGAAATTTGAATAAGCTGCTTTGTTTAGGAAAATACTTTTACAAAAACCCTAATTCGCGGTTTAATCATTTCTTTGATTTAATTTTATAGGACTTCGTAGTAAACAATAATTTTAAAGAAAATTTCTTTTTTTACCTTTTTTCCATTTTAACAGCGAAAAATAAATTCTTAGGATTTCTAACGCTTGAGTAGGCAACATCCAACTGGTCATGCGTAAATATTTGTTTTCTTTTTTGAAGCGTTTGGCCGTATGATTTCTTTATAGTTCTCGCAAACTCAGGAAGAACTGGAAACTGGATTATTGTCTGTATGAAAACTTAAAGAAATGATATGCAAAAACAAAAAAAAAAAACAAAAACAATATTGCATTTTTATTAGATAAGTATTTTTAATTTTAATCATTAAATTGTTGTTAAAATTGTAGGAGTATTTTTATGTTAAATAACAAAACTTTTAATTTTTCCAGAGAAATTAATGAAAATTTACTGTACTGAGCTACGCACGCTAGTAAAACCAGCTGCACTTTGTACCCCCCCCCTTACATGTTTGCACTTCTTTACCAAATTTGGCTTCGGTCTATGGCTATTTTAGAGGGTGTTGGAGACGGACGGACGGTAGTCACAGAATTTTATATATAGATACAAGCCCTACTCTTTGAGCCATAGGTTTGGGAGGAGACGGATTCATATCTTTCCGAAGACGATGTAGCTCTTCAGAATATTTGCCATGAAAATGGAGAGTAGCGAGTGGCTGACGAAGTCGCGTCTGTTGGGGAGGAGTTGTAGAGCGGGAAAATAATTACATGCCGGAGGCAGTCACTGACATCCTTTGAGTCGACAATCTGCACCTATGAGGTTATCTTCCAGGTCAACCCTCTGATGCTCCTGGCTCTTTTGGGGACAAAGTCTACTTTGGGTGAACCCAGTATATATTGGGGTCACCACAGATCAACTCTTCTTAAAACAAAAAGTTCCTTATTAACATTAAATTCGACTCAGGACATCTGGTATTTCCTGGCCTGCATCATATAATACACTATCAAATTTCTAATATTTCTTTATTTCACCCCAAGCAAGGTGATAATGCCACTAAGACGCAGGGTTTTCTGAGCGTGAAAGCAAATGGGAAAACTTAAGTGAGGAGAAAGGACAATAAAAAAGGAATTTAAAGGCCAAAGATGGCGATTGGCATTGCTTTTAAATTTTTGAAGATTGTATAATAATCCATCGCCTGCAAGGCCGTATAAACGCTTTTCGACGCTGTCATGGCTGAAAAGAGAGGATATGGAAACAATACTATGCTTTGGTCTGATCTGACTCTTATAAAGATGGTGTATGACAGGAGGAGTCGGGTACCTTTCTGGAGCGGTATAATGAACCGACCCTGTTTCCAGCGTCTTTAGCAATGGACCGTATATATGATTTCCACTTGAGGCCTGGGGTAAACACGAGTCCCAAATGTTGCTCAAAGCAAGGAGCCTCATTAAAAGTGAAACCATTCGTCTTGACTGGCGCGAATCTCGGGTCAGCCCGGTGACGAGGAAAAGTTACCAACATGGTTTTTGATGTATTGAAAGTTACAAGCTAGTTTTCCCCCTATTGATCTGTTAGATAAAAGTCATATTAGAGATCAGCAGCCAGGTTCTGGTCATCTTGATTTTTGGAGGTACAGCCGTACGCTGTGGTATGAATTGCTTATAAATTTACTAACGATCAGCGAATTTTCTTAGGCAGATTGTTAATATAAAATAGAATGAGGGTAGGACTGAGTAGTTATTGTGAGACCGTAACATACCTATAACATGGACTCTTCCAGGACTATATAAAGTATGCGACATAACACTCTAGAGAGAAGAAGAAGAGGAGGAGAGAGAGAGAGAGAGAGAGAGTATTCTAATACCGTAGTACGACTACCAATATTGGGCACTAGCACATAGTAAGCTCCGCTTACACTTACACTATCTTTGTAACTTTTCTGTTTAATATATCTTTCTGACCTCTAATCCGTGTTCCGTGTTTTACTTCCGTGGTCCCAACTTTGGGCCCACATTAGTAGTGAAACTTGAGGTGTGCCTACATTGATTGCATAGACTTAATGAGAGTAGGGTCGAGAAGAAAGTCTTGGGGTACGTCTACGTTGATCTAAGAAGGCTTGCCATTCAAAAAAATCTTCACGGATAGAAAGGACATTTTGGTTGCGTAAAATTCTTCCTGCGATTCCATCGCTAGAAACTTTATGTGGCAAACCTCAATGTCACAGGCATAAGCGAATTAAAAAAACAAAAACAAAAAAAAACTTAATAGCTTACAAGACATATGCACAATCGCAATAGATATTAGGTTGGTGCAAAAATATTGTCGTTTTTTGACGTTAAGTTGAACGTCAAAAACGACAATATTTTTGCAACAACCTAATATGATTTCAATGTTTTTGTTTTCTTTTTAACCTGCCGAGTCGCACTTCGGTTGAATTTATTAACTTACGGTTTTCTTTCTATGTATTGATTTATGTCAGGGTTTCAACGTGCCGCGCCAACAATGGAAGATTTCAAAACGAGGCTCCCAGCAACTGCCAATGCGGGAATTAATCCTTGCCGATCGACTAGCTGTCATTTAGTACGTGATCGTTTCCGGCGAGATCTTGAGAAAGGTCAGAAGATATTATGGGCCAATGAAAGACTGCATAATCTCCATGTACAGATCACAAAACAGGTTGGAGAAGGAACGCGTCAGTTACAGGAAGGAATCTTAGAATACGTGGTAAGTAATTGAAAAATGTCTCCCCAGATTTCGACACTTGTTGCAATGGCGCAAGTAATTCCAATTCCTTTAAATATTTCTTCCAATATTAAGATTTCTTTTTTTTTAAATACATTAATCAAATATTGTATTTGATGATAAGACACCCTACCCAGGCTTAATATTCATTGGATAAAGCGTCTTTGGTACAAGGCCACATTAATTATTTTTTTTACTAAGTTTTACTAAATACGAGGCTCGAGAGTCACTCGTGGTAGAGTCTATTATTGGTTGATTGATTTACTTTTTACGACTTATTTCGTATTTAACCTTTGTGAGTTATTTAAAACCGGAACATATTTTTGGGGGGTGTAAAAATAATTATTTCATTTTTTGCGAGTGAATATTGCCTTTACAATTTTTCGTAGCTAGTGATTATTCCAGATACAAGTCCTACTATTTAATCCATAGCCGTTGACAGAATAGATTGATTTATACCTTTTCCAAGGGTTTTTATTATCAAATCTTTCCAAGCAAGGCGATAATGCCACTAAGACGCAAGGGGCAAATGGGAGTGAAAGAGAATGAAAAAATATTTAGACGGGACCGGAAACCAAATGCAAAACAGGGCTTAAAGCTCTACTTCTGTTCAATTTGCGCGTAAGTGAATGTAACGAAATCGACTGGAATTCGAACTCGGCTCTCTGATTTCTCATTCCAAGTCGCTATCAACGGTAGAGGGTTGTAACCAAAATGTTAATGATGTATAAGGTGTGTGATAGAAATGGAAAAGAAGGTGGAAGGAAGTGAAGATTATGAAGATTAGACGAAAAGATGATTCTTGACTCTTGAAATGAAGAGGTTAATGTTGAAAATAAAATAAAGAGCCTTTCTTTAATAATCTTTGTTATATACCGTACATATACATACTAATAGGTATGCACCAATCCTCATGAATACGTTGGAAACTATTGTAAGTGGCGGATAATATGCTGCCTAAGTAGTCCACCACTAGCAGTGGTTTACCTATTTCATGCAGCTGGCGAGTATTGTATTTTGTTGATGTTATAAAGATTACCATTTCATTTCAAACCCCTGCTTTGGTTATTCCTCTTTCAGTAACTTTTTCTATGTTACAACACACAGTTACTCTATCTATCTATCTATCTATCTATTTGACTTTGGACAAAGTCCAACCCTTACCTCACAGTCGGTGGGGGGGGGTGTAAACGGTAGTGTCAGAGCTATGCCGCCCGGAACTTCGTTCCTGGTAGGGCCACCAAAGGCGGACAGGTCTGACACACACGCCGACTTTCAAGGGCTCTGGTGAAAATCCAAGGAGCGTCTGCATCGGTAACCGGCGGCTTCTGGTCGTTCCTGTCTCTGCGTCTGAGGGAACCCCGCGGCAAGCAAGAACGTTATCTGGGTCTCATTTAACTTCTTCTCAGGAAGAAGCCGGCTCAATCCGCCCAGGGTGAATGCCGCATCAGTACAGTACAGTATCTATCTATCTATCTATCTATCTATCTATCTATCTATCTATCTATCTATCTATCTATCAGTCTATCAGGTATGTCTCAATCCTCATAAATACGTTGTCTATTGTATAAAAATGTGGCTGGGTAAGTAGTCCAACACAAGCAGTGGTTTACCTACTTCACTAAGGAGGTTATAAAAGATGACCATTTAATTTCCAACCTCCGTTTTGGTTTCCTCATTCAATAACCTTTCTAGCGTGAATATTTTTTTAAAAGCAAAAAACTGAATAATGTGCCATCGCATGTTATTATTTCTTTATTCATTTCATCCAACCCCTAATCAAAGTGAAATCCACTAAAACAAAGGGGTTACAATAAAAAAAAAAAAAATGGAAACAGGAGCAAACAATAAAAGAAGAGGCAAACAGTAGATATCGATTGACATTGTATCTAAATTTTTGAAGATAGAATTATATCTCTGTTTCCGATATGTCCCAGTTCAAAACAAGTTGATTTATCACAAATTTCCTTCTTTCTCGGATATTCTCAAATTATGGCTGGCCAATATTTCCTCTCTTTCTTGCTTTTGAAACTTTATCATTGTAAAGACTTAGAAGATCACAAGACATCTGTCATGCGTAAACTTAATGGTTATTCCCTTATGGACTTTGTCAATTAATATCGACGTAAGGGTACGTAGCTCCTGGGGCTTTTTTGAACGTGGATTACCTTCACGCGAGGATTTGAGATACTCTCTATCTTTCCCCTCTCGGGTGTGACGCTTATATATTTTCCTGTCGTAACTTTCACATTTGGCTATTCCTTTTGCTGACGTCCATGTTCTCTGTCTTCTAAGAGTTAATAGTTAGTCTCCTCCCAAGTATGACTTAAATAGTATGACTTTTATCTGGAAAAATTATTATTATTTTCAAAAAATGTTAACGCAATATTCATTTTGAAAAGAAATTCCAATCCAAAATAGATTTCAGGTTTAAATAACCCAGATATGGTTGATAAGCTATGTAGTTCCTCTTCTTTCTCGAATTTTCTAATTTCTCGCATATTCTCAAATGATGGTTCTCCACTATTTCTTGCTTTGATAACGTAATCTTTGCAAGGACTAATAAGAACACGACACTAAATCTGTCATACGTAAAGTTCTTTTTTATTCAATTCTGGACTACGTCAGTTAATATCGACGATAGGATGTGAGGTCTTGGAAGGTTTCAACGAACGTGGATCTTCTCACTAGGATATGAGAGAGATTGTTTTTTCCTCTCGGGTGGAGCGCTTATATAACTTCCTGTCATCCGGTTGTTCCACGTGTGCACATTCTAAGCTCAGCTGGACAGATCACCTATTTACATGTCGAGGGCAGTCATTGTCATCCTTTGAGTTGAAATTCATACCTTTCCGAAGGCGATGTATTTGCCATGAAAATGGAGAGTGAACGAAGTCGCGTCTGTTAAAGATTTGTAGAGGGGAAATAATTACATGTCAAAACTGACATTATTTGAGTCGACAATCTGCACCTATGAGGTTATCTTCCAGGTCAACCCTCTGATGCTCCTGGCTCTTTTTTGGGGAAAAAGTCTACTTTGGGTGAACCCAGTATATATTGTAAATCAACTTTTCTTAAAACAAAAAGTTCCTATAAATTCGACTCAGGACATCTGGTATTTCTCCTGCATCATAAAATACACTATGTTTCTAATATTTCTTTATTCCATCCCAAGCAAGGTGTTAATGCCACTAAGGCGTAAGTGGTTTCTAAGCGTGAAAGCAAATGAGAAAACTTAAGTGAGGAGAAAGGACAATAAAAGAACAGCAATTAAGAAGGCAAAAGATGGCGATTGCCGTTGCATTTAAATTTTTGAAGAATGTATGTGGCTTGGGAAGTAAGAAATTGGAAAGGAGTTCCACAATTGAGAAGTGCGAGAAAATAAACTATTAGAATAGCGCATACGGTTGCATTTACCTAGTTTAACAGTAAAATGGTGAGACCCAATTGCCAATCGAGCAGCACGCTTAAATTCATGCAGTCAAGGCACCAAGGAGAAAAACTCAACAGAAAAATTGCCATGAAAATATTTGTAGAAAATTACAGGAAAGCCATGTCTTATGAATCTTATGCGTCATCCAATACAGTCTATCATTCCAATAAGTAAAATTATATATACTCATCGTTTTAACAATATATTACGGTAAAAAATACTGGGAGCAAGCAGCCTGCATGCGAATAAAAAAGGAATTCAGTAAATATCAGTTCAGTTATGTACCATGCGTGCTACATGCTTAGGCAATCATGTATCTTTCGATGCCTACGGGCTCGGGAAACCCACGATAAACTCGGCCTTGTGCCACATGCAACCCTCGTGGGGGGTGGCTAGATACCGTATCTTTCGATGCATGACTGACGAGGCAGATTTTTTTTCCCACAGTAGGTTGCCATTTTTTTCTGCGGTAGACCAGTTGCCATCCAATGCTATAAGCCCGGTCTTTCCTGCTATTTACCCATAGCTAGATAGAGAAGAAGAGGCTACCAAGGTTATTAGCACATAAGTGAATGTAATGGATTCAATTGGAATTCGAACTCGGCTCTCCGATTCCTCAATTCGAGCCGCTATCCATTACTCCACTGTAAATAGAAAGGGGTGTAAAACAAAGGTGCATCTTCTCACCAGACTTATTCAATCTTTAGAATTCTGAGTGAATTAGAATTCCTACTAGGATTCATTGTTGGCGGCCACCATCTTAGCAACATTAGATATGCAAATGTCACAGTGTTGATAGCAGACATAGAAAGGGAGAGAACTTCTACAGAAGGGAGTAAAGGAAAGCGAGAAGAAAGGACTAAACATCAAATTGCAAGAAGACAGAATGTATGGTTGCTAGCAAAAAGAAACACCAAACATGCGAATTACAAACTGGAGATGATAAAATCAAGTACAAAAATTGAAATATCTAAGGTGCATTTTAACAGAGAATGGAAAAATGAAACACCGAATTTCGAAGTTGTATTGGGATAGCGAAAGATGTCTTTCAAAAGACAAGCAAAATATTAAGAAGCAGGAAAATCTCGTTGGAACCAAAAACAAGAGTACTTAACTGTTATGTAATATTGGTCATCCTATGTGGTAGTGAATGTTTGACGATCTCATCAAAGATGAAGAAGAGACTTGAGACCATAGAATGTGGTTCTAATGATGGATGCTGAGAATATCATGGACTGAACGTAACGAAGTTTTTAACAAAATTGGAAACAAAAAGTACATTTAACACCAGGAAGAAACAATTGTAATTTCTAGGGCGTATAAAGTCATTATCTTCTCTTCGTGTTACATGTGTTATACATTTTAGTTGTTTGCTGCTGAAAGTCCTCAAGTAATGCGGTATCTTTTATTTGGTACAGTTCTTTGTTTATGATGCTGGAAGATGTCTTCTGATGATTGATTCCGTCGAAGGTTTCGTAAAAGAGATTCAAATTGGCAATAAATGCACTTATCAAATTTGACATGTTTTACGAAAAAGATGCCTCAACAACGTCAGCCATTTTAGAATGCAATCCTTTCATTTCAAAATGTCGACTCTGCAACAATGTGACATCGGAATATGCACGCATGCGTGTCATATCAGTTTCCTTCGCCAAATCCTAGCCTCCATGTTTTTTTTTTCTCTTCCGCTATCTTTTGTATTAATATTCACTAGATAAAACAACTTGACGCTGCCATCATTTTTACGATAGTGAAAGAAATAAAAGTAATAATAGATTTAAAATCGCTTTGCAATATTCGCAGTGACAAATAATAATAATAATAATAATAATAATAATAATAAATTTTAAAAAAATATAAGAAAAATACTTTTTCCCTTATTGTTACAGGAACTGTCAACACATTTCCTATGCTTTTCATTTGATCAGCAAAAGAATTTTTTAAAAAATATGAAATATTTTAGCTTGGTTTTTTAAATATAGTTTTAAAAGATAATCTTCCTAAAAAAAAAAGCAGATGTCGATAATCTTCAAGCATCTAAATAATCTAAAGAATGCATATCATGTCAATAAGGAACAATTTACACAGTGCTTTTTATCGGAAACACTGTAACTTATAGGGTTGGAAAACTGAAAGAGACGGAGTATAAGTTTTACTGGTAGCATTCACGTTTCTCTTTGTGCCAAGAAACTGAAATCTATAACTATAATAACTGACAGGCTATTTTTGATGGCCAAAAGATTCTATTTTCGCGTCTTTGTAAACATTTCATTACGAGGGGGTGCTGAAAATTTCTCGGCACGGCCCATTTCGTAAAATCTGATCAAATATCAGATTTTTTAGAGAAACACCTGGTTAGACTGAGAACGTTTCAACGTACGCTCGTGTTACTCAGTTAAATACAAAATTTTGTAAAAAAAAATCCTCTTGTTTAACCTTTTGAATTACATCGAATAAAGTCGAGACAAATCTTTAACTCATCAGGTGCCCGTCAGTCTCAAGAGACTATAGGGTAGAGCACTGATTAATATTTCAGACGGAGCATCCATCGTTTATGGGTTATCTGAACAGTTAGCCGTGTACAACATCTTTCTAAATACAATGCTTAAAAAATGGATTTGAGCGAATGAAGTCTGAAGGTCATGGCAAAGATCACCCTTCTTTGAATATTTTACACAGGTGATACCGATCCACAAACAAAGAACTGTACCAAATAACAGAAACCACATCGTTTGAGGACTACCAATAGCAGCAACAACTAAAATGCATAGCACATGTAACTTAAAGGAAAAATAATGACATAAAATCAAGATGTTGGTATTTCACACTACTTCAAACAAAGAGGTAAAAAAGAAACCCCCCATCGACACTGGAAAGAACGATAACAGCTACTGGAAAGATTTTAATGGAAAGATTTTATAAAATTCAACCAAAAACAATACTGCCTGCTCTGTTAATGAATTTCAAGTGTTACATTGTAGGGAAACGTCTGATTACCTTTCGAGAATGGCAATTTCTTCCAGACATCGGACTTCTGTCCTTTGTCTTTTCCATTCTATTAGACGCTTCGAACCTAAAGAGCTTTTCTGAACTTGCTGCCTCCAGAATGATCGTTCGAAGCCTTCAGGTCCTCACGTGTCTAGGTTGATGCCTAGGGTCCACAGATGTCTTTTACAGAGATCTTTGTCACACAACTTGCCCGAGCTAACGCAAGTGCCTTTGATTTAAAAGGGTGTACATGCTGGAAATCCAAGTCTTCTAGAAAACGACTTTGTTCGTTCTCGCCAAGAAATGTGCCGAGAGTAGCGAATACTGAAGGCGTTGAACTTCTGTTCCTGTCCAGCATGCAGTCGAAGATTCACTGCAGTAAAAGAGGATGCTCACGACACAAGCTTTGTGGACAAGGGCGTTGGTATGTTCTGCTAGATTGCTACTGTTCCATATTGTTTATGTCAGTCTGGAGATGGTGGTAATCACTTTTACCAATACACTTGTTTAACTTAGTGTCGGGAGGAAGGGAATCTGAGATCGTTGAACTCAAGTCCTAGACAATTTTCAAACCGTGATCAGAGATTCTGATGTTAGGTGGGCAATCCATGTACACTCTTTAAAATCATTTCGTCCCAAACAATGCGATGAAGACACTACCAAGGGATTACAGAGGTTGAAAGGCAATAGAGGGAAGAAAGCTGTAAAAGTTACTGACGAGAAAGCACAATAGAAAGATCAGAATTCAATGAGACAGACGATTACGATTGTGGTTATATTTACATTTTTGAAGTTGTAGTGGACGGGATAGCAAGGAGCTGGAAGAGAATTCAAAGGCGTGGAGTGCGAGAGAAGCAGCTATCAGAATAGAACTTATGGTTACATCTAGCAGTTTCAACAGTAAAATGATGAGACCTAGCTGCCAATCTAGTACTACGCTTAAATTCATGAAGTCGATATGCCAAAGGGGAAAGCTCATCAGAAGAGTTGCCACGAAAATATATGTAGAAAAGGCACAGCGAAGCTACTTTATGGCATTGGAAAGTGATTGAAACCGATATGTTAGTTCAGAACGGATAATATTGCAGATTTTTCTTTCGATTCTGTCCAGAATCTCAAAATACATAGCAAAAGCACCAGGTCAGATTTGGTAGCAATATTCAATGCACGGACGAATGGTAGACTTATAAACGGACAAGATAGATTCAGGCGAGAAAAATGGCCTCACACGGCAAGGCGAACCAAATTTCCTTGCCAACCTAGCTGCCAATCTAGTACTACGCCTAAATTCATGAAGTCGAGATGCCAAAGAGGAAAGCTCATCAGAAGAGTTGCCACGAAAATATTTGTAGAAAAGGCAGAGCGAAGCTACTTTACTGGAAAGTGATCAAAACCGATATGTCAGTTCAGGACCGATAATATTTTTTCTTTCGATTCTGTCCAGAATCTCAAAATACATAGCATGTACAGGCCAGATTTGATAGCAATATTCAATGCACGGACGAATGGTAGACTTATAAACGTGCAAGACTGCTTCAGGCGAGAAAAATGGCCTCGCACGGCCAGGTGAATCAAATTTCCTTGTAGCAGACGTAGCAATTGACTCGGTGTAATCATTCCAATTCATATAGATGAAAAATGTTAGAACGAGAAAGTACACTTAGTTACTCTCCTGAAATTTGATATCAGTTCTGCCCTGTGAACTGTTTTCTTGAAACTGATGTAGTCACGGCAAGTTTCGACGAAGCGGTTTATGAAATGCTAAAGATCTCCAATTGAGTGGGTGACAAGTGCTGTAAAGAGGCAATAATATTGCAAATAATCGATCAGGAAATGTGATTCATCAAGCATAGAATAAGACGGAGTCACTGAATGTTAAAAGAAAAGACCAATGACTATACCTCTATTTCTCCTAAGTTAATTCCGTTGACGATCATTGTCTGCAAGCGCACTTCTTTTTTTTCATTTCATTTTTCTCTTTGAATGTTAAATATATTTAAATGGTATATGTCTTGCTTCTTTCTCTTCAAAAGCTGTCACCAAGTTTGTCTGGGCGCACTTGGCTTAGCATTCCATAAACTTGGATTTGTATCCTGGCGTATTATCGTCGATATAATCACTAGAACCACGTAGCCATTTCACTTTAACTTTGGATTTAATGCTGACCCTGGAAAGATTGAAGAACTTTCCGTCTGACCAAGTGTAAAGTTAGACCCCTTTAAATATTTAAATATAGAGTCATCAAAAGCTAAATAAATATAAACGATGTAGGTTTGGTCAAATAATAAATAATTTACTGTAAGTTATAATGCAAAAATAAACAATCTAGTATAAAGTTGATGTTAAAGTTTTCTGCATTCATGGCATCACCATTCAGTGATCAAAATATTTCTCTGGCTTTCTATCCACATAGATAAATAATTTTATCTAGGCCACATCAGCAGATTTATGAAATTAAAATTTGTTATCTTTAAAGCAATCTCTGGCCAGACAAGTGGACTATAAATAATTTTATCTAGGCCAGTTTTTATGACAACCGGCATTAAAATTGAGATGTTAGATCTTTAAAGCAATCTCTGGCTTTCTATACACATAGACAAGTGGACTATAAATAATTTTATCTAGGCCAGAAGCATCAGCAGTTTTATGACAACCGGCATTAAAATTGAAATTTAGATCATTAAAGCAATCTCTGGCTTTCTACCCACATAGACAAGTGGACTATAAATAATTTTATCTAGGCCAGAAGCATCAGCAGTTTATGAAAAACCGGCATTAAAATTGAAATTTAGATCATTAAAGCAATCTCTGGCTTTCTACCCACATAGACAAGTGGACTATAAATAATTTTATCTAGGCCAGAAGCATCAGCAGTTTTATGAAAATCGCCATTAAAATTGAAATGTTAGATCTTTAAAGCAATCTCTGGCTTTCTACCCATACAAGTGGACTATAAATAATTTTATCAAGAGGACTTTTATAAATTAAAATTTTTTATCTTAGAGCAATCTCTGGTTTTCCCACATAGACAAGTGGACTATCTATCTAGGCCAGAAGCATCAGCAGTTTATGACAACCGGCATTAAAATTGAGATGTTAGATCTTTAAAGCAATCTCTGGCTTTCTATCCACATAGACAAGTGGACTATAAATAATTTTATCTAGGCCAGAAGCATCAGCAGTTTTATGACAATCGCCATTAAAATTGAAATGTTAGATCTTTAAAGCAATCTCTGGCTTTCTATACACATAGACAAGTGGACTATAAATAATTTTATCTAGGCCAGAAGCATCAGCAGTTTTATGACAATCGGCATTAAAATTGAGATGTTAGATCATTAAAGCAATCTCTGGCTTTCTACCCACATAGACAAGTGGACTATAAATAATTTTATCTAGGAGAGAAGCATCAGCAGTTTTATGACAACCGGCATTAAAATTGAGATATTTAGATCATTAGAGCAATCTCTGGCTTTCTACCCACATAGACAAGTGGACTATAAATAATTCTATCTAGGCCAGAAGCATCAGCAGTTTTATGACAACCGGCATTAAAATTGAGATATTTAGATCATTAAAGCAATCATCCACTATGCAAAAGTAGGGAAAAGGAAATGAATTATGTTAAATAAATAACGTTGAGATCCAGAGCCTCTTGGTAATCAGGGAACTTTGGTCGTGAGCTTATTATGTCAGGCTGCATCCTAGAATAACGAGTAATGAGCCATTCATCGAGATACAGTGTCAGAGTCACGGGTGCAGCTGGAGAGAGTGCTGTTGCAGACGGATATATAGAGATGAGCAGTGACAGTGAAAGTTGCAGTCAGAGATGCGTAGAAAGGCAGACAGTGTTCTCACAAGCCGAATGGAAGATATGGTCCGTTAGTCTGTCGTGAGAGAAGGCAGAAGTAACAGCGAAGCTATCCCACGTTTCACTTACCTATCCGCCAGACAATGCTAGGTGATTAAATGAATAAAATACCCGGGAGATGGAAAATAGGATTCGTGTTTTCTTTTCTTTTCTTTTCTTTTCTTCTCTTTTCTTTTCTTTTTTTCTTGTCGTTGTCATATTTCACCTACCGTTCCATTGTTGAACGTACCCCAGCACAAACAGAAATCGAAAATGAATGGAATGATATTTTATGTACTTATTTTGTATTAATTTCATGAATTTTTTCTTTTATCTTTTTTCTATTCTTTTTCCTGTTTCGTTGTTGTTGTTTTTTCTTTATCATTTTTTAGCATTTGTTGTTCATTTTTATTTTTATTTTCTCTACTTTTCTTTTTACGTTTTGATTTTTTATTTACCTTTTTTTTTTCTTCTGTTGCTTTTTTCTTTCTTTTTTTTCTTTTTCTTTTTACTTTTTTCGCTTCCATCTCTTTTCTCCTTTTCTATTTGAGCTTTTGTTTTTCATTTTCTTTTTCTCCTCATTTTTTATCTTTTTTCTTCTCTTTGGTTTTACTTTTGCTTTTTTTTCTTATCTTTTTTTTCTTTTCCCTTTTACATTTATTTTCTTTTTTAGTCTTTATTTTTCATTTTCTTTTTTTTTTCTTTATCTTTTTTCTACTTTTCTTTTTCCGTTTTTCTTTCTTCTTTTTCATTTTAGTTTCTCTTTTGTTATGTTTTTTTTTTCTTATTTTTCGTTTCTCGTTTACTTTTCCCTTTCACGTTTTTTTTTTCATTTTTTTTAGCTTTTATTTTCATTTTTTTTCATTATATTTTTTCTTCTTTTCTTTTTCTGTTTGTATTTTCTTCTTTAGTTCTTTTTTTTCGTATTTTTATTTTATTTTTTCTCATCTTTCTTTTTCTTTTAAAATTTCTTTTCTCCTTTACTTTTTTAGCATTTATTTTTCATTTTGTTTTTCTTTCCTTTTTTTCTTTATTTTTTCTAATTTTCTTTTCTTCTTTAATTTTTCTTTTTTCTTGTCTTTATTTTTTTCTATTTTTACTTTTCTTTTCCTATTTTGCATTTTCTGATTTTACTATAATTTTATTTTTCTCCAGGACAAAATATCGACCTGTTTCCCGAAAAAGAATTCTTATTCTTTGAAACAGTCCAGCAATAAGTCTGCGTCTTATATGGTGGAATTCACTCAAGGGAAGCAAAGAAATGAAGAGACAGAGGAAGAAAAAGAAGAAGAAGAAGAAAGTGAAGAAGAAGCTAGCATCAACTCTTCAAAGAAAGTGAAAACAGAAAACACTGGAAAGAAAGAGACAGGGGACCTAATACGTGAGAAAACATCAGGATTATACATGGAGGGGGAGATAAAAGAAAAGAACAGTGGTGAGAAACCGAAGAAGAAAGAGATGAACGCGGAGGAATCAGTGTTAGAAGAGGACGAGGAAGAAGAAACAGAGCGAGCCGATAGAAAAGACAGAAACAGTGAAGACATTGATAACATTCATAAGACCGAAACGGTATCGCCTCTTTCTCATCACCAGAGGTCGCTGCAACCACCAGAAGATAATCGAAATATTGAAGCGCAAGACAAAGAGAGATATTTCCAATATGGAATCGATTCCGATATCACAGTCGCTAGCGCGAACTCTACCCCTAACCCAAACCAAGGACCTGACTCCACAACCGACAGCTCACTTGCCAAGTCAGGAACACTGAAATTTGGTTCGCGCCGAATGACATGTCCAAATATTAAATTCACCTCAGTCTCCTCAGGCGGAAGCCCTGACACATGACTTTTACTTTCTGGTCATCTCACACTCACAGAATTCGTTTTTTGCATAATTTCCCCCCCCCTGTCTGTCTCGTTTCAAATTATCGATCAAGCAATTGCCAAGAAGTTACTCAAGTAATACCCACCGCCCTCGAGCCTATGAGTGATCGGCAACATGGGTGGGATATCGAAAAGAGATCGAATGTCAAGTAGATGAATAACAATCGTCATGCAAGGGACATATCCAATCGCACTGAAAACAATGTTCAAAATGATATTTTACAAATATGTAATTTTTTTTAATCGAAAAATTGATTATTAGAAAAAAACCCGGAAGTGATGTCATCGTGCGCATACGTGCATGACACATTAGTAAGATATATATTTTTATAGTGTTATAAACAACGGCTCTAATATATATATATATATATATATATATATATATATATATATATATATATAATTCTCAAAATGTGTGTATGTATGTGTGTGTAATCGGATGTTGTTTATCCTTTTCCACAGTTTTCATCCGATTTCGATGAAATCTTCAGTGCCGGTTTTGAGTCCAAATTTTTGGTGACAATGTCTCTCCACTACTTCCTGTCTATTATAACTCTCAGTAACGTTTTACTATTTACTATGTGTTCTTGGATATATATTTTTCATAAAAACTTTAATAAAAAATAAATACTTTAAATTATTACAATAATATTATCTATATCTATAATTCTCAAAATGTATGTGTGTGTGTCTGTGTGTAATCGGCTGTTGTTTATGTGTTTCCACAGTTTTCATCCGATTTCGATGAAATTTTGTTTGTTTGAAAGATAATTCTTCAGTGGCGGTTTTAAGTCCAAATTGGCTGTAAAAATTACAACCTTGAAGGTGGAAAATCGAAAGAAAAAAAACGATTTGTTACACTTTGTGTAAAACTCAAAGGCAAAATTTAATGTCTGTAAAAAAACAGCGTACAAGTAGTTTAGAGAGTTGAAATCTAACGCAAAAGATTATTAGAATTATAAAGAAAATATTATATTATAAATAAAAATTATTGTATATTATTATTATGACGGTTCATGGAAGAGGTTCCTTCCTTGCAAGATTGAGAACGCAAAAACGGCCCTTTTCAGCGTCACCTCTCCATTCAAATTGTTACCCCCCCCCCAATTCGGGGATGTGCCTTAGTTGCACCCAATTGTTGTTACTAATATTGCTTTTCGGGTGGGTTGATTAAACTTAAACTGCTCCAATTGAACGGAAAAATTCCCATTAATGAAACACCTGCTCGAAGATGGGTTATACTGCTAGTATATATATATATATATATATATATATATATATATATATATATATATATATATATATATATATTAAATTTTCAGAATAATTCTAAAGATAAGACAAATTGTATGAAAAAGACAATTGGAAAATAGTTCTAAGTCCTTGCCGACGCGTTTCGTCATTCGTTTTTCTCAAGACAAGTGACAATAAATGAAAGCGAAATGTTGTGTAGTTACATCAAATCTTAATTCCTATTGTATAATATATATATATATATTATACAATAGGCATTAAGGTTTACACAAAGTCAAAGTTATTTACTACTTCCCTTTGATTTTCTTACCTTCAATCTGTCTTGTAAGTGTCAAATTTTCTAAGCTCTCTTTCTTCATCATATGTCCTAAATGCTTCTTTCTGATCTTAAGTGTCTTATATTTTTGTACCTGAGCCACCTGAAAGTGTGAGAAAGCAAAGCTTATCTATAATTAGACACCTATCTTTTTTAAAGCAAAACTTAAAGTCTGCCAAAGGTGATCTTTAAGTCCGATGACACGTCAGCAAGGACTAAGAACTATTTTACCAATTGTATTTTTTATCCATATATATCCACACTGAAGAGCTGAGATACAGCGAAACAGTCTGTCTGTGGATGACTATATATATATATATATTGTTAAATTTCTCAGAATAATTCTAAAGATAAGACAAATTGTATAAAAAAGACAATTGGAAAATAGTTCTTAGTCCTTGCCGACGCGTTTCGTCATTCGACTTTATCATTGCACATGATAAATAATAGCGAAATGTTTTGTAGTTACATCAAATTCAAAATTTTTTTAAAAGACGCTACTGTGTAAGCCTCTTTCTGGATATTGGTAGATAGATATATAGATACATATATATATATACAGACGAATTTTAAATGATTAAACGGTATTTGGGGGAAAGTAAAAAAAAAAAACAACAAAAGACCAGGCCCGAATTTGGACACGTATCGCTAATTGCACTTCTTGCGTCAATAACCGTTATGCTACCTTCACAAGCTTATCGGCCATGTTTTTAAATTGAAAAACGTAAAAAAAAAAATGATTTTCCCGTTTATGACAAGACATAAGTTGCTTGATTTCTTTTCGATTAAACATTGTCATTGTTCATTAGAATATTGACAAGAAGAAAATCCTTTATGCCGGCGCGTTTCGGTCGTTAAGGAAATTTATCAAAGAAAAGTCGAGGAATTTATCGAGAAACCTCTATTTATATAAATAGAAAAATTACAGTTGAAAAAAAAAATAACGTTTTACGTTAAACTTTAATTGAAGAGCATTAAAAATATACGAAACAGCCTCGACGTCAAGGAAAGAATAGGAGACTATACTGGTGCTAAGTGACGTAAATTAATTGATTTGTTTATCATTGATTAGTTTTTATAATATAAGTCATATATTATTGCCATTATTATTGCTTATTGTATAGTTTTCTTTCATCTTATTTTTTTGTTGCTTGTTATCTCAACGCTCAGGTCGTTTTACATTCTACGACTGTTAACAAAGCAGCATTAAAAAGAAAAGAAGAAAATTATATCGAGTCTTGAACTCGCATTCCTTAAACTTGGGTGCCTGTCTGAACGGGAAAAAGGCTTATCTATTAGATCCTGATGGTTAGCTTTTGTAGGATAGATAGATAGATAGATAGGAACAGATTATGATATATAGGAATATGAGATAAATATGAATATAATCAGATAGTGAAGATATATATATATATATATATATATATATATGTGTGTGTGTGTGTGTGTGTGTGTGAGGGACCGTGTCGGCGATGTTAAGTAGAAGTAGATGAACATGTGTGAGTTAAGATTTTCCTGCTAGCCGATCCAACTACATGAGAAAGTTGGACTTTAATTAAGTCCAAAGAAGGCAAAGAAAAACAAACACAAGACCGATAAATATATGTAAACAAATATATGTATTAATAACAAGAAAGGTTACAAGTTACATGGACAGTTACATGGACAGAGTGCGTGTGGTGAATATTATGTGCGTGTGTGTGTGTGTGTTGTGTTGTGTTGTGTTGGGTTGTGTGTTCGTACGTACGTGTATTGTTCTTAGCGTGTTCCCAGCATTTAGGAAACGCTGTATCTGTGAGTGTTTACATCTGCGAAGTGGTAAGGCTGAAAGCCTGAGGCAAAAAAGAGATTTACCTCAAGGTGGCGGCCCAAAGGCCTGAGGGAAAAAGAGGTGAAGGGTCAGCGAGTATTTATAGCCAGGGAAGAGAGACCCCTGATGAAAGGGTTAAGGAGCTAAGGAGGAGCTAACTCCGACATATATGAACTAAGATAGATAGATAGATAAATAGATAGATAGGAGCCAAAATATATATATAGGAACTAAGATAGATCACGTACGTTAACTAATTTATCTAGTTCAGGAATATATTGGCCAATGAGTGTAGAAAGTTTGTATTGCGCCAATTTTCAGATTATTTTTAGTTTTTTAAAAAAATGTCTACATTTGCTGTTATCTGCTCTTGAACTTTAACCGTAGACACCGGTCCCAAACACCTGACCACCGCAGCCACCATGTGCCATCAGTATGGATAGATATATATGTCTAATGAAGTGCCTGAAAGAAGGAAGCGCGACGATTTATTTTCTCTTCGCCTCTGTATGAAGGTGTGTCAATCTTCTAACAAAGAAAATATCTAATCAAACATTTTATCAGATTTCTCACATTGAACGAAACAATTTTATTCGGCCAAAAATAAAACGTGTTTTAAATCTAACCGTTTGTCTTTCACCACAACTTTATTTCGATAAAACCAAAAATCGATGATGGTCATCGATTATGTCTACTTATTTTTCAAAGATGTCGGTGTGAATGTACTTATTACTTTGCTTATCCATTTGTCCGTGTAAACTAGTGAAAGCGAGACAAGTTAATCGTAAATGTTTGGTCTGGTTTGTTTTACGGCATATCAACCTCAATGGGTTATTTAATGTCGACAAGATTTTTATTGCTGGTAATATTTTTTCCTTCAGAAAACTATTTCTGGCAATATATTTCCTTCAATAATCTATTTTTTTTTAATGTATTGCTGGTAATAATGTATTGCTGGTAATAATTTTTTCCTTGAAAAATTTATTGCTGGTGATAATTTTGACAAAGTATTTCTGGTATTAAAACCTATTTTTACACTTTATGGTATTTTGACCCCAGTTTGGGGGTTAACTATTTGCCCATAGCTGGGACCCTAACAGGTGCTACCATCCTGGAACACCAGCAATTAAGAGGTGGTTCCACGCTCCTCAAAACCTCATGATCTGAAGCCTTGCTGTTGAACATATTTTATCGTCTTACCCAGGATGCGGATGTAGTTTATCTTGATACCCAGAACGCGGATGTAGTTTATCGTCATATCCAGGACGGTCAATCGTAAATGTAAAATTCTCGAGCGCATCTCGAATTTATGCTCTCATGTGTAATGCTATGTTTAGGGAAATATTTCAGCATGTCAACGGTCAACAAGTTTTTCTTATATTAACTTCAGTTACAAGGGTAAATGTCAAGCCAGGTCCGATTAAAAGCTCTCATTGAAAACGGTCCAATTCATTGTCGACAATATCGAGAGAAAACCTCCGATAAAAATGTTCACGAATTTGATTTGTAAAAAAGGATAAAAACATATTTTATTGTATTTTTAACCCAGCAGTCATTCGGTTAAAACGGGCAAACAAAGAAGAGGGAACACATAACAAAAAGAACCAGCAAGATTCAAAAATCAAAAAGAAACAAAACACTGAATTAAAAATGCGTTTAAGACAGTGAAAGAATCACATTGTACAATTACTCTCAGTGAATATATTCAAAATATATTTTGATCTTTTTGAAAACGTCTAAAGTCCTCGACTTGACAGAAAGGAGAGTGTCCCACTCTTCACTATCCACTGTGAAAAAGGGTTTTTTTTTCGTATGTTCAGACGATAGGCCAGCGGCTGAATTTTTAATGAACGTTTTCCGGTGGATTTATAGTGGCTTTTAGTAAAACCTTGATTGAAACCCATGTCATCAACTGAATTCAGTCGATGACATGGGTTTCAAAAAATGTTTTACTAAAAGCCATTATAAAATGCTTGTATTAGATAAAATGAGAAAAGGACAAGGCGTTTAATCCATCGGGATATGGCATATTTTTGTAGCAATACGATTTCTCACACATCCTTAGGAGATGAACAGATAGATTCTTTTTCCTTTTAACTCAATTTAATGACCAAGGTTTTTCAGGAATCTTGTCTCCAGCCAATCTTTGAGTAAATTTAATGACCGGTGTTTTTCAGGGATCTTGTCCCCAGCCCATCTTTGAGTAAATTCGATAACCAGTGTTTTTCAGTAATCTTGTCTCCAGCCCATCTTTGAGTAAATTTAATGACCGGTGTTTTTGTCCCCAGCCCACCTTTGAGTAAATTCAATAACCAGTGTTTTTCAGTAATCTTGTCTCCAGCCCATCTTTGAGTAAATTTAATGACCGGTGTTTTTCAGACATTGACGACTAAGTGAGAAATCGTATTTATTTCGCTACTTTCCCGATCCAACAAGTGTCTTGAAAAGCTTTTGTCGCTATTGTTTTGTTGACGGCGATCACGGCCCTAATACTAGTTATTGAGACGAATCTGTGGAACACAGTGAGCGCCGGTGTATTCGCTTACAGCCGACCTTGGATGTCATCACAGCTGGTGCAGTGGCTTGCAGAATAGCATTGCCACATTTTTAATTACAAGAATCATAGTATAACTCTCTGAGAGTAAGGCGACCATAAACATAATAATTTTAAAATTATATTAATTAAAATCAATTTATTTTTCGAACAACTGAATTTGTGTGGCAATTTTCAGTATAAATAAGACATTGCCAGCATGCTTGAATCGAGTAAGCGTCATCGTTTTCAAAGAGTTTGTGCTATCTATCTATCTATCTATCTATCTATCTATCTATCTGCCTGTCTTTCTGTCTGTTTGTCTAATAGGTGCTTCATCGTTAAAGTTAACGGGTTAATATCTTGGTAGCCTTAGAAAATTGATTAAGAAAAATACCAAAATTTTCTTTTAGTTTTTATTTTCCCAAGTAATTTTAATCTTTTCTGAGATCATCTTCAGGGGATTAAATTGTTTGTGAATTTGCATATGTAGTTCTGTAAATTCAAAATATTTCAACTGTTCGTTTTACTGCGTTATGCAGCGTTCTAGATTTCAAAATTCACGTATTTTTTTCCATAGTATAAGGGGGATTACTTTTTTTATTTTATTTTTATTTATTTATTATTCTTACACACACGCGCGCATATACATAAATATACATATATATTTTTTGTTCTTAAATGTTTATATATATATATATATATATATATATATATATATATATATATATATAGAAAAATATAGTCTTAAGATGTGCTATATTATGGGATAAAGTGCTCAATATCAGAGATAGAGCGTGTGTAAATATAAAAAGTGAACATAGAAGGCCTGACGATTGCATCTAGCATGAAACAGACTGTCGCCTCTAAGTGTTGACTTTTATGTTCACTTTTATATTTATATATATATATATATTCTGGACGGTCTTCTTGTTTAATTTGGTGAATGCTACCATAATCTTTGCCTTTATTTCATCTTTGGTGTTGCAAGGAGTTTTGTTGGTCTCTCGCGCAACTGCTCCCCATACATAATAATCAAGGTGGTTTCAGTCTGGTGGCCAGGTTTTAGGGGTGACGTGGTCGAAGAAATTATCTGACATCCATGACTGGGTTCTCCTGCTTGTGTGGTATAGTGCAGAGTCCTGTTGCAAAGTGTAGGTTCTTTCATCAGCTACCCCTTGACCCAGGGCAGCACTACCTCCTCAAGGCACTTGATGTAGGCTTCCATGTTGAGTCTGGGACCTTATGGGAAGATGAATGGAGGCATACCCTCGCCATTACTAGCGATCACTCTCAACACCTTCGTAATCACCATTAGACTATTACTGAATCCTCTGCACACTGATTAGGTTGACACCCAAAACCCAAACACTCTGAAATGTTCGTATTGGAGCTTGCGGTGCAAATGCCAAGCAGTACAGCATGCCGTTTTCAAATTTCTGGCAGTGTGAATTGTCATGGTGCTCTTTTTCTCACAGACGGTGCCCAACTGACCCGACTATATTGTGCAGTCGACAAAATAAAAAACAAACAACACGCATGCTCGAAATTAAAAATATGACGACAATTTACCCATCGCACTCTGCGCCCGCGCGCGCGCGCACACACACACATATATCATTCTATCCATATATATGCATCTGTTGCAGTCTATTCATGTCTACGTTAATTTGTTCATATCTTTCTATCTCTATTCATGTTTATCTTAGTTTGTTTCTCTCTATGAAAGTCTACTCATAGCTATCTATCTATCTACTTAGTTTATTAATATCTATCTATCTATCTATCTATCAATCTATCTATCCCTTATGTCTATTAAGATCTATCTAGTTTATTAAGATCTATCTATCTATCTATCTATCTATCTATCTATCTATCTATCTATCTATCCCTATGTCTATTAAGATCTATCTATCTAGTTTATTAAGATCTATCTATCTATCTATCTAGTTTATTAAGATCGATCGATCGATCTATCTATCTAGCTATCTAGTTCTTTAAGATCGATCGATCTATCTATCTAGTTTATTAAGATCTATCTATCTATCTAGTTTATTAAGATCGATCGATCGATCTATCTATCTAGCTATCTAGTTCTTTAAGATCGATCGATCTATCTATCTAGTTTATTAAGATCTATCTATCTATCTATCTATCTATCTATCTATCTATCTATCTATCTAACCCTATGTCTAATAATATCAAATTGATGTTATCTATCGATGCCTGGATCTCTGTATCAATTATATTAATATATAAATTAAATATCTCCCTATTTGTCTCTATCTGTAATTCTTTCTGAGAATATCAGAAATACAAATAGGTTTTGACATGTTGTTAAAATATGATAGAACTCTTAAATTAATTTCAACTGACGACGTTAAATCAATTCCCTACTAAATTGACATCGCTTTTCTATTCGTTAATCTGTTGGATACATAACAAACCCAGAAATGACTGTTGAATTCTAATATGAAGTCTTATGAAGAAATCTCATGCATTTTTTTTCTGAAAGGAAATTCGTTTCTCTAATTGGTACTTCAGCGACTTACGTTTGAAATAAAAGTTTTCTTAATCGGGAAGACAGATTTACAAAGTTTAACACAAGACGAGAGGAGAGGAATACAGTGCACATTTTAACTATGATTTTGCAGTTGGCGAATAGTAATTCCTTATCCATCAGAAATTAAAATTATATAAATTTTTACTTCTGAAATGAAAAACGACCATCTTCAGTGTCATGTTTTTGCTAAGACAAAATTGCTGTGTTCATCTGAAAATTATTTTTTTTTACTTGTGAAATAAAAAACGCTAAACTTATGTATTGTACAATTTTTAAATTTTATGATGTAAACGTACACGTGCTGTAACGTCAAGGGAGGTAACTAAGTTATTGCGATGTCTATTTTTTTTAACTATTTTTTAAAGCTATTAGTTATAACCTAGATATTTTAAACTATCTACTGTAAACATTTTAAAACATTTATGCAGTATTCATTATTGATTTTATTAAAGGTTGGATTCAATTTTTTAATATCGGTAGCTTCAAGAATTTTTAGTTTATCATTTTCATGAAAAAGTATAGATGCAATTTCGACAAGAATTTTCTTAAATTGCGAATGTTGACAGGCATGCCGTTGAAAATATTGAGAGAGATTAGATGCATTATTCAAACGAAAACTCAACCTTCTAGACAACGTAGTTGTGGTGTGACCAACATATATATTATTTTTTCTGTTGGAGATACAGTATCCCAAGGGACATTTAAATTTATACATAATTTTGGTTTTCTGCAACACGTTAATTCGTGGAGAGGAGACATTACGAATGATTAAACTGAATATATTGAATTTAGCATAGTAAATAATTAATTTTATTTTTAATAGGATCTGTGGTGGATATATTAGTATTTATTAGTTTTTTAGGATATTTTCGTCCCGTTTATATCTAGAATGTATTTAATTGTGATATAAAAGATTAATATGTTTATTTATTATATTATTTGAGGAAGTATTATATTCTATTTGCTTTATATTAAAATTTCTAATACAATGTCTTATTTGTTCGCCGACAATATAATTAAGGAAGTTATTATTAATAAGAGTTTGTTTTATTTTTTTTTTTTTACTTCACTGTAGAAAATATGTTTTGTGAATGAGTCAATTTTTGCAAGTTTTATTAGGTTGTTTATAATTGCTATTTTATAGTAGTTTGGGAATTCACTCTTATAGTTAAGAGTGCACGAAGTTATGCTCGTAGGTTTTTTTTATATGGGGAGATAATGAATTTATTATTATTAGTGTTTATCAAAATATCTATAAAGAGAATTTTATTACTATTATTAAGTTCGTATGTAAATTTAAGGAGAGAATTATTTCGGGATTGTTTTTGGAGTTGATATATTTCATCCACCTTCTTGACTAAGATAAGGATATCATCGACATATCTTAGGTAGATTGAGTTTTTTATTTAACTTTATTAAATATATTAGTTTCGAGATTAGACATATAGAAATTAGTAAAAGTTGGGCCCAGAACTGAACTCATGGAAACGCCATCCCGTTGTAGATATATGTCATTTTTGTGATCGTAGAATGGGACTTCCCTTGACGTTACGCCGCGTGAATGTTTATATTATAAAATTTAAAAATTGTACAGTACATAATTTTAACGTTTTTCACTTCACAAGTAAAAAAAAATAATTTTCAGATGAATACAGCAATTTTGTCTTGGCAAAAAACAAGACCCTGAAGATGACATTGTGTTAATGTCGAAAGCACTCTGGAATAAAATGGATGTACATCAACATGGCAATTTTCTGTCTTCCTTAAATAAGGATACTAAGAAATTCGTCCGTAAATATGAGCGGGCCCTATTAAGAATAAGTAGACAAAACTTGTGTAAATTATTTAATGCGACATGTCTTAATGGAAACATGCTGCAAAAATATACGCAATACACAAAGAGAGAGAGAGAAACACACACAGAGAAACACACACACACACACATATGTATGTATGTATGTGTGTGTGTGTGTGTGTGTGTCTGTGTGTGTGTGTGTGTGTGTGCAAATATATAGAAAAATAGGAAAGAACACGTTAAGTAAATAATCCGAAGTTCTTTAGTATTTTTGTTTTTATTTTTAGAAAACAGTGCTCAGTACAAAATTAGAGCCTAAATTATAATTATTTTTTGCGAAGGAATCCTATTTTTAAAAAATAATTATGATATATATATATATATATATATATATATATATATATATACACACACACACACACACATATATATATATATGAAAAAATAAAGTTTTAAGGTGTGCTATATTTATGGGATAAAGTATTCAATATCAGAGAGTGTGGCTGTAAATATAAAAGTCAACATTGAAGCCAACACTCAGAGGCGACAGGCTGTTTCGTGCTAGACGCAATCGTCAAGCCGCTGATTGTATCTAGCAGGAAACAACCTGTCGTCTCTCAGTGTTGACTTCA
This sequence comes from Acanthosepion pharaonis, assembly GCA_903632075.3. Classification (NCBI taxonomy): domain Eukaryota; kingdom Metazoa; phylum Mollusca; class Cephalopoda; order Sepiida; family Sepiidae; genus Acanthosepion; species Acanthosepion pharaonis. The sequence continues at coordinate 254,052 of CAHIKZ030004445.1, read as the reverse complement.
ATATTCACTTTTATATTTATATATATATATATATATATATATATATATATATATATGTGTGTGTGTGTGTGTATGTGTGTGTGTGCGCGCGTGTATGCGTGTGGTGATGATTAAGTTACCGAAGCAGTGACGGGCTACGTTAGGTTGAGTCAGAAAACATTTCCACTTTTATTTATTCTCTCATTTTTTTTTTTTAAATAAAGCACAATTACATTTTATTCAATTATATGTTCGCCATTATTTGAAATGACTTGTTGCCACTTTTCAGGGGCAGCTCTTCGATACCTTTTGGGTAAAATATCACAGGTTTTGATGCGAGAAACTTTTCGACAAACTTTTGCATTTGGTTTTTATTTCAGAAAGTTTCTCTATAAAAGCGTTCTGTAGCGATCGAAATCATAACAGTCAATTGGTGCAAGGTCAGGTGAATATGCCCGGTAGAATAGAACAGACCAACCGAGTTCCATATTTTTTCCCTGTATCACAACTTTTGTGGTCAAGTCACTGGACTACTTCAAACCAACGCCTTTATCCACTGGACCAAAGGGTGGTGAACAAAAACTTGGAGTGTTGAGTTAAAGGGAGATAACTGATATTGAGACACCCAGAAGAGGCATGGTGCGTGTAACTAGATCAATCTACCTCGATGGACGAACTTCCAATCACTTGAAGAAGGCCGGAGCGTACAATGGCCGAAACGTAGTTAATATGCCAACAAAGATGAAGGTAACAGTCTGAATATTGTAAATAGTATAAATGCTTATGATTCATCCTAATATCATGTGCATCGTATGTCTAACACAAAAGAAAATGCTCCTGGAAGGCATCTTTCACTATCCCAATATACCTTTAGATTTTTCTGTCACATTTTCCGTCATCTGTTAGAATACTATATATAAAACCAGATAATTAAATTGCTTGCCTCTCTTGATTCTGACATCTCCAATTTACTGCTTGCATCTTGGACTCTTCCTCTTGCTAACAACTTTACATTCTATCTTTCTACAGTTGGTCTTTTCTTCATCCTTTCCTTTACTACCTTGTATAGGATTTTATGCAATTAATATAACAGAAATTACTTACTACTCAACCGAATATTAGGTGCCTCTTATATTTAACAATCGAGGAAGCGTAGAGCCGAGTTCGAATTCCAGTCGAGGGACGGTATGAATCCATCTCTTTTGTCCCAACTATGGGTAAATAGCAGGTCAGACTAGGTCCTGTAGATTTGGGTGGCAACCGACCTAGGAGAAGGAAAAACACTGAATTTAAAAACAGTCCAGAGCGGGTTGGACTCCGCCAGGCTATCTTGCCCTGGAAACACCACTGCTACTAAGGCAGAACGTGTGGTGCCCCTACGATCCTAATAGGTTTATAAACTACGTCATCATGAACGTGATATTTAACACAGAAATTTTATTACGGCGAGTCATAAATACTTTCCTTTTTTTGTTTAATTTTATTCCTGTTATGGGATCTTACCCATAATAATAATAATGGACTATTCCATACTTAATAAATACTGTTCAAGTCGAGTCAGAAGTTCAAGTCGAGTCAAGAGTCGAGTCAGAGGCAGTCCGAAACAGAGTCGCATTCAGACAATTACTGTAAGACATTGGAATAGTGATACTGGTCGAGACTACATTGTTCTCTCTACTAAACCTGATTGTTCATACTAACACTTCTACTTCTTTGTATATATTCCTGTTTGTAATATATCTGTGTTATTCCATATACGTGTTCGAGTTCTTCTTTATTGGTTCTACCTTGGACTATCACCGTGATACAAGGAACCGGACCATAACAATTCCCCACAAAATAAAGTAAAATGTTTTTTATACCGTCGAGTTCAGCCCAAACAAGGCATTAAAGTCACTAAGACACGAGGGGTTACCGGGTGTGGAAGGGTCAGAAACAGAAACATTGCTAAAGAGCGTGAAGAAAAGAAGAGTAATCAGGTGGACAGTAGATGGCGATTGACATTGCATTTAAAGTTTTGAAGATTAAAGCTGGCTGGAAAGCATGGAGCTGGAAGAGAGCTCCATAAGCGAGACGTGCGGGAAAATAAACTGTTAGCATAGAACTTACGGTTACATCTAGCCAGCTCGACTGTAAACTGATGAGACCTCGTCGTCAGTCTGGTACTGTGCTTAAATTCATAAAGTATTATATTCACCCTTAATTGCAATGACTTGTCACTTACTGGCAGATCTTTGATACCTTTTGAGTAAAAATCCGCAGGTTTTGATGTGAAAATGCTTTTGATTAACAATCCAATCTGTTTTTCAACAGAGTAACTCATGAAATATGTTAGAACTCAGTTGGTTAGTTCCACTCACCCATGACCATGTACTAACCGATTATTCCTCTGTTGAAAAACAGATTCGATTGTTAATCAAAAGCATTTTCACATCAAAACCTGCGGATTTTTACTCAAAACGAATCAATCACAACCTCGTCTTTAAGTTTTAAAAAAGTGTGTATATTCTTGTGGGTATATTGTATTAAAGTTTTTTTTTTACACAAATAACACTTAAATTATAAATATACATATATAGTGTATCACAAAAGTGAGTACACTCCTCACATTTCTTCAAATATTTAAGTATATCTCTTCATGGGACAACACTGACAAAATGACACTTTGACACAATGAAAAGTAGCCTGTCTGCAGCATATATAACAGAGTTAATTTATTTTTCCCTCAAAATATCTCAAAATATAGCCATTAAAAGCTAAATCCCTGGCAACAAAAGTGAGTACACCCCTTAGGAAAAGTTGTCAATATTAACATACAAGTGTTATTTGTGTAAAAAAAACTTTAATACAATATACCCACAAGAATATACACACTTTTTAAAACTTAAAGACGAGGTTGTGATTGATTCGTTTTTTTACGGCTTGTCAACCCTTTACAGGTTGTTTAAAGCCATAAAATATTTTTAGACTAAGAATTTTAACAACGGTTTCGTGATACAAGTAACCCATAACTGGAGGAAAAGTGGTGGTTTTATATCTTTCCCAAGGGTATTTCGCGCGTAAGTATATGTAACGAACCCATCGGGGATTAGAACTCGGCTCTCCGATTAACAATTCCGAAACATTATCCATTGCACCACTTGGTATTCTCAAGCGGTCACCCATCTAAGTACTGACCAGGATCGACGTTGCTTAACTTCGTTGAACATACGCATACCGGCGTTTCAACCTGATGTGCCCGTAAGCCAAAATACGGCGTAGCTTGTGATTACATGAATAGACAAGTGTATTTGGCGCTGTAGGCTGTCTTTGTACGTCGCCAGTTCTGTGTTCTTTGTCCTTTGTTTTGGGGTTTTTTTTTTTTACCTTTTGTTTGTAAACAGAAATCAAACAAACAAAAAATACCTTTTTTTTTCTGCATTGCAGTCTATTCATGGCTGTCAATCTTGCCTTGATTAAGCTATGGAAAGCGAAAGAAAACTACAGATCGTTACTGTTTTGTTGAGAGGACCGAATAGGGTAGCCATCAATTTAAATGATACGGAACTGTAATTAATTTTATTCAGAAAACCAGCCATTTCTTAACATAAATATAAAGGGAAATCTGTTTGAACTGTTGATTAGATAAATAGAACAAAAATTCATATCGATTTGTTTGTTTGTTTTTAACTATTATTCACCTAGTCCCAAGAGCCACTCAAAGTAGAGGATTACTGAATGAGTTTGTTATAAGGGCGTAAAGAAGGAAGTAAGAACGATTTTTTTTTGTTTTTTACAAATTTTTTACAATGATATTCAATCTGTACGAGGTCAATCGAGGTAAAGGTTACTGAGTAAGAGGCACAGTTTATGCGCTGTCCTGGGTATGACGATAAACTACATCCGCATCTTGGGTAAGACGATAAACTACCTCCAACAGCAAGGCCTCTGATCAGGAAGTTTTGAGAAGCGTGGAACCACCTCTTAATTGCTGGTGTTCATAGGTCCACCCTGACCCGGTGTGGTAGCACCTGTTAGGGTCCCAGTTGTGGGTAAATAGTTAACACCGAAACTGAGGTGAAAATTCTATGAAAGTGAAAAAATAGGTTTTAATACCAGAAATACTTGTAAAAATAAATTATTACCAACGATATATCTTTTTGAAGGAAAAAATTATTACTAGCAATACTTAAAAAAATATTATCAACTATACATTACTATCAAAATATTTGCCGTGAAAATGACAATAGATTAGCGAGAGGGGGAGAAACTTTTTGTCTTTTTGGGGAAAAGGGCTGGAAGGTGGAAAAATAACTCATCACCCGCAAGGCCGCGTAAACGCTTTTGAACTCTGTAAAGGCTGGAAAGTGAAGATTGTGCAGCTTCAGCTCAGATGTGACAGCAATACTTCATTTTTGGTTAGAATTGACTCTTGTAAAGACAGAGCATGACAGTAGAAGTCAGATACAAGGAACCGACTCTTTTCCAGCATCTTCAGCGATGGTTCTAATGTCCATATTAATTTTTAATATATATATTTTTTTAATTCCAAAATGACTGTTAGTTCTACTTTCGGTTGAAATTATAAAATATTTTTATTAAAACAATTTTTTTCAGGAAAATAGGTTTCTCAACACCAGTAGCTGTTATTGCTCTTTCCACTATGACAGGAGTTTCCTTCCTAGCATTTTTTTCGAAGTAGTATGGAACGTCAACATCTACATTACATCATTTCTTTCTTCGTGTTACATGTGCTTTTCATTTTAGTTGTTGCTGCTGTTGAAAGTGCTCTAGTGATGTGGTTTCTGTTATTTGGTACAGTTCTTTGTGATTCTGTAGCGCCAGTCCACAAGGTTTGAAGAAGAACGGTCCTCACTATGACTAAAAGACTTCATTCGCTCGAAACAGTTTTTAACTATTAGTCTAAGAAGGCAGATGTATACAGCTAATAGTTTACATATTTCTGGATGGTTTGGCGCCATCCTTATGAAAGCCTTAATAGACGAGGCCATTTAAAAACATTATTGAATGTTTAAGCTAATGTTTTGAGTATGTGTTATACCGGAACGTACCTATTCTATTGTAAATAGACTCTCCTAGATATAATAAGTAGTAGCAGTCGCCAGGGGGGCTCAGAGTGAGTTGTGTGAGTCAGTCGATGTCGGACATTGAAGTATCAACCTCCGCAACTAGATTGCTGCGTCATTAACTATTATTTTCAAGTTCCTAACGTTTTGTACGTCGAACCTAATTTAGGACCGACTTAGTGAAATACAAGCCTCCACTGTGAAAACTACTCTACAACATTATGAAAGCAACTTTTCGACTCTAATCAACGTCGAATTGCTTAAGTATCTCATTTTACACCGGCTTCTTTCGGATAAACAATATGACTTTCGTTTCTCTAGGTCAACCGCCAATGTGATAATGCTTATTACTGAATTTGTCTGTCAGGTTTTAGATAAGAACGGCGAGGCTTGGGTTGTGGCTTTAGATATCTCGAAGGCGTTTGACAGTATGTGGCATGCTGGCCTTCTCCACAACTTCAAAATCAGTAATGGTTCAAGCCGAATATTTGGTTTAATCCAATCGTTCTTAAATCGTGGTCGTGTTGAATGGGTTCTCTTTTATATTATTTCACATTAATGCAGAGTTGGGTGGGGGCGCAGAGATCTATACTTGGACCTGGGTTATTTCTCATTTTCATCAATTAGGTATTTATGCTGATGACATAACTATTTCCTTCTGTCTTGGTAGTAAATCCGATAGGTTCAACAACGTAAAACTGACAGCTGATCTCGAAAATGGCCTCCAATCAGTTGTTAACTGGGGGCAAGGAATAGCATGCAAATTTTAACACCTCCAAAATGAATCTATCTTTTAATCATCATAGGGAAACATTTTTGTCTTCCATCAGCACGGCTGATGCTAACCTCCAGGAGAGCAACTCATTGTGCCTTCTTGGGCTCACGTTTTCTATTGACATAAAGTGGATTGATTATATTGAATCAAATGCTAGGTCTGCTGCTAGGAAAGTTCGTTCACTGTGTCGCGTCAGACAATTTTTCTCGTCAGGATCCATCTTGCACATTTATAAATCTACCATTCGTCCGTCCATTGAATATTGCTACCATATCTGATCTGGAAATCCGTCTATATATCTCGACATTCACAACAAAATACAAGGAAGAGTCAGTAATGTTATCGGTCCTAACCTGGCTTATCGTCTTTGTCACTTTCCATACGCCATGACGTGGCTTCTCTCTGTCTTTTCTATAGATATTTTCCCAGCAATTTTCCTAATCTAATTTTTCTCCTTTTTTACCTCGAGCGCAGAAATTTAAACGTACCACTAGATTGGCAATTAGGTCTCATCGTTTTATTTTTGAACTAGCTAGATGTATCCTTAAGTTCTATTCTAATAGTTTCTTTTCTCGCACTTCTCACCTGTGGAACTTTTTTTTCCGATTTCTTCCTTCCCTGCCTTACAATCTTCAAAAATTTAAATGCAACTTCAGTAGACATTTTCTCTCTTTCTGGATTATTCTTTTTCCTTTCTCCCAACTAAGGTCTTCTCATTTTCTTCCCCACCCAGTAACCTCATGTATCTTAGTGGAGTTTTCACCTTTAAACATGTAAAGTGGTTAAAAAAAAACAAAAAAACAGAAAAATTAAGATAAAATCCATTAAATTTCTTCGTAAATGCAGCGCAATTCAAGGGACGCTATTCAGAGTGACCATGTTTAGATTTATTCAAGGGAAATAACTCAGCAGTTATTTCCCTTGAATAATTCTAATGCTCACTTTTAAAGCACAAACGTCGTAGTGATCAAGCAAAAAAACTGGTGAAAATTTTTTTTCCCTTATTGACCATAAATGCACCTTGTTGGTATGCAATTCGTGTCTGTATCAGTACTGGAGACCAGCTAGTAATTCTTTATTAGGGATTGCTCTTTTTTGTCTATATTTATCACTTCAATGAAAAAAATAAAAAAAAAAAAAGAGCGCCAGCGAATTATAGCCAACACGGAAATTCACAATACACACAAACACACACGCACATACACACGCACATACAGACATACATACATACATACATACATACATACATATATATATATATATATATATATATATATATATATATATATATGTGTGTGTGTGTGTGTGTGTGTGTGTATATCATTAAATAATACACCCCTACCCAGTACCAAAAGTAACAATAACTGATACATTAAAATATAGACATATTGAACACCTAGACACCCCTGTCTAGAAAAATAGTTTTATCTGTAACCTTGGAAACATGAATTTTGTTTTAGCTGTGTATTTAAAACCCAGTGATTTTAAAAGTTACTCCAAAATTCGCTTGAGGATGAAATGGAACTAATGACTTTAATTTAATCACAAAATTAAATTCGGGGCTTTTAGCTTCCATTTTTGAAACATGGTTAGAATTGTGTAGCGGAAAAAAAAACATATTTTAAATCAATTAATTTATAATATTAATGCTCTGTAAATTTACATCGAGCACTATTTTGTAAAAATAAAAATATCTATAAGAACACCGGATTATATATCTTACTGTTCTTTCTTTTTATTTATATACATATATGTATATATATATATATATATATATATAGCAGGACAGACTGGGTTCTATAGCTTTGAATGGAAACTGGTTTAGGAGAAGGACAACTCTGAATTCAAAACCTACGCAGTGTCGTTTGGTGACCTTGTGGCACATAATGCACCAGGTCTCTGTATTTGGAACCTCCAAAAACTGTGTTTGGTTCTGCACAAACTCTTCAGCACTATAATCAAATCATGTGTGTTGGTGTCCGGGCTGTCGGTTCCTAAGAACTGAGCTGCTTGTCCCTCACAAGTCGAATACGACGGGAGAGTCCACCATATATATATATATATATATTTATTAAAAGACATTTTTATTTATGTTTAACGTTGTTATTTTATAGATACAAGTATTTAAGCAAATGCTCTGTTTATGATAAACAGTATTAAATAACATTTACCGGCCTGAATGTCCGAGAGATTTTCCGTTCATAGACAGTTCGAGATCCTATACGGAACCGTCATATACGCTTGCCTTGACCACTCACCATGTTATAAACAAATTTACTGTTATAAACTACAATCTTCCATGAATCTCGTACATTCATAACCATAAGGTCTACCATAAGGTTCATGGTGGCCGAGTGGTCAAGGCACGTCAGCGTATATGACGGTTCCGTATAGGATGCAGGTTCGAATCCTGTCTATGAACGAATATTTTCTATGAAAATCTCTCGGACATTCAGGCCGGTAAATGTTATTTAATACTGTTTATCATAAACAGAGCATTTGCTTAAATACTTGTATCTATAAAATAACAACGTTAAACATAAATAAAAATGTCTTTAATAAATAAATTGTCGGACCTCGTCCATTTCTTAACATATATATATATATATAATTATTTTTTAAAAATATGATTCCTTCGCTGCATAAGAGTTCTCATGTTTCAAAAACAAGAGTTGAACACTTCAATATAATTATTAGAATTAAATTGAATTAAAGTATCAAGCTCTATTTCATCTTCAAGCGGAATTTTTGGAATAGTTATTTATTTGTACTACTGTACAAAATGTGGCACAAGGCCTAAAAGGGGGTTGGGGAAGGACGGTCTTCTTCTGTCTTAATTCTAAACTTAGCTAGTCACAGCCACGGACCCAAACATACCAACAATATTCCTATCACCAAAACAACACATTCACTCCTACCTTTCTTACTGCGTCCACCATAATACCTCAAATTCTCTATGAAATCCTAACTAGTCCTCATATGTACATTTCAAAGTCTGTGGGGAGAGCGGAAAAAACAACAATTAAAAAAAAAACAACCAATGATTATTATTTACAATATGAATTAATACTATTTACATAAAACAAAACAAAAAAGGGTTAGTAATAACCCACCCACCCCCCAATCCCTAAATGTGGCAGAAACATCAGTTAACTAAAATAATTACGGGATTATAACATTATAAAAAACCAAGCACGCACATAAACACGCACTCATTTAGACACAATAACAAATACGAAAACACACACACGAAACCAAAGTCATCCCGCAACAAACAGAGAACTGACATCACTGACCACCTAACGAGGGAGGGGATGGGGAATTAAACAACAGAAAAATAGGGACAGAAATAAAAGAGGTCAATGAGCATGCATACCCTAGCTAAGTTAACCAGAAACGGGAAACTAAAGATTCAAACTAAAAAAGCCTAAACTAGCCTAAATATCGGGGCGGGTTGCCTCTGTTCAACCCTGGTAGGACAAAATCCTGTACCTAACCGACATCCAAGTGCCACTCCAGGTCAGCCCCTTTCACTCTACACGGAATTTTTGGAATAACTAATCTTGAAATTTACGCTGTTAAGTGTCTATGGATATTTTTTTTTTCTAAAAGGGTTGTTTGTATATAAAAGCGTCGTGTTGAACTACAATTTGTTTTTTGGTTGTTTTTTTTTTTTTTGACGACTTCATAAAGATTTCTTCTTATCTTATGATTGGGTTAAGCTTTTAAACCTTTTATTTAGACTATGGAATTTAAAAAAAATTATTTATTTGTTTTTTTTTTTTTTTTTTCTTTTTTTCTGCTAATTATTTAATGCGAATATTTGTTGATGTCGGCAAAAAACCGTTAACTCATGTCTATGGTTTAATAAATTTTCATTATTCAGAAACTTAATAATGTGTAATTTTTCATGTAGGCATAAAGGGCGTGGGTCATCCCAGGTTTTACAAGTTCATATTCTATTTATTATTTTACATTCTACTTTTGGTGTTTTATTCATTTCTTTTCAATGCCAAATATATATATATATATATATATATATATATATATATATATATATATATATATATATATAAATGAAAAGAACATCTGACCCTAAAGAGCAGCTCGACGCGAAACTCTTGATTCGTTCAATCAGTTTAGTAGTCGCTTAAACTTTTGTAGATTTATTGAATTAGGTAACGAAAAAAAAAGTGCATTTTATTAAATCATTTAAATGAATACCTTCATTGAAGTTAAATTTTCGGTTTTATTTGAAAGCTCATCCGTAAAAAATAAAATAAATAAATTTCCATATGTAAATAATTTTTTTTACGTATTTTTAAAACATTCACTCGTCACTTATCGAACAGCCATTAGAGACGAAAAATGTAAACCACAAATTTAAAAGTCGCTTAAAAAAGCGATATTTGTCCTTGAGATGTGTTTCAAAGTCAAGGAATAAATTTAAAGAAATACGGAACATCAGCAGTGCAATAATCAAGAAATTGGTATTTACATGTAAAAATACATTATTTTTTTAACCTTATACAACCAATAGTATAAGAAAATATTCTTTATTCTATGAGCTTTTATAAAACTTAATGAATAATTTTTATTTTTATGCTAAAAAATAAATTAATTAAAAACTAATGAATTTATACTTTTGAGTTTAATACATTGCTTTTATTATGATTATTTTATAATAAAATATAAGATATTATAACAAAAACATGTTGAAATCGCTACCCAATAGCTTTTAATGCTTCGGCACATGAAAGCAATTGTGTAGCAATTTCAACATGTTTTTGTTATAATATCTTATAATGAATTAATCATAATACATTGTTCTTCTTTGTATTGAGCAGTTTTTTTTTTTTTTAAGTAAATGCTACGAACAGCGGAATTTTACTTCATTTGTTCTTTCTCTCACTTGGATACATTGCTTTTATAATTTTATTATTTTACCTGTTTCATGTCAAAAAATATTTATTTGAATTCAATGAGTTCTTTTTAATTCTTGTGAATTTAAGAGTTATTGAATTATCATATACAAACAGTAGAGCCCGGCATTACCCGGGGATGTAACAGTAAGAGATAGATCAAGTATCGACCATCATAAAGACTGAAAAATAAAATTGACAAAGATTATTGTTTAAGGTTGACGGACACGCATGTTGTAATTAGTTTTTTTTTTTTTTTTTTTTTTTTTACGAAACCCAAACTCAAACAAAAACATTGTTTTCAATTGTTATGAGTCTACCGATTAAATAGAATTTTATTATAAACAATTGTCTTGTAAATGGAATTTTTAAAGCATTCTGAATGTAAAAATAAAGAAAAAAAAGTGTGCAAGACAATAAGAAACACTACCTGCCAAAAAAAAGTGAAGTTTTGTTGAAATCGGTTGAAAAATGTAGGAAATCCGATCCCATATATAAATGAACACACACACACACACACACACACACACACACACACACACACACACACACAAACAACCTGGATTTTATAATAAGTATAACTCGATATGAGTTGTCTCCCTTTCATTCTGCGAAAGCGATGCCTCTTAATTGTGTTTTCAAATTGATTTCATGCAAAAACAATTGTTTTTCCAATTTTTGGTGCTGTCAGAACCATCGCAATGTAATTTTACGTAGTCCTGTGAAGTTTTGTTGAAATCAGTTGAAAAATGTAGGAAATCCGATCCAATATATAAACGTACAGAGACACACACACACACACACACACACACACACACACACACACACACACACAACCTGGGTTTTATAATAAGTAAGATTACTCTTCCGATAGGAAAGAGTAGTCAGTCAAAGGATATAATTCAGAATTATTTCTCTTTTGAACTTCTGTACAAAAAACAATCTAACTGTTGCAGAAATGAAAAAGAAATATTTTAATAAAGGTTCACACACAAGCATGTCGATTCTTCAAAATATCTTTATTTATATAAAAAAAAAAAAGAACTCTTATTAGGAATAGCAATGGTGTGATTTTTAAAATAGCACAGAAAAAATTACTAGTAAATTGTCAAAAAAATAAATATTTAATGTAGTTATTTTCTGTCCATTCTGAAAGAAAATAATGTTTTACTAATAAATTATGCAAGCACCAACTTTTAGAAAAAAAATATTGTTTTGAAGATTTATTGAATTATTTCTGGTAAAGATCTGGGCGAATTTTCAGTATTTCTAACGTTTGATATTGCATGAATCGTTTATTGAAATAGCAGCTTCAGGGATTTTTCTTTATATAAACAGAAAAACAATCGCGAACGCCCCCGCAAATCAAAAAGTACACACAAAATATCAAAAAGCGGGAAGGTGAAATTGGTCACCCACAAAAACAATAAAAAATTAAAAAATTTTTAAAAAATTACGTTTTTAATAAAAAATTACGATTCAGTAATTAATTCATTAATGATTATCTAAAAATTACGATTCATTTTTGGTAAAACTTTAAAAACTGTGGTTTGTGATTTTGTCGGAGTTACATTTGTAATTTCATTATTCCTGGCTATAAATAGAAAATTCGCTTCGTCGACTTTTCAAAACGCACCGGGTATAATTTCAACTATCAACCTTAAATCCCTAACAAGAAATAGCGTAAATCACGCTACTTTAAAATATTCCCACACACTTTGTCCTTTGTACTGGTTTGTGATTTTATTGTCTAAACATTAAGTCCAACCTTTTTATCCGGCTAATGATTTTCTTTGTCTTCTCTCAAAAACCGTGAACAGCTACATTTTATGAAACCCCCCAAAAAAAACAAAGTTTTAAAAAAACAAAGTTTTAACATGAAAATCTTTATGTTATTATAAAGAGGAAAGACCCATTTTTTTTTCTATTATTAAATTATATTTTTAATCCTTTTTATAATCTTTAAAATTTTGGTTAATTTTTTTCTAGCGCCAGTTGTTGACCATAAATTAGTATAGGAAATTTTAGCGTCTTTTTTTTGCGGTGAAAAATACAATGATTTGGATAATCTTGCTGAAATCAAATAATTGTCGGATTTTAATGAAACTTTCAGAACATATTCATAAATGAAAGAAATGCTCCTTGTTTAAGAAAATCTGGATATTTTTTTTTTACAAGGCCGAAGTGGAAAATAGGAAAGGCTAGTGAACATTGTCTATCCTAATCCTAGCTAATCTGATTCATTACCCATTCACTCTAACGAATAACACAATCCGAACATGCACTCAAATACAGTATTTTCCCAGGGAGCCTTATAATATAAAAATGATGGTAAAAATGTATAATTACATTTAATAAGAATGAATGCTGTATTCTGCCAATAGACAGGATCAAGACGCTTTTATCATTCTGCTACCACTTGCTTTCGACGGCAATTTTTCTACAAACTAAACACCAAAGTGGATCATAGAGATTCTACTTAAGTCTGATTTCTGATTGGTTAACAAATATTAAAAAATACATTTCACCTGTTCTCAACTACGTCCGAATCGAATCAACCTAGTTTCTGACACGAGTTAAAACACAAAGCAATTTGGAGCCTATCACGTGATTCACATTACATATAAATACTTAGACACATCTTCACTATTCCTCTTTCCTGTCTTCTCAGACCCACAGCAATGTAGCTCTGTGAAGAAATCGCGCTTTGTCCCTGAGAGTAAAACGCTATGAATCGTGATGACACACACACACACGCGCGCACACGTACGTACGAACAACGCACATCTACCAACATCTATGCTACGAACATTCACTCCTTCAACTACAAGGACACAGAAACTTATCAACTTCTAACAGTGAGATTTTCGTCAGCAGACAGCACGTCGCCTGAGTACGTATGATTTTCGACAATTCATCTCAACCGATTTCATCACTCTTCTTCAGTGAACGAATTTGAGCGGCAAGATTATTCAATATATTTATGCTGATTTTCAACTCGAGAATATTAAACTAAAATTAAAAATTTTTGTACCAAATACTACTTATCGATTTTCAAGCGAAGACTATAATTTTCTCTCACTCAACAAGTTTCTTTGAAAGTCCTAAGTAAAACAATTCAAATTAACAGTTAAAGGTAAATAACTCTTGCTATATTTAAACATTGAACTTTCAACTATAGAAACACTTAACATTGTGAGTAACAAACTGTTTAATTCTCTTTAAGTAATAGTACATCTCACTAAATTTCCTCAAACACACACACATTTTAATACACATCATAGTTTATCAACCGGAATATTTTTCTCATTCAAAATTCCAAGGACAAGTAAATTTCAGCATTTCAAACACAACTGAATTGCTGTCTGTACAATTGTTGTTATGCATATATAAATTCTATTTCCTTATGCAACTTTTCTTGTTGAATGTTTCTTCTTATTGTTTCATATTTGTGGTATTTTGCGTTAATATAAATACGTTAGGCCCTAGTGACCCCCACAAGCTCACTCGCTAATGGCGGGAGAGAAACAAAAAGTTTTTCGAGTAGGAAAATGAAAAAGGCTGGTCTAATCAAGTCCAAGAAGTGGGTAAAAAACTGAGGAGTTAGGGAATCTTAAAAAAGTACCCTAACAAAACGGGAGGCCGGGACGAGTCTGCGAACGACAGTCACTCACGTTAACTAGGAGATTAAAAGAGTCTAGCTTAACCTGGTTTGTGACTTGAGGGGACTAAAAAAGGAAAAGATTGGTCCGATTCCCGCGAACCGATTCCCCACAGGGACGGTTTGCACGCCTTGTCCTTCAGCCTAAACAGGAGAGGCTCTAGCGCCAGAACATAAAGTAGGGGCGCCAGCAAACAATTCTCCTCCGACTACTTTCCGTTCACCAGTACCACAGCACCTAGGAAGCGATACAAGAAGCCAAGTAGGACGGATGATCGACCCTGTGGAATGCCTTGGACTGTTTCAAATTGATCAGTGCGGCCTCTTCATCGTCTTATGAGTGTGCGCATCAGATGCAGGTTGATCGGAATTGTTCGGTCCTTCTCAACGCGTCTGCTCCGATTCCAACATAATCTCGGTAACTGACTGCAAAATTGGCCAAGATTTTTAACCCTATTTATGGGGATGTATTCATCTAGTTCCCTCCCACCATGCTTTTTCCTTCTTTAACAGCACAATTACACAGCCTGAAGATCCGACCAGGGATGGATCTCCGTCAGAACCAGTTGCTGAACCCCGCTGTCATGATAGGTACAAACATTTGCTACGGCCTCAAGTACATTTCCTAGGGAAGCCCGACTCTCTTCAGTACCACGTGGACTTCGACTTCTGTGATCTCAACCTAATAGCAAGCTGCTTCAGTCGCAGAGACAAGGCTCCTTGGCAAACCGGTTTGGGAAATGCTGCCGAAAAGCCTCGCAGGTCGTTGGTCGCCTGCAGGATACGCCCATCCGGGTGTTGACGAATGCAAACGATCGGAACCTCAACGTATGCCCTCCTTGTACAATTTTGCGCTCATGTTACCGCTTCCTTAGACATTTTCTTTCATCTAGTCCTAACTACCCTGCCTTTATCTAGTCCTAACTACCCTGCCTTCATCTAGTCCTAACTACCCTGCCTTCATCTAGTCCTAACTACCTTAGCTCTAGCTAACCGAATACTCCACGGCCTGCCTTAGCTAACCCTATTTATAGGAGATCCCTCCCAGCCACCACCCGAGCCAGATTATCTTTCAATTTTTCTTCTTAGCCTTATCTGAGGCGAGTCGTTGGATTTGTGGCAAAAGACTTAATCCTAACCCTAAGTTTCTCCCATTACCTATTCCCAACTTCCGGTTCCACTAATTTCCGCTGAACTAATTTAGTTAGCTGTAGCTAGAAGTCCTCCCTGCCCAACAAGAACACGTTAAACTGCCAGTATGTAGTCATTTTAGGCTTATTATTTAACACGATCCTGGCACATATATGAGCCTGGGATCCAAATAGCCTACCCAATGGTATGTGGAACAATCTATCAAAATCTAGATCAACACGTCTCACTAATATTTTATCCAGGGACCTGGGTAGACGACCAATTAAGGACTCACGTCTATATCTCCCTCCCGAGATAATTGAGACCAAATTCGTTTTATTGATTAGTAAAAAATCCCATCATGCATTTGTATGATTTGTCTATAAATCTGGGGAGGAGTGTTTTTGCAATCATTCCTATACGATCGGAACCAACAAATTTAATTAAAAATGCCTTCAACAAAATCATCAATTATTTATTTATTTATTTTAATCATTTCATCCAAAGCGGGATTGCATGGTGGATACACAAGGGTGGATATAGGAAATGAAATGAAAGAGAAGACTGAGAATAGGGAAGATTGAGGAAAGGACACAAGATGAACGGGATTCAAAAAGATAGAAGATGGCGATTGGTGTTGCATTTAAATTTTTGATGATTGCAGTTATCAGGGAAGCAAGTAAATGGAAAAGTGTTCCACAGGTGGAAAGTAGTGGAAGAGAAACTGTTAGAGTAGTAATAGCGATTGCATTTATCTATTTCAACAGTAAAAGGGTGGGACATAGATAGTAGCAGCCTTAAATATATGAAGTCGATACACCAGGCAAAAAAAAGCTGGTCAGAGCTGTTGTCATGAAAATATTTGTAGAAGAGACAGAGGGAAGCCACGTCACGCCGGTGAGAAAGTGACTGAAGTCGAGATGCCAAGTTAGGATCGATTACATTACAGATTCTTCTTTAGATTTTTTCAAGAATTTCGAGATGTACAGTAGGAGCACCGGACCAGATATTGCAACAGTATTCAATGCACAGAAGAATGGTAGATTTGAAAATATACAAGATGGAATCTGATGAGAAGCATTTTCTGGTACGAACGATCACAAAAAAGAAACAAAAGATGGGACATAAATATCAAAATACATTAATCTTTTTAAGATTTGACTTTTTTAAAGTTGAATAACGATATATATGTATATTTATATATCAAGAACAATATTGGGGAAAAATGTATGACAAATTAGAAAAAAGCTAACTTGTGTTGCGTTTCGTCTTTTAGGACTTCATTGGACTAAATCTTCTGTTGGTGGGACTGCACATGCGCACGAACCCAGGATGCTGGGAAATTTTAATTTAATTTTTGTTTGTCTACCCGATTTTATTTAGATCCTTTTTTCTTTCATCATTTTTGTTACTGTGGTAATAGAAGTTCTGCCAGGAATAGTGAAATGCTGTAAGAGCCCGGGCGCAAATTTACTGTAGATGACCTTGCAATTAAGGCGCTCTCAAGATAGACATTTTCGTCGACATTTTCGTCGTAGTGAAAGTTGAATATGCAGATTAGTTATCTCTGTTAAGCAAGAGCATCTAAGTTGAGTAAGATATATTGATTTTCTAAGCGTAACTTAGATGTGGCACAATGCCGAAAGAATGGGGCACCCAGCGTGGATTGAACTCGTAGTTAAATTGTAACAGTTTTAGCTAGACAAGCTTGCTAACCATTACACCACGCTGAGGTACCCAAAGTTGGGTAAGATATAAGGCACATGCTGCTTGATATGTTAAAGCCGTTGTTATTAAAGCCATTGTTATTAACTTCACTCCCAGAAATCCGTAAAGGCAATACCTTAGCCAAGCGAAGAATAAAGATTTATCTCTGATGTTTGAGGAGTCATCAAAGATGGAATATCAAGGGAACTGAACTATTTCTTGGCCCGGGTTTCATGTGCACGTGGAACACTCACTATTTACATTATTCTGACTATTGTCCTCATCTTTGTCGCCATATTTATTACAACGTTTCGGCCGTTGTACGCTCCGGCCTTCTTCACGTGGTTGGAATGTCGAACTGAACCATTTATTTCGCTCACTGGGGTAGACTGTTCTAGTTCCACGTGCCATGTTTTAATGGATGTCAGTTATCAGTTATCTCCTGTTAATTCCCCTCTGAAAGTTCTCCACTGCCTTAAACGGGTATTGAACTCACACTCTTTGGGTCCTGTCACTGGATCTAACTAACGCCTTTATCCACGATGCCATGTGTTCTTGGGGACATCTGTGTATGAATTTCTGGGTATTGTAAACCTAATGTCTTCAGCAACTATTTTTTTACAAGTGCTTATCATTTCATGGTTTTACCAGAGCTCATATTGCAATTCTTGTTGTTGTTATCGCTTTTCTCTGACGCTCCTAACTGGTTCTCATATTATATTCATTTCTATGCTTGGTCAGCTCAGGAGATTTTTGAGGCCTAGCATATGTGCTGATTCCTTAAGTATACGAATTTTCCAATGGTGTTCTCTGTCTATGATCTCAATCTGATCCCACAGTGAGCGGTGATCTCCCTTCTCTCTCCATATGTGGTCGGCCACGGCTGATTTTTCCATATATGAGAATATATTAGTGAAAAGAAAGGACAATAAAAGAAAATGGCGACTGACGATGTATTAAAATTTTTGAAGGTTGTAGATGATAGGGAAACAAGAAAGCGGAAGACAGTTTCACAGGGAAGACATGGGAGAAAATAAACTGTTAAAATAGAACTTAAGTTTACATCTAAGTAATTCAACAGTAAAACGGTAAGACATAACAAGTAGTCTAGTAGTACAATTAACTTCACGCGATCGAGGTAGCAAGGAGGAGAGTTCATTAGAACAAATGCCAAGAAAATATTTATAGAAAAGAGAGAGGGAAGCCATGGCATTGGGAAAGTAGTTGAAGTCGAGATGCCAGGTCAGAACCTATAACATTACAGACACTTCTTTAGATTTTTGTCGAGAATCTGGAAATGTTGGAAGGCAAAAGCGGTTCTCTCTGATCGCAGTTTCGTTTTGGAGGCGTTAAAATTTACAAGCCATTTCTTGCCCCAGTTAACAACAGCACTAACTTCATAGTCACTAAAAAAAACAGAATTGTAAATATGTACTTTTCGGAGGATGCCTACCCATTTTGTTTGTTAATTCTAAGCTTACATGGAGAAAGATAGAATAATCCAGAACATTTACTGGAAGCAAGCCTTCTGCACACGGAAAATATTGAATTGAGTAAGTAGACAAAAAAAATAGAAAAAGACATAAGACAAGGATACATCTTTTCGCCAGATTTATTTAAACTTTACAGCGAGTCAAACATAATAGAACTAGAAGTTCTAACAGCATTTATTATTGTTGGGTACATAAGATATGCAGATGACACCGTGTTAATGGCAGAGGGGGAAGAAAACGGCTGAAATTCCTAGAAAAAAATACTAAGGGAAAGGATAGCTAGAAGGACAGTGAAAGGAAAGTGAGAAGAAAGGACTAACTATCGATTGTAAGAAGACAATGCATGGCCGTTAGCAAAACGGAAAGCAAAAGGAAAGTGAGAAGCAAGATCTAACCATCAATTGTAGGAAAACAGATTGTATTGCAAAAGGGACAGTCAAAGGAAAGTGAGAAGAAAGGACTAACCATTAATTGTAAGAAGACAGAATGTGTAGTTGTTAGCAAAAGGAGCAGTCAAAAGAAAGTGAGCGAAAAGATTAATCGTCGATTGTTAGAAGACAAAATCTATGGTCGTTAGAGAGAGGGGCAGTCAGAGGAAAGTAAGAAGAAAGGAATAATCATCAATTGTAAGGTCATATTGTTGTGGGAAGTGCTGTACTAGTGTTTAGGTGGAAAATACGTATCCAATGGTATATTAATCCTACAAGAAAAATGGCGTACTCAGAATATGAGTCCGGGTAATATATGAGAAGGTAAAAACAAAACTATATATATAAACAAACGATAAGTATGTATTAACAAAACAAAAGTATACATAAATACTTGAAGATTGTTGCGTGTTACAAAACAATGAATATGAAAGACGAAATCATTTAAACTAGTGAATTGTGTGTGTGTGTGTGTGTGTGTGTGAGTGAAGTTGTATAGAAGTAAGCCCAAAAGAAAAGTGTTGCATGAAAGAAATTGAAGATAAAGGTTTCTTTGCGTTCGACATACATTTTACTGTCCCTGGGTGAAATAGAAAAGAAAGTGACAGAGAATGACACTGTCAATTCATAGGCTTAGGGAGCGTCCCCTAGCGGTGTTTTTTTTTTATTTAGGAAAATAAGTGGGGTAACTCCTCAACATTCAACGTGAGTTCAGTACGCAACCATCTCTTCCATCCTCGAGAATTGATTCCTTCGCACACAAACTTCACCTCTTTTGCTTGCAAGAGACATTCTGTTTTCGATCCAATGTATATACATTAATAATGCATATAATTTTATTTCAACATATCTTGTCTCCTTTCTTTCCCGCCTCATCGGCAATACAATGCTGTTTTATGTTTTACTCTTGCAAATAGATGCGGTATATAACAATAGTAAAAGGACAAACATTACTTAAAGATAAAATGGACGTGTAGAGCCATGGCTTGCCACGTCCTGAAGGGACATGGCACATAGAAAAAAGAATAATCTCCTACCTTCTTGTATAATGTTGCAATGTGTTTTGCCTTACTTGACAAGCGACAATAGAAACGCGGAGCCCAATTGAAAGCAACTGGTCCAATCTAGCGGCACCGCGGACAAGCAACTGCATATATTTAATTAATTTTCAAAGTTTCCAGTTCCATACATATGCCCTCACCTGCCCCAGCACACATAATTTTTACTCTTTGGACATTTTACAGGAGGTGAAATATTTCTGTATAAATATGTGAATGCAATGAACTCAACATCAACATTAACTCCGACCGAAACACACTATTAACATCATGGCTGCCATTCAAGTGGATATAACGTATTCCTAAATTCACACATGCGCACATCATCTGGGTGCCATTTTGATAGTTTCAACTTCTTAATTTCAACGCTCGATTTATTAATTTATAACAAACTTGATGCTACATTTCATTCGGTTAACTTTCAATTCTCGCGAATTCATTCACGATTTTGAATTTGTAATGAATTTTATTCGTTAATTTCTCTTGATGAAGATGGGTTCCTCTTCATTTGATAATATTGTGCGCAAAGTGATTCGTTTACAATCGGCATTAAATATGTTACATTTTTCTTGAATTGAATGATTAGTTTGTAATGGATGTAATTAAATATGCAGTTTAATCTGAGCCTTTAGGTCGTAAAGAGAAAAATACTCTCAGAAAAGAAATAACGAACATAACAGACAAGGAAATCAATGCATCTAAAAGAAGCGAAACATATTTTGTATCACAAATAACATGGACAAAGAATAAGTATCGTTTTTTCGTGTACTTCTGAAATAAAACATGTCTTTGTTCTAAGAATAAAAGAATAAAATAAGTAGTCTGTGAAATTTGACTTCCATCCAAATAAACGTCGTTTTTTGAACGGCTGACACATTTAGCTGACGATGTTAAACATTTTGCTAGTCACGCATGCGTGAAAAACCCCATCAGCGGAAGTAACGCCATTTCAGCTTTTGGGTGTGCGTAAAAAAAAAAAAAAAAAAAAAAACGGAAATCATGCGTGCTGTGAACCTAAAAGGTTAGTTCTTTTTCAATTCGGGCCGACATCACAATTGTTAGCGGTCCGTACAACAGACGCAATATGTCGTAGGCAGCACACTTCACGTGCTCGCTGATTCACCAGCAGAGTAAGTGAAACTCTTCCTTGATTATTTACAGAGACTCTTAAGAACATTCCCTGAAAATTTCACTACACGAAAGGTATCCTCAATAGAATAAATATTTCTATCAAAAGAGTGAGACAAAACAAGGCTCACTCTTTCTTTTGTTTGTCTACTTTCTCAACACTTTGTTTTTGTTCAAAACATGACACATAAGCTAGTAACAACAGCTCGATGACCACGAGGTTAATTGTGAGGGTCTTCATTTCGTATTAACGTTACACACAAAAAGAAAACTACAAAACCTCCTAGACAAATCATTGCCTACCTCAAAGGAGTAAACAATAGGCAGGCCAAACATATCTGTGTTAAAGAAGAATAAGAATAAAGTTATGTTATTTTTTTAGTTTCATTCAAATAAAAAGTCCATTTGTGACTATGACATTCACTGTAAAAGTTGATATGAATGTATATATTGTGAAGTTCTTTTCTTATTTACTCTTAGAAATTTATTACCTCCCTTTCATTTTTTGAACACAGAGTGAAGTTTATAAATGGAAGAAAAAGGAGCCTGCAAACTTACTTGTAACCAAACAAGAAAATATAATGCAACTTTATTATTATTATTATTAGTAGTAGTAGTAGTATCATTGTCATTATTATTATTATTATTATTATTATTATTATTATTATTATCAACCCAAGACCTAAAGTCAGAAATGGCTTCATGACATTTTTCCCTGATCATTTTTGCAAAAAACAAACAAACAAAAAACAAAAAAAAACTATTCACACACATTTAACAGAGATAGAATTCTTCGTAATGTGTGAGCTGTACTTGTGAGTACAATTTTTTGTCTTTCTTTAAGGCATGAGCTACCAGGAATCCCTTCAATGAGTCTTTAGTAACACTTATTTTACTTTCCTTGAAATCTGATTGGTTATTCATTAAATGCACAGTAAGCTTTTAGAAACTTCCATCGCGATTCAGTCGATTTTTGTGCAAAAGTAGGCTCAACCTACTTTAAAAACTCTTTCTCTATTTTATTCCTAACTTGAATGTCTCATGAAATTCTATTGGTTAAAAAATAGAAAAATACGATCTCGCCCACGCATTTCTTTGAATTAGTGGCAGCGTCTGCTAAGTTTCCGGTGAGACGGTTTCGTCATTAAAAAACTATAAATACAAAAAGCAAGCAAGTTTCTACGTACAGAGATATACGCACACAATAATATATATATATATATATATATATATATATATATATATATACAGACTCAAAGAGACGCCGAGAGAGAACTTAAATTTTATGATGATCAAAGACTGCCTTTTTGGAACAAACTTCTTTTATGAAAGATTTGGAAAAATACTCAACATCCCAATTCACCAACGTTTTCAACAACTCATTGTGACCAAACTTTTTCCACTCGAATATCTTAGAAAAATTTAGTCTAATTTAAATTTAAGTTTTCTAGTTAAAAGGTAGACAACTTTTACTTACTTTCTGCATTTAACATTTCCAAACCAGCAACGAGAACTTTTTCTTTAAAATATACTCAGATCAATTTTACGCACACATCATTATAAAGAAAAATTGTAAAATTCCGTATATAAAAAAATTATTTATTGTTCCAAACGAATCGTTTTTGTTGTAATTGAATATAATTACCATTTGATCTTTTTAATGAAATTTATTTTTGCTTGTGGATGTTACATGTTTCATTTGCAGCGAAACATTAAAACATTCACGCAGCCTTCTCAGATCCACTACAAGTCTATCGGAACCATTTCCAATCAATCCGAGTGCACCAACTACAACTGGAATTATGGATGTCTGCATGTACCGCATATTTTTTCTTCTTAGATTTCCACTTCAAAATCCTTGTATTTTGAAGATCTTCAAAGATACATTACAATCTGCAGGGACTGTCATGTCAATAAGAAAGAATATTCTATTATTATTATTATTATTATTATTATTATTATTATTATTTTCTTCAGCACGAATTTTCGTTTTCAACCGGAGCTCTTACATTATGTGTGTTCTCCATCAAGTCGTATGACTTCAAATTGGTAGCGCCTTTCACAGAAGAGTTGAGTGCCAAGCAACGCAGACTTCTGAGACGATGGGATAGTATGCTTTGTTTCGTTTTGATTTTCTTAATCTATGACTTTAAGTATGGTAGTGTAGACCTCATCACCCTCAATTGGGACAGCAATGGCCTAAACGTCCCATATTCTGGCAAATTCATACCAGAGGCCGACGCATATTTCTTGAGCGTGACAATTTCTTGGACTTTGATATTATGGTCACTAGGAACGGCCACATCAGTCTGGTAGCTATTTTTTTTCAACGGCGGTGATATTTGGTTTCATGGCCTCCAGGATGCGGTCTTCTTTGATGTTGAAATCTCACGAGATCTTGATTATTATTATTATTATTATTATTATTATTAAGTGAAAGAGCAAAACGGCGATAAAGTGATACTAGGGTACAAATAAACGAAGCCCAAAATTAATCCAAACGTATCTACCAATAGAGGACAAAGATTCTGCATTCCCTTTCGTGGCCAATGTACTAATAATGAGGGGGACTATACTGATGACATAAGTTTTCATTGTTAGGATAAGAATGATCTTGAAAAGAAATTTAGCATCCTCTATCAAGTGTCCCAAGAAATAGGACTCAAGATAAACCTTTCTAAAACATAAACTATGATCTAGAATTGGGATGAAAACCGTGATGGTGAATCCATCATAAAAATCCAGGATTTGGAATTAGTAATTACTAAACACTTCAGATACCTCGGCGTATGGATTAATTATAGCACGTTTAGTATAGAAGGGGAAAAAATTGAACATAGAATATGCCGTGCCAGAGATAGTTTCACTCACCACCACAAATTGCTACAGAACCAAAGCATTAACCTGAAAACCCAAGTCAGGTTCTTAATTAGCCTCGTCAGATCGAGACATTCATAAGGGTGTTATGCATGGCGCCAAACTTGCTCAGGAATATCTAAATAGTCTGCTTTCTACAACAGCTTTCTAAAATCAATGGTTAAAAATGGCGTCGAACGAGTGAAGCCTGAGTCTATTTGCAAAGACCATCTTCTTCGAACATTGTGGGCTGGCGCTACAGAATCACAAAGGACTGTATCAAATAACAGAAACCATGTTATTTGAGAACTTTCAACGGCAGCAGCAACTAAAATGGATAGCACATATAACTTAAAAAGAAAATAATGATATAATCAAGAAGTGGACATTCCAACCTACGTCAAATAGAAGGTTAGGAAAGAAACTCCCATTAATACTAGAAAGAGCGATAAAAGCTACTGGACATGAGAAACCTGTTTTCGTGAAAAATTGTTTTAAAAGAAAGATTTTATAAATTTCAACCGATAGCAGTACTAGCTGATCGGTCACTGAATGCCAAATGTTTCCTCATAAGGAAACGGCTAATATTAGCATTATCAATATACCCACCATGATACCCACTCTGATAATAGTATATCAATTGCATGCATCATAGTCAAATGTGCGCAGGTAACAGGTTTTGATAAAAGCTGCGCGTAGCTTTAAGGGTGGGTCATAGTTAGAAATAGCTTCTAGTCGAGTAATCCAGTTCCTTCAGGTGGTCTGCGAATGAGCTGTTCCTGCTTTTTCTCATCTTCCTCCTCCTTTTTATGTAGAGCCGGGCCCAAACTATGATCTTTAGGCTCTATAGGAGAACTATTTAATATTGATAGCAATTTTCTTAGTATATGTGATGTAGGGCGATCTTCTGGGCAACTTGTATGTCAATGTTAGCTGTGGGATATCCTGAGATAATATTTTCAGTATATGTACTTGGTAATTTGTACTTAGTAAGCATTAGTCTTGTCCAGCAGGAATTATAATTATTGTTTTTGTGTTATGTTTCCTGCTTTGTATCCTGTAGATCCGGGTCCAAATTATGTTCCTTAGACCCTATAGGAGAATTGTCATTTAATTGATAGCACTTGTCTTAGTATATGTTATGTTCCTAGTAGGGTGATCTTCTGGGCAACTTGTATGTTGATGCTACCTAGGACACTGTTAGTAAAATTGGTACATTCTCAGTTTTTATTCCCCACATCCTATTAATCTCGATCTCCATATCCTTGTATTTTGACAACTTCTCGATAATTCTCATGGAGTTGTTTCTCTCAGATGGTACTTCTATGTCAATACATACTGAATTTCTTGACTTTAATAATAATATCAGGTCTGTTGGCTTTTATTTCCCTATCACTTTGAATTGGCATGTCCCAGAGGATAGTTACAGCGTTATTTTGGGTAACTGTGTCTGGTTGGTGCTCATACTATCTCTCAGTGGTTTTTTGATTTTGTGCTTCTTGCATATCTTCCAATGCACATACGTCACTATCTTGTTATGCCCGTGGGTACATTCATTTTTTTTGCGAGTTCCGGACATCCTGAGATAATATGGTCGGCAGTTTCATTATGTTCGGGTTATTATTTTGTGTCAGTTATATGATTTGGTTGCGAGGTTTTGGTCCTGAGCTGTAATAATTAGGCCTTTTATTTTTATTATAATTATTATTGCGTGTGTGTGGCATCCGTCTGTCTTGCGAAACCTTGGATCTGCGCCCAAAGAGTTATGTCTTTGCTGCTGATGACAGCGCAGCATCTTTTATGGGTGTACAGGCTCACACGGAAGTAACAGTATCGATTGCATTTGTTATTATTATTATTATTATTATTTCCGACTATGTGTGTGAAAGTTTCCATAGAAGAAAAAGAGTGTCAAGAAAATAGAATAAATAACTTTCATTGATTGTGAGTGATAATAAGAACTTTACAACTTACAGTCGCCGAATTAAAAAGGAATTTATATTATATTTTATTTAACACAACCTAATTAATCTAATTAATCATACGCAACAACTCTTCTCCATCAAGTTGTGTTTTGGAAAAGACCAACATTGTTTATCAGTTTAAATGTCCTTTGGGAGATTGTATCTCTGACCAAAAATAAGCACATATGTTGGTTTAACGACTACAACGTTATCGAGACGTCTTGCACTTCGTTTTTCGGATACATGTTCTAATGCTTAACATTTAAAAACCGTATTCCTTTCCACCTTCACAATACAGGAAAATACTTGCTGACAAAACCAATATACTATGCCACGAAAATAATAAACAAAAATTTCAAATTCTCGAGGGCGTCTATATCAAAAGCAATCAATCAACCCTCAACAAAATTTATTATAAGTGTAGCAGCCACATGTTGAAGTTCATTTAATGCCATTTGCATTTCTAACAAATTTTGTCATATATATATATATATATATATATATATATATATATATATATATATGGTTAGCTATCCTTCTCTTCATTCTTTCCTCTATCATTCCTATCTGCTCTCACTCCAAATCCTCCATAACCCCTTGCGTGCTAGTGGCTTCCCGCCTTGCTAGGGGTGAAATGCTTAAAAAAAATAAAAAAATAAAAAATACCATAGCTATCAACTTGTGAAGAAGACCGGTGTGACAGACCCTGTCAAGCGCTTTCGAGATGTCCAATGTAAGAGCTTCACTAGTCTTATCTAAAACCTGATAGATTATTTCAGCAATAATCGTTATTACGTCAGCAGTTATTGATGAATGGGTGCATTACTACGACGTCCAAGGATTGAACTCACGACCACTAGATGACAGTAAAACATATATAACCAACTCCTATCATCATCTTGCGGCCTCAGCCGAGATTGAACTCACTAATACTTTGATTGGTGTAGTTCATAATCTTGTCAAATAGCTGAATTCTTGATGCTTCGCTAGGGCTATCAAGGGTGTTTTTATCGTGACACCAACACTAAATAGATTGCCAACCAAGGCTACAGAGAGACTCCATTCACCCTCCTCTAAGAGCAGGTTTGAATTCAGAGTTTTCCTTCTCCTAGACCAGTTGCCATCCAAGGCTATAGAACCCAGTCTGTCCTGCTATTTACTCATAGCTTCGGGGAGAAGAAGAGGATTCACACCTTTCCCAAGGGTGTTAGCACGTAACCAACTCCTATATCAGCTATGCCACCGAAGTTGAGAGCAATAATCCGAAATAATCCAAGAATATTGACAATTACTCGGTAAATTATAAAATAATTACGAAGTTATGGTGGTAATTATTAGAAAGTCTTAATGCAATGAAACAAAAATCTTGAAACAATGTTTTGAGACTCAATAAAGCGGAGATAAAGAATTCACAACTAAAATAGAGGCCAATGAACCGTTTAATTAATTAGTTCTCTTTATATTTTTAGACATTTAATGGTATCTGTGATTCATCAATTACTCCTGGTATCATATAAATTGCTTTTTGCTCTGTATTTTTTTTATGTTAAAAATGTTACGTTTAATATAACAGTGAAATGAAAATATCCATCGGAAGAAAAAGATTAGCAAAACGGCGAAGACAAACCATTTTTGAAGAACAAATTGAAGACAAAGGTATCTGAGTACCTCACATAAAAAGCTTGAACAAATAAGACTGCAATCGAAACGTAGGATTAAATGAACTGATTAATTAAACGGTTCATTTTGCTCGGAAAGTAATTTTGTCTAAATGTAAGTAAATATTTTATTTGTATAGATTATTAAAATAACTAAGGGAAGTAATCACTCATGAATTTACTAACTTAAGTTTATTTACCTACCTTCTATAGATGGGACAAGAAATATATAAATAAATAAACATTGATCATCATTATCAGTCCTTCTACTGTTTCAATCGCCGGGAGTGGAGATGAGTGTAGAAGAAACAATTTCCTCCAGGCAGATCTGTTGGCGATGGCTCTCAGGAGTTCCGCCATTGTCATGTCCATTCACGCCTTGATGTTGTCTAAATCTTACGTTGTGGCCCCCTCTTGCGTGCGTCTTCAACTGTGCCTTACATGATGGTCTTGTAGAGGCTGCTATGCCGTGAGACATGGGCAAATCACGCCATCTTCCGACGCTTAATAGTGGTGAGAGATTTCTGTCGGATCACGAGACTTTCGACCTTGCTCGGTACATAGTCGTTGGTTTTGTTCTACCAGTAGGCGATGCGAAGAACCTTTCTAAAGTATTTATCTTTTGGATCTTTTTCGTGTCTCAGTCAGGAGTGTCCCTGTCACACGTCCCTAGAATATATATATAATATAATTTTGATATACCAAAGAAGAACTGAAGGCAAGGATTATCTCAGCATTCACCAACTTAAACAAGGGGTCCGTCAAGAAGAGTTGAAGGAAATTTCGAAGTCGTCTAGAAGCAGTGGTTGAAGCAAATGACGATTTTACTGAATAAATTTAATCTTTAGTATTTCAAGATATTTTTTGGGTAATTTTGGTATATATATATATATATATATATATGAAGAAAAATATATACGGAAAAACAAAACAAAAATCCTTATATACAATTATGATGTTTTAATGTTAATATGTCAACGTCGGACGTTTCGGTCTAATAAACCATCTTCAGGACATATTCATATTTCAAATAACTGACAGTTTTATAAGATCAGCGCTCCGTTTAAAACATGGTCACGTTGTCGTTTTAAACGGAGCGCTGATCTTATAAAACTTTCAGTTATTTGTTTGGATAAGTCTTGTTCTTATGTACATCGTCTTTGTCATGTTGTATTGATAATGTTATAATTTATAAATATGTCCTGAAGATGGTTTATTAGACCGAAACGTCCGACGTTGACATATTAACATTAAAACATCATAATTGTATATAAGGATTTTTGTTTTGTTTTTTCGCATATATTTTTCTTCATACTGTCGGATCTATATCCATATATTTGCTTACACACACACACACACACACATATATATATATATATATATATATATTAAAATAAGATGTTAGTATAATTTTCATTTTTTTT
Source organism: Acanthosepion pharaonis (assembly GCA_903632075.3). Classification (NCBI taxonomy): domain Eukaryota; kingdom Metazoa; phylum Mollusca; class Cephalopoda; order Sepiida; family Sepiidae; genus Acanthosepion; species Acanthosepion pharaonis. Next base: position 224,802 of record CAHIKZ030004445.1, on the reverse strand, counting down.
TGTGCGTAATTTAGACGACAATTTATCCATCGTACCCTTTATAGAAATATATTATATATATTTTCCGCTGCCCATTATGAACAGCCACTTTGGGAGTCATTGTGCAAAAATCACGCATGATGACAACTTCGAAGGAGACAGCGGAAACTTGATGTTAATTAGAATACACATTTTTATTGATCATCCCCAGAACTTGACACCTTGTCGGTGTGTGTCGATGTGTGTGTGGGTGTGGGTTTTAGCGCCCACTCGTCGAACTGCATCAGATCTGTGTTATGCGAAACGTCCATGAGAACAACAGTTAACGATTTTATAACTGACGTTTTTAAAAGCTATCGAGATAGGCGGGGAGCTGGAAAGCGTCAAAGAAACAGAAATCGGTTAATTTAGAATTTAATTCAACATTTCGCAGCCGATGTAATTCAATAATTTTTCGCAATTTTCTCATTAACATGTTTTTTTTGTTTTATTTTTAGGTCGACTCGGCCTCCCTATCATTTTCCATTCGTTCTCTCTCTTTTCTCTCTACCTCTCTATCTCTCTCTTCAGAACGTATTTGTTTTAATTGAAAGAAATTAGAAATTAATATTAAATCTTCCACTGCAGACTGCAATCGAATTTTTTTTTATAATTGAACTGACATCGAAATTGTCGTTCTGTTTTCCATTTTTAAATCGTATGGTCCAATGTAGGGTCACCACAAATACTGCACCCACAGTAGCAACAGCAACAATAGACAAATAAATCTGACGGTGTCCAAAACATATTCAGGCTGGTTTTGGATTGAGGGCTATCCAAGACTGGCAGCACTATCAAAGCTATACAACCCAGTTGCTTTATTATTAACCGTAGATGGAGGTAGAAGAGATACTAAAGTGAATGTGAAAAGTGAGTCTAAACAATATCGGCTAGACTATTTAGATTATTCGGACTATTGTCTTCATCTTGGTCGCCATATTTATTACAACGTTTCGGCCGTTGTACGCTCCGGCCTTCTTCAGAAATGTCGAACTGAATCCTTTATTTCGCTCACTGGGGTAGACTGTTCTAGTTCCACGTGCCATGTTTTAATGGATGTCAGTTATCAGTTATCTCCTGTTAATTTTCCCTCTCCAATAACTGAGAAAATAATAGCCGGGGGCGAGATCTGTCGAGCATGCAGGCCGTCCACTTTCACCGTATAAGGAAATCAAATGACTTGGGGACATCTCTCGCAAAGCTTCCATTGACCTTCTCGATGTGTGCGCATTGGCCCCATCCTGTTTCCTTCTGTCCCTTTAGTCATCAATCTGCCCCGTGAGTATCAGATTTTCCACGCCCTCTTTCTTCATTATGCGTTACAGAAATTTCAACTGTCTCCTCCTGATATTAAGTATACGTTTCCTTCTTGTTTCCATTTTATCTGAAATTTCGTCGTTTCTCACATATTCGGTCCACGGTATACTCAGCATCCTTCTGTAGAACCACATTTCTGTTGCTTCAAGTGTCTTCGTCATCTTTCAGGAGATTATCCAACATTCACTACCATATAGGAGGACAGATATCACGCAACAGTTCTGTACTATTTCCTTTGTTTCGCCCGTGCACTAGTCCAAGCCATGATGGTAATTACTGGTATCTGAAAAAATGGTAAGACATTAGCTAGATGAACACACCATTGCCACTTGTTTAAGTTTACTAGTAGTAAACAGGTGACAGTTTAAAATATGGGAGGTATTTCTGCCGCACCACACACACACACACACACACACACACACACACACACACACACACACACACACACAGATCAGGCAGACCTTACACTCTATGTCAGTTTGGATTACATATGTCTTAAACTGGATTATCTGTCTATCTGGAAATACCATCAGTTAACTTTCAGCAATATTTTTATTTTATTTTATTTATTATTTTGATTTGTTTTTGATCCAATCACTTATCAAGTCTTTCACCTGAGACGTAAGGTGAACGAAGGTTTTTTTTTCTGAGGAAGTTATAAAAGCGTTGTTTTCCAAATATATAAGGAATACTCATTAACTCGTGTGTGTGTGTGTGTGTGTGTGTGTGTGAGTGTGTGTGTGTGTGTGTGTGTTTTAGACAAAACTTGAGTTCCCGAGATGTGTCTATCAGAATTTTTCTAAATCGTTTCCAAGCACTACTGCGGATGGAATGGCAGCTCGGAATGAGAATTCCGAGAGTCGTGTTTGAATTCCAATCGGGTTCGCTACATTCACTTACGCGCAAATACTCTTGAGAACGGTATGAATCTATCTTCTTTTCCCAGTTATGGGTTAAAAAGTAGATTTTGTATCTTTGTCATTCTCAAAAGACTGTTTATGCAATATTCACTCGCTAAAAAGAAAAATAATAATCTTTTTTTTTTTTAATAATTTCACTCCAAGCAAGATATAAAGTCACTAAGACCCAAGGAGTTACGGAGTTTGAAAGAATCTAAAAGAAAAAAAAATCCTAAGGAGAGAGGATAATAAAAGAACAAGACATTTCATTTAAATGTTTTGAAGATCAAGAAACCAGAAGAGAATTCCACAAGCAAGAAATGCGAGAGAAGAAACTGTTAGAATAGAAGTTATGGTTACATCTAGCAATTTCAACTGTAAAATGATGAGACCTAGCTGCCAAACTAGTACTGCGCTTAATTTCTTAGTCGAGGAACCAAAGAGGAAAGCTGATAACAACAATAACTATTACAATATTTATAAAAGGCTCAGGGGAGCTACGTTACGGCGGTGGGAGAGTGCCTGAAACGGAGATGCCAGGTCAGGACCGATAACATTGCAGATTCTTTGGATTTTGTCAAGAATTTCTAAATACATATCAGAGGCACGAGACCAGATGCCACAGTAATATTCAATGAATGGACGAATGGTTGACTTATAAATGTGTAAAATAGATTCTGGCGGGAAAAATTGTCTAGCATAACACAGAGAACCAAATTTCTTAGTAGTAGGCCTAGCAACTGATTCTATATAATCATTCCATTTCATTCTAGTGGAAAATGTTAGCCCGAGAAGGTGTAACGAGTCACTCTCCTGGATGTTAGCATCAGCCATACTTATAGAGGCCAAAAAAAAAAAAAAAAAAAAAAAAAAAGACGATTAAAAGAGAGCAGTTTCGTTTTGGAGGCGTTAAAGTGAACAATATTTCAATCGAAAATATGTTTCGGATTTAAATAACCCCCCAAAATGTTGATAATCCGTTAAAAAACAAACAAAAACAAAACTATAAAAACAAATTCAAACACTCCTACGACTACTGAAATAATGGTTCTGTTGAAATGCCATATTGTTGTAATTTCTATTTCCAGATATTTGCATTTAAATTATTTTATTATTAGTTATTTTGCTGAAATGTTTTACCAAACGGTATCATCACGTCCATAAAAAGTAATTCTTCTTCTTGGGAGCAGCACGACAAAATAAAAAAGAAACGAAAAATAAATAACTAGAAATAAATCTGGGGTAAAGATTTTCTAACCGGGAAACATAATTAGATTCATTTTCATGGCACTGTCTAAGAAGCCAGATACAAACGAATGCGAACTCCATTGGACAATCAGCCTAACGAGCCAGGTAACAAAACATATGATCCGAATTCTGATGACTAGCGCATGTACCAGTATTAAACCGGAAATAGTACAAGAACAGTTTCAAAGCAGGAACAAAGAATGCGATATTCATGCTCAGAATGATATCTGAAAGAGCAATAAAAATGCAAAGGGGTATACATATATTTTATAGATCGTTCAAAGGCGTTTGTAAAATACGTCACAAAAACCAGTTTGAACTTACTTTATTTCAGAAGGATATTCGAATAACCAATAACTTCATACAAACCGCTTGCGTACGGATAGAAATGGAAATCAGTAAATACACAAAAATAGACAGGGGCGTAAGACAAGGATTCGTCTTCTCACCGGACTTATTCAGCCCATAGAGTGAAGCGATTCTGAGATAATTAGATATCTTACCAGAATTAATTATTGGCGTCCACAATATTAACAACATCAGCTATGCAGATGACACCATGTTAATAACCAAAAAACTTCAAAAACTCTTACAGAAGGTGGTATAGGAAAGCGAAAAGGAAGTATTAAACATCAATTGTTAGAAGACAGAATCTAAGGTTGTCAGCAAGAGAAAAACAGCCCACTAAAAGAAAGGATACAACATCATTTGTAAGAAGACAGAATCTAAGGTTGTCAGCAAGAGAAAAAAGCCCACTAAAAGAAAGGACACAACATCATTTGTAAGAAGACAGAATCTACGGTTGTCAGCAAGAGAAAAACAGCCCACTAAACGAAAGGACACAACATCATTTGTAAGAAGACAGAATCTACGGTTGTCAGCAAGAGAAAAACAGCCCACTAAACGAAAGGACACAACATCATTTGTAAGAAGACAGAATCTAAGGTTGTCAGCAAGAGAAAAACAGCCCACTAAACGAAAGGACACAACATCATTTGTAAGAAGACAGAATCTACGGTTGTCAGCAAGAGAAAAACAGCCAACTAAAAGAAAGGATACAACATCATTTGTAAGAAGACAGAATCTACGGTTGTCAGCAAGAGAAAAAACAAACGAAAGAAAGGACACAACATCATTTGTAAGAAGACAGAATCTAAGGTTGTCAGCAAGAGAAAAACAGCCCAAAGGACTAAACGAAAGGACACAACATCATTTGTAAGAAGACAGAATCTAAGGTTGTCAGCAAGAGAAAAACAGCCCACTAAACGAAAGGACACAACATCATTTGTAAGAAGACAGAATCTACGGTTGTCAGCAAGAGAAAAACAGCCCACTAAACGAAAGGACACAACATCATTTGTAAGAAGACAGAATCTACGGTTGTCAGCAAGAGAAAAACAGCCCACTAAACGAAAGGACACAACATCATTTGTAAGAAGACAGAATCTAAGGTTGTCAGCAAGAGAAAAACAGCCCACTAAACGAAAGGACACAACATCATTTGTAAGAAGACAGAATCTACGGTTGTCAGCAAGAGAAAAACAAAACGAAAGGACACACCACTAAAAAGAAAAGGATACAACATCATTTGTAAGAAGACAGAATCTACGGTTGTCAGCAAGAGAAAAACAACCCATTAAAAGAAAGGACACAACATCATTTGTAAGAAGACAGAATCTAAGGTTGTCAGCAAGAGAAAAACAGCCCACTAAACGAAAGGACACAACATCATTTGTAAGAAGACAGAATCTACGGTTGTCAGCAAGAGAAAAACAGCCAACTAAAAGAAAGGATACAACATCATTTGTAAGAAGACAGAATCTACGGTTGTCAGCAAGAGAAAAACAGCCCACTAAAAGAAAGGACACAACATCATTTGTAAGAAGACAGAATCTACGGTTGTCAGCAAGAGAAAAACAGCCCACTAAAAGAAAGGACACAACATCATTTGTAAGAAGACAGAATCTACGGTTGTCAGCAAGAGAAAAACAGCCCACTAAACGAAAGGACACAACATCATTTGTAAGAAGACAGAATCTACGGTTGTCAGCAAGAGAAAAACAGCCAACTAAAAGAAAGGATACAACATCATTTTGTAAGCCCACTAAAAGAAAGGACACAACATCATTTGACAGAATCTACGGTTGTCAGCAAGAGAAAAACAGCCCACTAAAAGAAAGGACACAACATCATTTGTAAGAAGACAGAATCTACGGTTGTCAGCAAGAGAAAAACAGCCCACTAAAAGAAAGGACACAACATCATTTGTAAATCTACGAAAGAGAATCTAAGTTTGTCAGCAAGAGAAAAACAACCCATTAAAAGAAAGGATACAACATCATTTGTAAGAAGACAGAATCTAAGGTTGTCAGCAAGAGAAAAACAGCCCACTAAAAGAAAGGACACATCATTTGTAAGAAGACAGAATCTAAGGTTGTCAGCAAAAGGAACAAAACAACATGCAAAGACACCAAAGTCATGCAGGTACAAAAATTTAAATATGAAGCAAAGACACCAAAATGAAGCAGGTAAAAAAATTTAAATATACAGCAAGTGTTTTAACAGAGGATGGAGTGTTAGACAACGAAATCCGAAGGTGCATTGGAATAGCGAAATACGCCTTTCAAAATCTAAGCAGAGCATTAAGAGATAAGAAAAATTCTTTAAAAATAGCGCTAGACTGTTATGTAATATCGGTCCTCCTATATGGCAGTGAATGCTGGACAATCTCCTCACAGATGAAGACGAGATTTAAGGTAACAGAAAAGTGATCTACAGAAGGATGCTGAGAATACTGTGGACTGAACACGTGAGCAACGAGGAAGTTTTAGGGAAAATGGAAACAAAAAAGACAGTTATACTTAACATTAGAAACAGACAGTTAACATTTCAAGGGCAATAATGAGGAAAGAGGGCTTGGAAAATTTGATACTCACAGGATAGATAAAGAGGGACGCATAACCTACCTAGCATGTTTTAGATAAAATGGAAACAAAAAGGACACTTATACTTAACATCAGAAAGAGTTGAAATTTCTAGGGCACATAATAAGGAAAGAGGGCTTGGAAAATTTGATACTCACAGGACAGATTAAAGGCAAAGAGGGACAGAGGAAAACAACGCATAACCTACCTAGCAAGTTTTAGAGAAAATGGAACACAAAAAGGACACTTATACTTAACATCAGGAAGAGTTGAAATTTCTAGGGCACATAATAAGGAAAGAGGGCTTGGAAAATTTGATCCTCACTGGATATACAGAAGGCAAGAGGGTAGAAGGAAAACGGTGCATAACCTACCTAAAGAATACGTGTTAATAGTTGGCAGAACAGGGATTAGGTGAGATAGTAAAAAAAAAAAAAGAAAAGCCACAAAAGGCAGCAAGTTGTGGAGAGCTGTGAACGCCCACGACACATAGAAGCATCATAAGATCGAGTCTGATAAGGGCAGATCAAGCACAGTATGTACGTGATATGATGAGAGATTAAAGTAAAATCAGCGCCCATTTAGAAATACCTTTATGTCGGGTATCCCTAGCCATTTAGAAAATACCTCAATGCCGGGTATCCCTAGCCATTTAGAAATACCTCAATGCCGGGTATCCCTAGCCATTTAGAAATACCTTCATACCGGGTATCCCTAGCCAAACGGTTCCCAAATGTCTATACATAACTCCCAAGCCGCCTTGGCTGCCTCGTACTTCAAACTAAAAGAAGAGGTCAGACAACTGACAAGCAAGTCTATGGGACTGAACGGAATATCTACCATTTTTATTTACCAAGACAATACATGTGTATGTTATCTCCTCCAATCAATTTAGATCAGAAGCCATTCCTGGGGTGGTGGTGGTGGTGGTAGTGATGGCTATTGTTGCTGTTGTTGTTATCTCGTGTGTTAACATGCTCAAACAAAATAACTGGTGAAGCTTGAATGTTAGCCAAATATCCTTTAATCTCCAGCATCTTCCTTAGTATTGTCTCTCGACAACCTTGACAGCTTTGGTACATCCACAAATATCTTCTTCTTTATGTGTCGTGTACCCTCAGGACGTCGGCGGTCATAGCTCTCCACAATTTCCTGTCCTCAGTAGCTCTTAATAAAATTTGTCTTTTTGTTCTCCCTCCTAAACATCGGTCCGCCATCCATTTACTCAGGCTCGTCAAGTATGTTATACTTTGTTTTCTTCTGTCCATCTTGCTTTTCATTCTTCCCGTGAGTATCAGATTTTCCGAGCTCTCCATTATGTAGCCCAGAGATTTCAGCTGTCTCTTCTTTATGCTAAATATAAGTTTGCTTTTTGTTGTCATTTTCTCTAGAATTTCGTCGTTACCCACATGATCGGTCCATGATATTCCCAGTAGCCTTCTTTTGTTTTAAGTCCGTTCTTCATCTGTGAGGAGATCGTTCAGCATTCACCGCCATTCAGGGGGACAGATATCACGTACTCTTTTCTTTGTTTTTAAGGAAGTCTTTTTTTTTTAATGTTTTAGACACGATTCCAAGAGCACCTACTATTACAGGCATCACCGTAACCTCCATGTTCCACAGTTTTCTCTCGTCCAGGGTAAGACACTAAAATACATCCACGTCTTGGGTAAGACGCTAAACTACATCCAACAGCAAGGCCTCTGATCAGGAGGTTTTGAGGTGCGTGGAACCAGCTCTTAATTGCTGTTGTTACCAGGTCCACTCTGACCCAGGGCGGTAGCACCTGTTAGGGTCCCAGCTAAGGGCAAATAGTTAACCCCCAAACTGGGGTCAAAGCACTATGAAAGTATAAAAATAGGTTTTAATACCATCAATACATTTTTGTAAAAAATATTACCAGCAATGAATTTTGAAGAGAATAATTATTACCGGTAATACACTTTTGAAAAATAATATTACTAGCAATAAAACTCTTGTCGGCATTAAATAACCCATTGAGGTTGATAAAACATTAAATAGTTCATTGAGATTGGTAAAACGAATCAAAACCAAAGCAAACCACAGTTTTCTTACTTACCAGCCGAGGTCTCGATATTTTCTCTTGAATTTTTCACTTACTATCGGCTTCAACTTGTCGTCTGCTTTCACAGACACGACTAAGATCTGACATGTCATTTCTTTGTTAATGACGTTCAGATCCTGTCTTCTTGTCTGAATGGTCTGGATTTCAATTCTAGTGTATCATAATCATCTTATTTTAATGAGACAGCTACCAAATTTTAACCGAACTGATTGATTTAAGTGGAAGAATGTCATTAGCGTTTGAGTGCTTAGCGTATATCCGCGAAGTCGGAGACTCGGTTTTGTTGAGTTATATCATTCGGAGATTTGTAGTTAGATGGCAAAATAGAAAAGTAAGTTACATCCACATATCACAAATAACAAATTTATTTACCTACATACATTAAATCCTGGGTAAGACGATAAACTACTTCCGGTAACTAGGCCTCTGATCGGGAGATTGGAGGTTTTGAGGAGCATGGGACCACCTCTTAATTGCTGCTATTCCCAGGTCCACCCTGACCAGGGGTGGTAGTACCTGTTCGGGTCCCAGCTATGGACAAGTAATGAACCACCAAATCAAAACACTACGAAAGTATAAAAATACCTATTTATACTAAAATTACCAGCAATATATTTTGTCTGTAATTGAAGGGATACAATTGCGTTCGAAATATATTTAATTGAAGCTATAAAATTGTGTTTTAAAATATTTAGATTTCGGCATTAAATAACCTATAGAGATGTTGATATACCACAAAACAAGATCAAACAACCAATGAAACATATTCTTTTACTTTTTATCATAACACAACAGAAAGAAAAATTACTAAACGAAATCTTACGTATTATAAAACGCGTGTGTGTGTCTGTACGTTTATATATTGGATCGGATTTCCTACATTTTTCAACTGATTTCAAAAAAACTTCACAGGACTACGTAAAATTACCTTGCAGTGGTTCTAACAGCGCCAAAAATTGGAAAAACAATTGTTTTGCATGAAATCAATTTGAAAACACAATTAAGAGGCATCGCTTTCGCAGAATGAAAGGGGGACAACTCATATCGAGTTATACTTATTATAAAACCCAGGTTGTGTGTGTGTGTGTGTGTGTGTTTATATATGGGATCGGATTTCCTACATTTTTCCATCGATTTCAACAAAACTTCACTTTTTGGGGGCAGGTAGTGTTTCTTATTGTCATGCACACTTTTTTTCTTTATTTTTACACTCAGAATGCTTTAAAAATTCCATTTACAAGACAATTGTTTATAATAAAATTCTATTCAATCGATAGACTCATAACGATTGAAAACAATGTTTTTGTTTGATTTTGGGTTTGACCAATTCGTAAAAAAAAAACCCCAAAAAACAAAAAAGCAAAAAACTAATTAAGACATGCGTGTCCGTCAACCTTAAACAATAATCTTTGTCAATTTTATTTTTCAGTCTTTATGATGGTCGATACTTGATCTATCTCTTACTGTTACATCCCCGGGCAACGCCAGGCTCTCCTGCTAGTTATCACTAAATTTCTCCTTACTGAACTGTTTAAAGTTCAGTAAGAAGAAATTTAGTGTTAAATTTCGTTTGGTAATATTTTTTTGTTGTGTTTCAGGAAGAAGAGTCGATCCGCAGGGTTTGCACCTCGGTCCTACCATCTTTCTGTTGTATATTAATGATCTTCCTAAGAACATGCACCGATCATTAGTGAGCATCTATGCGGATGATACAAACTCCAAAAATCTGCATGACCAGAACCTAGCAGTTCATCTCTCCTCAGACCTAACACTCGATTGCTCAATGGGTGAACGAGTGGCTTGCAAAATTCAATACGTCCAAAACCAAACTAGTAAAGTTCCGCCATCACCGAGAAGATCCTGAAACTTTAACTTATCATGATGAACTGATGTTCCCTCAAGGAGGCGCCTTGAATGTCTATTGCAGTCACGGGCAAACTGCGGCCCGTGAGCCACATGCGGCCGACAACCTACATTCGGTCCGCGAGTCACATGCGGCCCGTGAGCCACATGCGGCCGACAACCTACATTCAGTCCGTGAGCCACATGCGGCCGGCAAGCCATAAGCGGCTCGCGAGCCACATTCGGCCTTTTTCGTCTTCCTGGATGGCACGTTTAATTTTATAAGGAAATTAACGTTTCTCACACACTCCCTTATGCATGACCACAGACATAAACAACAGTTAAATACAATGGTTCTTGAATTTTTTAAGCTATCAGGGAAAATAACGATTTCGTCATTTTAAACCATTGGCGATTTTCACTAAGGTAGATCATACGTGTAAACATATTTTGCTTTTGAAACGGGAAAAAGTGATAATATTTTACCAAGACTTCAATTTTTTAATTATAAAAAAAAAAATTATCCAAAAATATAAACAAATAAATTTTTTCCCAATTTCTTTTGGAAGTGCACCTTACGTATATGGTCTTCTGTAGTAAAAATAGCTGAGGTACATACTACGAAAAATTACCTTGAATCTTTTTAGTAGTGCGACCCGCATTGTGATAAGCCATAAATCATGCAGCCGACTGCTCAAAAAAGGTTGCCTATGTCTGGTCTATGGGAACCCAAGCTCTCCTCAGATCTCAAGTAGAATTCATATATACGATCTGTTGCTATATGCTGGAAAAGTAGTCAGTTCATTGTACTGCTCCAGTATCTGACTTCCCCAGTTAAACTTTCTTTACAAGAGCGACATCAGACCAAAATTGAAGTATTGGTACCATATATGGGATGGAGTTGCACAATATATTGCCTATCTGGATAGAGTTCAAAAACGTCTACGCGGATTTGTGTGTGACGAATTATTTTACACCATACAACACCTTTCCAGCAGACGAAACTTCGCAAGCCTCTAGCTATCTTATCGCTATTTCGATGGCAAGTGATCTGTCGACCTCCATTCATTGGTTCCCCAGTCCTGATCTTTGCAACTACGATCCGCCATGCCACTTACACAAAGCGTTCTCTTCGTATTCCATTAGTAATAAGTAAATTCCATTTGGACAACTTCGTCCCAAGAACTGCTGCTTTGTGGTACGCTCCCGGCGGAACGCTTTCCACATCACCTACAATCTTAACCTTTTCAAGTCTATTGTTAACCGTTATCTTTCCTACACAATTTCCAAAAACTACACTTTTCCTTCATTTTTTTGCAGTGATGTTCACCCTGTACAAGGCCAGAGAGACACTCGAAGTAGAGGGTTACAAAGTAAGAGGCACAGCTTATGCGGATATGTGTGGAAAATAACGGTTAACCCGAGACTTGAACAGGTTAAGATTATAGCAATCTTTTGAGAGTCGGTTCCACAAGGCAGCGCTTGAGTGGAATTTAAATCTCACCAAAGGAATACGAAGGGAATTAGGCTGGTTCGCTTCAGTGTGCGTAACATGGTGGGGAGTGATCTTATGTGTGAAGGTTAGAACTGGGTGGAACTAAGGAATGTAGTTCATCAGAACATTCTCCGTACAAATAGCGATTTGTGAGGAAAGGGTTTACCATATTCTGAAGTTTTGTAATTTATTTTTCTTTCTGACTTTCTTACGTTCATACAAAACCATAAACTAGCTCTCTACCTTAAGGGACTCTTGAGCCTTGTATTAGGTGAACATTAATATAAAATGTATGTATGAGGTCGTCTTGTCGGGTTAATTTCTTTGAAATAAGTTACTTTAAATGTATGTCAAGTTCTTTGAGCTTATTTGAAAGTCGTACAGAGAAATAGTATGCGAATAAAGGTTGAATTGAAAAAGATCTTTTTTACTGTTACCAGCTATCAATTAAATCTATTTTCTTTGACGCTGGT
>CAHIKZ030004445.1:192500-210000 GCA_903632075.3 Acanthosepion pharaonis | reverse complement strand
TCGCTTCGTAAATGGTTAGATGACTCTGTTCAGAAGCTATGATCTTTACGTCTGCTCGCTTCGTAAATGGTTAGGGGACTCTGTTCAGAAGCTATGATCTTTACGTCTGCTCGCTTCGTAAATGGTCAGAGGACTCTGTTCGGTTAAGCTATGATCTTTACGTCTGCTCGCTTCGTAAATGGTTAGATGACTCTGTTCGAAGCTATGATCTTTACGTCTGCTCGCTTCGTAAATGGTTAGAGGACTCTGTTCGGAAGCTATGATCTTTACGTCTGCTCGCTTCGTAAATGGTTAGAGGACTCTGTTCGGAAGCTATGATCTTTACGTCTGCTCGCTTCGTAAATGGTCAGAGGACTCTGTTCGGAAGCTATGATCTTTACGTCTGCTCGCTTCGTAAATGGTTAGATGACTCTGTTCGGAAGCTATGATCTTTACGTCTGCTCGCTTCGTAAATGGTTAGAGGACTCTGTTCAGAAGCTATGATCTTTACGTCTACCCGCTTCGTAAATGGTTAGAGGACTCTGTTCGGAAGCTATGATCTTTATGTCTACCCGCTTCGTAAATGGTTGAAGGACGTCCTCTGTTCAGAAGCTATGGTCTCCGTTCAACTCTGCTCACTTCGTAAATCGTGGTGGACGTTCTTTCTGTTTGGAAGCTATCTCTCGTCCCCCTAAAAAGCGCCCCTCCCATCTCCCTAGGGGCGATAACCTATATTTTCTATAGTAACTGTCCATGTGTTTTTATGTTGGGAAAATAACAGACATGGGGAAACAGAACAATTTGTTCAGAATGGAAAATCCCATTATCCACTCATACTGTATGGAATCGTTACTTTAATCCCATTGCCGTGAGTCCTGGTAAAAATAAAATATATAAACAAAAATAAAAAAAATTAAAATTAAAATGAGGCATTTGCACTTTCCTTTAAAACCCTTATCTCTTCCTCCCTCTCTCTCTCTCTCTCTCTCTCTCTCTCTGAACTTCTCTTTCTATTCTTCTCTCAACTAACGAGAAGACAACCCTGGAATAAAAAAAGGGAGAGGAAGAAAAGACTGAACACGACCGAAAAACACCGGAAGTTTGCAGGATCATGGCCTACTTACTTGTGACTGAAAAATACCAAATATCAGGGAGGTTCCACACATGACTTCCCTTATAAAAACAAAACAAAAAAATGAAAAAGAAAAGAACACCGGAAAATAAAACAATTTTGGCCAATCAAAAAAATTGACACAAATAAACATTTGATGTTAACTGAAACCAATGTTCACGCCAGAGTCTGGGAGTCTGGTCAAAAAGGATATAAGCCGACACCTCTGAGCTAGAAAAGAAGAAAGGTCGGTGAGAGTAACGAATAGAAGCGCGACAGTGGAGAACCCGGCCATGCGTGACGAGTGAAAAAATAGTTAAGAGTTAATCTGTTAATGATATTTCTATCCAGCTTAGTACCGAGAAAAACGGTAAACCGAGACTGATCTATTTATAATATTACTACTATCCCTATCATGGTGTGACTTCAAAAACTACCACCTCCGGACTTTCTCCAAGTATACTACCAATATTATATGCCTTATAAATGAACATTTTTGTGACACCAAATATAAATGGACTCACTCATCACTCTAAAGAAAATGAATGAAAATGTATTTATTTTATACCCTTGAGATCCAGTCCTTTTTTTTTTTTTTACCGAAGTTGCGATAAAAGAATAATCCTACAACACTATATCCACACTACAATACGTACTTGGAATCAAAATAAGGATGAAATTCTTTGCTGCCTACTTTGGTTTTGATTTTGAGTTCAAGTTTTAGCTACTCTTTTCCAAGAATGATAATATTCTTCGTCTTCTTGTAGAGTTACCCCATTTACTTTTCTAAAAAAATGCCGCGAGGGGACGTTCCCTATGCCTATAAATAGTCAGTGACATTTTCTATCATTCTCTTTTTCTATTTCACTGAAGGACGGTAAGATGTAAGTCGAACGAGGAAATCGCTTTCCCCACTAGGGAACGCACACGCGTACGCACCTTTCACTTCATTTCCTCTAGGACTTTCTCCGACACCAAACCACACACACACACACACACACACACACACACACACAAACGCATTCTTTAGTCTTTAAATGTTTTCTTGCATGTTCATTGTTCAGTAACACGCAACAATATTCTTTTGTCTATGTATACATTTATTTTCTTAATACATACATTATCATTTGTTTCGATATATAGTTTTGTTGTTATTTTGTTCATTTTTTACCCGGACTAACATTCCGAGTCCACCATTTTTGTTGTAGGATAAATATACCAGGAGACATGTGTTTTCGACCAGCATACGCTTGCAACAAATTGACGACAACGACGCGATATTTTTCTCGTGCATACAAGATACACACAAACTATATGAACAGACTTATGCATTGTTTAAACACTTTTTCAAACCAAGAGCCAGTGACGAAAAAAAAAAAAACAACTTCGAGCAACTGCTACCATCATCCCATGCGCACAGACACGAAAAACCGCAAACAAAAACAAATTACAGGTACAAAATTTGTGATTAGACACAATGAAAAAAGCAAAATCGCTAGTTTAAAAAAGAAGACTAAAACACATCTACACAGCGTAACTATCTGAACAAGATGTTCTTCAAGTCAGCAAATAGATTTTTCGCAACACCTGTGACCCTCAAAATCTCTAATCGCCATTGCAATTAATACTACGATAGTACAGTCAGCAGGCAAACAATACGCATCTCTATTGCTTTTTGCCCGACTCTTTCCTCCCTTTCAAGCCATTACACCTAACGTCTTCTTTTACCGACAGACATCACAAAATTTTATTTTCACCAAAACGAAATATACCACTTTCCTCTTACGATTTTGAAACAAGCAAAGCATGACTCATTTTCTTCAAGGTTACCGCCAGAATTCACAAGTAAACATACGCGGACCACACGAGAAAATACCATTCAAACACCAAGAAAGTAAACTCCATTTTCAACTTTAAACTGCGCTGTTTTTCCTAGGCTCAACAGATAAAGGGTGAAATAATCCCAAAGGTGATTCGCTGACCTTTTTTAACTCAAAGATGTTAACACGAACAAACTAAGAAATTTGCAAGTACGATTTGATAATACATGGAGATAGCCGCGTCTCCGAGAAAAACCGACAATAATATCAGATATCTTCAAAACATGTATTCGGCACTCGGTGGAAATTTCACAAACATCGCTAAACAACTTTACAGATAGAAGCTTCTATTAAAATTTTGTGTACGAACATCATCCACGCACAGCAAACTAGGTCTTCCAAACAAAATCAATTCAACGTGGAGTATTGGAAAACAACAAAATTTTAATCATACCAACTGCTGAACTCTCTTTTTTCTACACTATCGACATATCTTCCAGGACATGCTATGACTCTGAACCACTAGAGAATTATATAGCATGCTGATTTAACAGATGTAAATAAAAATATTTGTAACAAGATTTTTTTTAAAAAGAAACTTCTCAATTTAATTCACTTGCGAATAAGTCCTGTAAGTTTAATTAAAATCCGATAATTATCTGATTTTTGCAAGAATTTTAAAATTAATGTTTCTCATCGCAAAGAGTAAATTTCCCGTACTAATTTATGGTATCATGTTGACGCCAGAAACACAAGATTTTTAACCAAAATTTCCGAGGTTCAACAAAGGATTAGCAAATAATTTTTACACCAAAATATGCTTTGGTATTGCCTCTTAATAATGACACAAAAGGTTTTGACGCTAAAAATTTGTTTTTATTAAGTTTTGGGCATTTTTTCATCATGTATGATAATTTTTATAGAATGTTTGGCGGTACCCATATATATATATATATATATATATATATATATATATATATATATATGTGTGTGTGTGTGTGTGTGTGTGTATAAAGTGAAACAAAGTTTTCAATGTGTCTTTGGTATGTAAGTTTTCTTTCAGTTTTCTTTTTTAGTCCAGGAGTTAGGGTAAGTGTATATATATATGTGTGTGTGTGTGTGTGTGTGTGTGTGTGTTTCGTTAAAGACGACTGACAAGTTAACCTTTTTATTTTTCTTGTGCATGTACAAGTGTTTTCTTTTCTGGAAACAAAATGTGTAAAAACTGTCCAAAATTTATGCATGTCCGAGCACTTTCGGCTATTCTTTTAGCCATTATCAAGGATGATTTTATTTTTACTTTTAAATGAATCTATGGGTTGTGTTATATGTGTATCTAGAGTTATAGAAGTGTTTTATTTTCCAAACCCGGTCAGCACATTAAGTAAATGTAAATACAAACTTTTTGTGGTCGTTCCAACTCTGCGAAAGGCTGACTTAAATGCAACCATTATAACGAACCCGAGTTTCTATTTGCTATATTGATATATTTTTGTATACGACAGTTTAGAAGTCACAGCTTGGTAGTAGTAGTGGACATCTTAGAAATAGGTCGGCGTCAATCTACTGTTTTTCTCGGCCCTAAGAAGGCCAGAAAATATCATTAGCAGATGACTTCTTAAACTTCTTCACGCCTGGCTGGTTTCTCTGGTAGCCGCTTCTCTTGTTCCGGTTTCTCTTGCAGGACCAATCTCTACTGCCTCAGAGATGTGAGCATATAACCTTTTGACCAGTCTCCGAGACTATGGCACGAACCTTGGTGTCGGCTAACATTAAAAGTTTCTTTTAAATTTTTTGATTGGCCAAAATTATTTTATTTTCAGGCATTCCTTTCTTTTTCATTTTTTTTTTTTTATAGCGGATGTTATGCGTGGAGCCACTCTGATTTGTGGTAATTTTTAGTCACAAATGCCTAAAGTCTGGTTCAAAAAACTTCCATCGTTTTTCGGTTGGGTTCAGTATTTTCTTCTTCCTCTTTTTTATTTGAGGGTTGCAATTTCGTTAGTTGAGAGATAAGGATATGAGAGCGAGAAAGAGAGAGTGAAAGATAAGGGTTTTAACTGAAATCGAATGGCTTATTTTAATTTGAATTCTTTCTTTTTTTGTTTATATATATTATTTTTTATATATTATTTTTATCGGGGCTCACTACAAGATGTTTATAAAATAATTAAAAATAGTATAATAAACTAAGTTTGCTTATTGCTTTTTCTCTTGGGGGGGATATAAAAATTTATATAAAAAATGTAAATTAAATAAATGATTAAATTTGATGTGAAATATTTTAAACTTTCTAAAAATAGAATGGTTCGAAAAAGAACGACTGAAAATAAGTCGGTTAAAGGCGAGCGGGTTGTGATTTAATTTTCAAATTTCAAAAAGATATCCACCTTTGGATTATTTTGACTAATCAGAAGGGTGACTTCCACCCACGAAAATTTAAAAATTGGGGGAGAGGCGTCTGCAGCCTATTTCGGGGCTATATAAGAAGTCGAGTTGGTGGAAAAACTTAGAAGTTGTACATCTGTTTTGATATTTTTGTTTTGTTTTGGGGGTTTGCCCTCCACCCTCATTGTATATCATTTACAGAGTTTTATATATAGATTTTTATGATGACATTTTTGTGTCATTGGGTGCGTTTTGTAGGTTTCCTGATTGTATGCGGTATTGTGGTATATGGAGAGTTGAATGATGACGGATAAGTTCTTGTGGTGGATGTGCGAATTGTAACGAGTGGATGGGTCGTGAATTAGCTAGGTATAAGAGAGTAAGTGACGACCAGCCTTAACCTCTCTCCCCCCCACCTTTTAGGCCTTGTGTCACAATTGTATTTTATTTTCAATAAATCTTGAAAGTAAAGATTGTTACGCCCCGGGTTTCGTTGGGACTACGATAGCCGAGACGCAACGAGAAAATAAAATAAAAAAAAATAAGTAAGAGATCCCAAGGTTCGATATAAAAATAAAGAAAAGAACGTTGGGAGGGGAATTCTCCAATTCCGGACGTCGGTAAACGCAGAGAGAAAATGAACCATACGCAGACACAGAACAACAGAAGACGACACGAGAATATATAATACAAAGATTTTATTTATAGAATATACAAAGTGTGAAGGTAAGAAAAAGAAAAAGAAAAAAGGGATGGGGAGATAAGTTACCAATTAAACAGATACTATTGCGACGAAATACATATGAATACAGAGATAGCAGATTATAAGATATAGAAAAACATGCAACAACTTACATAAGATTGGGATCGACGTCGATCTATTATCATCAGGGTACAGTTTGATCAAAAGGATATTCGTACACTTCTCTGAAAGTAAAGGGTGGAATTGTCAATGTTCTAATATGAGTTTTTGATTGGTGACGTCCAATCCGTGTTGATGGCGAGGAGGACACACAGAAAAATCACAGAGGGTGGCCGACTTGGGTTGAGGATGTTGTTCTAAATTCTCTCGCCGGTCCTTTGGTTTTTGGTGGCATCTAATTCTTCTGGCATCAAACAACGAAGTCTGGTTCTGGTGACAACTGCTACTTCTAACGGCAAACAGCTAAGACTGGTTTTGGTGACGTTCGATTCCTCCGAAAGCCAGCAGCTAAGTGAGATCATTGTCACCTCAACACGTGCGAAACGAAACTTACGAGTTGAATCACGTGTTGCCCCCCCCAAAAAAAAAGTATGCGTCATTCACGGACCCTGTTAATGTCATTCGCACTTATCTGTCAAACAGCGTTTGTTTGGCCTACGCATCAGAGACCAGATAGGAAATGGGGGAGGAAGGGAAGGTTATATTCCGAGAACTGGTCCTGACTCATCTGGGCATAAAAAATTATATCCCACAATCTGCATATTCAAGAAATAAAGAAGTTATTATGATTCATATGTTTCGTCGTAAATACACAATGTACTTAAAACATGCTTATAAAATCTAAGGTGAGGGTACAACTATTGGGCTAATGCAACAAGGTATAGTGGGTTATCAGTTATAGTGAAGTGTATGAGTGTTGAAACAGGTTAGTTTGATTTGGCCTTGTTAGTTAGATAGCCCACCATAAGAGGGGTATAAAACAAGAAAATCAAATTGTAAAGTGAAACAGCAAATCTATATACATTAAGATCTTTACAAATAAAATTAATGTATTCTGGTTGATACAAAGTCGTCAAAATGTTCGTAGTAGTCCTTGCAAGAATGAGTTTATGTGTACGTAGGCAGGAACGTATGTGTGTATGTATGTATGAGCCTTATCGTGGGGTAGGAATGTCTTTGAAGTAATCGCTCAGTCTTAAAATGTTCCGTTCTTTTATCAAATATAAAAGAAGTGAGGGAGAAAGTTAGAGATAATAATAACGATCGCTTGACGTTTGTCAAGGGACATGTTAATACGCTCTTCTCCTCTCTGGTGACAGGTGAACCTGTCTGTCTTTTATTTTGCTTGTGGGGCTTGAAAAGGTCATTTGGGAATTCAATCCCGGATATGATTAGGGCCTTTTCATTGGACGACAAACAAACTTCGCGTCGGCTCTCGAAAAGGTCCGTAAAAGAATTTATTTCTGAGAATTGAAGATTATTTGAATCTTGTTTTTAAATGTTTCCTAGTTTTCTATTGGCCGAAAAACATTTCGCATCAAGGTGTGAAATTTCACGAGTTTTGTTTTTGATTCGTTTTTGCGTGTAAGCAAAGTTTGTAAATTTGAGTCTTTTTAATTTCTAACAAAATCAATGAGTTAGTGTTTAGCATTTGAATTTTAAATCTAGATCTTGTTTTGTTCGCGACAAAGGTACAAAAAAAAGATACCAGAAAACAGAAGGTTATAAAATGTAAGATCCAGAATGATCCGAAGAAGTGAGAAAGATTTTTCAGGACAAGGAATTTTGGCTGTCACCAGCAGGTGAACTAGGCTGTTTTTGTGGGTTTTTTTTTTTTTACGTAAGAAGTGGAATGCAAACGGAAGAAAAAAGAGGCAGATTTTCAATGAAACCCAAGAAGTGAAACATTTCAGATATTAATAAGCCAACTGTTTTACACACAAACAAAGAACAAATTTGTTGAAGTCCAAGCGACTATCTACCAAAGAAGGAAAGCCTTTCTTTAACTAAGTATATGTATTTTGTTTGAATCTTTTTTTTCTAAAGAATTGTATTGTGCAACCTTAACTAGATTTTTCGATTATTGAAAGTAGTTTTTTTAGTATATCTGATCTGTACCGATCCTTCAATATCTGTCTATATTTCTAAGACTGATGAAAGTTTTGTTGATATCTTTTTAAATGAGCCATATTTCTATTTTTCCAGTCGGTTATCTTGCCTTTAAAAAGACACTAGGAAAGTTTTGTGGAACCTTGTAAGTCTTGTATTCTGCTCTTTATTCAATTAATTGTAATAAAATAAATGAAATGTGAACTGTTTGTCTCTCACATTAGTTTCGAGACGAGTTTTGTTTTCGTATACACGCCTTATTCAATTTTTTCGGGATAAAAGAGGTGACGACGTTCTTTCTTGTCCCACTCTCTACCCGAAAAAATCTTTTTAGAAAAGAACAAGACAAACGTACATACATTTTTAAATCTGTTTTTAGCTTTTGTCTTTTAAAAAAAGTTACTTTTTTTTAACAGAATATGTTTGCTGCACAAAGATAATTTGGCTTTTTCAAGACGATAAAAATGAAAGCTCCCAAATGCGAACATGATTATAAAAAAAACTTTTAAAATAATTAAAAATCTAGAGAAAGTTACTTTTGTTTTTTTTTTTACAAACAATATTTTTCTTGTCAGTCAAAAAAAGAGATTATGTTGATTTCTGCATTTAAAAAAAAAAAACAATCGTGTATACACGTAAAAACCACAGTATATTTTTATTTTTTTTTTAACTGATAATTGTTAAATGTGGACATCGAATTAGTGCTAAAAAAAGAAGCTAGTTCGCTCGCTGGAGTGCGATTGAAATGTCTGTTTCTAACGTTGACTGCTAGTTTGCCTCTACAACTTGTGCTTCCGCGAATTGCTGCTGCTGCTTTTACCGCCATGGCACAATCAAATCAAGTCGTGGGTAGGAATTAATGTTTACATGCCACTCTCTACGGGTTTATTTTCTTAAAGTAACATCGTACGTTTACGGACCTCTTCCCTATGTCTTCATTGTGTTGTGCAACGAGTGTTGGACACATACATACACAAAAAAGGCAAGTCGAAAACAAAACCAGCTGTGAAATTTGGTACAACGCCTCGACTCGGCGAGAGAGTTAGTTTTACTTACATTTAGTACTTTGTAACGATGTGATTCTGATTTGAATGGGAGTCAGTAGTTTTATTTTTATTTTAATACCTTCAGTACAGTTTTCTTTTGGTTCACTACATTTTTTTATAAAAACAAAAAGTAAAAGTTGACTTTTAAAGAAAAAATTAATAGATTTATGACTTAATTCAAATTGTGTATTTAAAAATCTTTTACGTCGCTTCCTTTGTTGTTAGTTTGGATAAAAAAAAAAAAAAACTAATTAAGTAAAATGAAAGAAAGTAATTTTCTCCGAAAACCTAAAGATTTGAAGAGAGACTGGAAAAATGAAAAATAATTGAAAGGCAAGTATTTTTGTCTTCTGTATTTTTTCTAGTTAAAACAGGCAAAAAATAAAAAAAAAAACGGAAAAGAAAAACAAAGTTTTTTATTTAATTTTTAATTCATTTAATTTTCCAAAAGTCGCCTAACATTTTTGCTTGGTTAATTTTTTTTTTTTTAATTGTTTGTTTTTTTTATTTTAAACAAAACTATTGTTCTGTCACATTGCTAAAAAAATACGAGCCTTAGTGACATTATTACTCGAAACTAACCTATTTTTTTTTTTTTTTACCCAATCATCATTAGCATCATTTACTTCAGAATTAACAAACAAACAAAATCATCATGACAACCCCGAATTGTTACACGACCCAAAATTTCTTAAGGAGGTGCTACGCACTTGAGTGTTCAACGACCACATCTCATCTTCAACTTTTTTCTTTACAAAATATTTGATTTGGGCTGTGACAAGGTGAAGGAAAAAATAGTCAGGTGGTTGGGATTACTTGCCTGGTGGGGTTACTTTTCTCACCATTCCAAAAAACAAAAATGGTAACCATTTAAAAAGAAAAACAAAACTTATTGACCGTGAGTGACTTACCTGTCATTTTCATCTTCACTTCATCATAAAATCCATGCAATCTTCCTCCTGTGTTTTTATATATTCTTCTTTGTTGGTTCTTTAAGGTAAGAAATTCATTTTTTTTAATTTTAATTTTTTATATTAACTTATTTCTACAGCTGTAGTTTCTTACCATGTTTTAGTTTTTTTGTTTTTTTTTTTATTTTTTTTTCCACTTACAAATTTACATGGTGCTATTTTATTTATTTTATTTTTGGTTTGAATGAAACCGATTTTACGTGCCAAACATTTTTGTTGTTCAATATTCCGTGTATGACTCAACAAAAACATTGCATTCCATTTGAGAAAAAAAAAAAAAAAGGTGTGTAGGGGGAAATTCTGTTTTACGGAAACAATACCTGTGCTTCAATTTGTCAAAATACTTATTTGTAAATAATGTTAATGTAGATAATTTTTATTACCTTGAAATAATGTACTTTCAGTTTCAGGAACATGCCAAAAAAAAAAAAAAAAAAACTTTTTTTTTTTTTTTTTTTATTTATTTATTTATTTTTTTTTATAAAGTTTTTCGAATTTCAGACATCATTATTTATTTAGTTGTTTTATTCAAGTATTTTTTTTTTTTTTTTTTTTTTTTTTTGTAGATTGATTTTTATATAAAATTTATTTTGTATTTTTTTGATAATGGCAACTGATGATTAAAAACACAATAAATCTACATTACAATAACAAAACCCGGTTTTAAGTCTAGTTTTTTTTTTAGTCTTTTTATTTACTTTATTAGTAGCTATTTCTTAGGCAAAAACAAAAGTGCTCTGATCTAATTGAGATTTATTTTTTATCCAAAGTGGAATTTAAAAAAAAAAACACCTCCCCCCACACGCACAAAAACTTTCATATTTTTGCTCAATTCATTAAATCATTGCTGATAAAATTTAATTTCAGGTCACAGGGTTCTTTTTTTTTTTTTTACCCTATTTCATATAGTGGATATTTAGATTGTTGTTTTTTTTTTTTTTTTTTTCCTTTCTTAATGACAATTATGATCTTAAAACACACAGAAAAATAATCGGCATGGGTGTGGAAAAGAAAGCCTTTTTACTTCCGTATCATTCGGTCAAGTTTTCCCACGTTTGAGGAAAAACATGACTAATTTCCATCGTAATTGTTTAAAGTTGTTCGCTTCGCATTATCTTTTTAAAATTTAAAACCTTTTTTTCCCTTTATCATTCATTAGCTACCTGGCAGTTGCTTACTCGCCAGTGATATTTTTCTTTTCATTCTCTTTCTTTGAATAAATTTAGCAAAATCCCATAAGGTCACTTTTTTTTTTTTTTCGCTTTCTCTTTTTTTCTTTCTCTTTTTTCTTTTCGCTTTCTTTCTTTTTTTTAAATTCGTTGGACAAAAAAACAATTTCACTTTGACTAAAAAAAAAAGTCGTTTTGTACAACTTTCGCATCCGTACAGCAAAAGAAGAATATGGTCGAATTTTTAAAATTAACAAATAACATTTTTTGCGCTATTTTTTATGGTTATTTTAAAAAGTAATTCTTTCGATGTCTTTTCGTTGCAAAACTATCACAGATCTTTAGGTATGAAAGTAAAATGAAAATACTTGAATTCCTTTCTATGATCAAACAATAATATAAAATGCCATTTTACAAGGAAACACTTTAAAAAAAAAAAATGGTCATTGAAGGAAACACTTAAAAACTAGAAATATTTTCGACTCGATTACCGTATATCGGACACAAGTTTCTGGACTTCAATAAAAAACAGTTGACTAAAAATGAAATTGATAACCAAAAAATAAAAATAAAACACATTCAGTAATTGATAATTATGGTCGTGAAGAAGTGAATTAAAAAAAAAAAATAACAAGAAATAATTTAAATAAATAAATCGCTTATTATTGTGATTCAGGTTTTTAATGAGCAATTATTTTTAAAACATACTTTTTAGAATTAACGATAAAGTACTAGTTCAATTATGGTAACCCGTTTCGGCTTGTTCAATAAGGTCTGAGGTACTTGTCAAAATTACATCACTATTTTTTTAGTCAATTAATTGACAATTACGCTTTTTCATTTAGTCAACTGTTTTTTTTTTTTTTTTTTATATTCAATTCAAGTCATTGTTTACCTCCAGTACAGTGTACCCAGTAAGTAAAGAAACGGTTTTAGAGTAGTAAATGCATTTTTTTTTCTTGTTTTAAGCAGGACTTGTTGCGATATGAGATGTGGCAAAAATAAGTTAGTTGTTCTCTCAGACGGCAGGGCTTGATCTCCTTGACACTGTCGATTATAATTTCAGTGAGAAATGTAAAAAGAATTAAAAATTCTAGTTGAGCTTATGCTTACTAAAACCTTGTAATCTTATCGGCTTTACCTGTACATTTCATTTTTTTTTTCTGTTAAACTTAATTTCTTTTTTTTTTCCTGGTTCACTTTTTCCTTTATGTAACTTTTTTTACACGTGCATATTGAAATTCAATTACAACTTAGTGACCCACCTAAGTTTGTTTTTTTTTCTTTTATCAACGCAATCTGATCATTCGTTTTTTTTTTTTTAGAAAGATTTAAACATAAAATTGAAAATGTTTATTTTTTTTTATCGTTGGATTTTCATTTAAAAAAAAAAAAATAAACAGTGGAATGTTGTTAGACGCATAAAAAAATTAATTCGTGTGCATTCATGTGGCAGTTTTAAATTTAAAATCAAGTACAGTGTAACCCGGATATAAGAGATTTTCTCTTGTCCCAAATTAGAGCCTGTGTTTTAATGTATAAAATAGACCAAACCCAGATATAAGAGACTTCTTCTCCGGTCCCGACAACTCTCTTATATCCGAGTTACACTGTTAGTTAAAAAAAAAAAAAAAAAGTGTCTATTCTCCCGGACCAAACATTACCCACGAACTTAGAAAAAATCTCTATGAATTGCTTCATCCAGGTGTGACCATTTTTATATCACCTTTTGAAACTTTTGAACCCTCAATTCTCTTTTTAGGCGTTCCTTGATTCTTGCCCAATATGCTTCTACATGATTAGTACAGGCCTCGGTCATTGGACCAAAAAAATTCTGATTATGGTTGACAACCAAATAAATACTGAGACCCAAGCGCAGCTAACGAACCCATTATAAGCGGCCCATCCATCACAATGAATGACAAGACGTGGTGTCTAACATTCCGCCTTAAATAAACTTAATAAAGTAGCAAAGACTAAAGAGAAGGTGGTCCATGATGATCACGTGTAATAATTGATTTTCTTGTGTAGAATTGAGTAATAATAGATTTTAAATCAACATTATTTTTTTAGTGGATATTCATTTAGTAACGTTTTTAAGTTTCAGAATTTACTTTAAAAACTAACATTCATTCCTAGCAGTTGAGTGTCCATTTTTTTAAAAAAAAAAAGAAAAAAAAAAGCTATATTCTTTATGTACAAATCGGCACTTCCACCTAAGATCAGAAGATAATGTTAAATACAAAGTGCAAGAGTCACTCAGTGACTTGTGTGGTGTTGTATGAATGTAAGAAAGGGCAAGAAGTGAAGTTTATTAGGAAAGATAGGTTAACCCTAGACTTGAAGAGGTCAATATTGTAGTGATTGGGAAAACATCCTGCTGGGAGTTTGTTCCACAAAGCAGCAACTCTTGAAGAAGCTGTCTGGATGCTTATTGGCTTAGGAAGTAAAAATAAGACAAACATTTCATCTATATAATAAATGTGAATGTCACTGTGTCACACTTTACACATTACTCCTAGAGGCTGTAGCCCAACATAGCCCGATTCCAAAATGCTATGGTGTCTCCATGAGAAAATTAAAAACATTTCAGGCCAGATCCAAGCCTGCTATCCTGAAATTTTGAATTCCCAATTTTTCATTACTGTTTACTATATTTTTTTTTTTTTTTACTATAACAATTTTTATAACTTGGAAATAAATTTGGGAATAATAAAAATTAACTGCAAAATCCTGTAAAAGTCACCCATGAAATAAAAATTGTTTGTACGGGAAGTAAGGACCTACATACATCAAATTGTTTTTAAATTAAGTGGTGGCTGAAGAATTATTGAACTTTTAAAAGGTAAGATTAAGTATTAATGCAATGCTTAAATGCAGCAATCAATTTTGAGTTCTTTTGTAGTTTATTGTTGCCTATCACATCTACTCCTTCCTACCTATTGTGATGAAGGTCCAATCAAGAGCAACCCCCTGCCCCGTGGAATCTAGCTTAAATGCCGCCTGATAAAACAGCTTTTAAGCTAGTTCCAAAATAAATTTTATCTACCAATACACCGAATAAACAATTTTTCAGCAAGAGAAAAATCCCAAGATGCAAACAAGTAGAGAGTTTAAATATCTGGGGAAATGTTTTAGCAGAGGATGGAAAATGCGACATTGAAATTTGAACAGGCATTAGAATAGCAAAAGACACATTCCAAAAATTAAATGAATTAGGAAACGGGAAAATTTCATTAGAAACAAAGAGTGTGGAACTGTTATGTAATATCAGTCCTCCTATATGGCAGATGATAAAAAAAAAAAATTGAGGCAACAGATGTGATTTGATTCTCCAGAATACTATGGAGGAAGCATGCTAACTATAGGTTGGTGCAAAAATAATGACGTAATAATGTTGTTTTTTGATGTATTTTTTAACGTCAAAAAACGACATTATTACGTCATTATTTTTGCACCAACCTAATACAAGGAAATTAAAGGAGATAGAAACAAAAAGAATATCTTTCAAGTTTTTTAGACAACATTATCATTTAATATGTAAAATTCAAAGTTTGTGTGTATTTGGGCAGCTAAAACCTTGAAAAAAATATAGTCGTGTGTGTCTAAGTATTATGTTAAAAAAATTTCTGACATCAA
The DNA here is from genome assembly GCA_903632075.3 of Acanthosepion pharaonis. NCBI lineage: Eukaryota > Metazoa > Mollusca > Cephalopoda > Sepiida > Sepiidae > Acanthosepion > Acanthosepion pharaonis. The sequence continues at coordinate 195,065 of CAHIKZ030004445.1, read as the reverse complement.
ATAGTTTGGCATTTATCTATATATCCATTTGAACTGAATATGACATGGATTTGTTTAAAGTAGTAATCATTTATGTATATAGGAATGGTGACAAATTTATTCATTACTCTTGGCGCTTCACCGTTAGGATGCGTCAAAAAATGACCCAAGCACGAGGAATGTTTTAAAACATTAAAATGTTGGCTTACATATAGTAAAGCAATTATATAGGATCATGTCTGATATTTTGCATCTCAGATGGGGACAAACTTACATGGAGATATCGAAAAACTGATGATTGCCTTGTTCATGTAATTCATTGTTGTGCTAATGGTAAAGAAAAAACATTATTAGTATAGACTTTGGCTCTCTTATTATGCATCAAGCACTGTTTTATTACCACTAGCACTCCTTGTGTGTTATATATATATATATATATATAATTTATTTAAGTAAATGCTCTGTTTTCTTTTTAATTAAATGTAGTTAAATGGTATAGTATGTCAGATCAAATGATGGTTTCCATATAGGAATACAGGCCTGTTCAACAACACATTTTCTACAAAATTTCTCAATATTCAGGCTGGTAAATATAATTAATACTGCTTAATTAAAAAACAGCATTTCAACATTTTTAATTAAAAACGGAAAATATTATGTTTCTTTCTTAATAAGATGGTTGTGGGAACTTTCAAAAAAACATTTCACTAGAGCCCTTTGCAGATATATTTTCAAAAAGAAGTAGATGAAAGGAATTTCAACAAATGTTACAAGTTCATTTGAATCTTGCAACATTTATGTCTACCTGAAATGTTCATATATATATATATATATATATATATATATATATATATATGGGTAAAATAGCAGGACAGACTGGGTTCTATAGCCTTGGATGGCAACTGGTCTAGGAGAAGGACAACTCTGAATTCAAAACCTGCGGAGGGTCGTTTGGGAACCTTGTGTCATGCATTCGGTGCACCAGGTTTCTGTATTCGTCCCTCCAAAAGTGTGGCTGGCCCTGCACGCAGGCCTTCACCACTATAAACAAATCTCATGTGCGGTGTCGGGATGTCGGTTTCCTGGGGACTTATCGGCCTGACCCTCATCGTCGAACACTGACGGGAGAGTCGATTATATATATATATATATATATATATATACACACAAATTACATAGTAATAATAGATTCACTTTAAGACAACAATGCTTAGACTGGTCCCTCTAAAAAAGGAAGAAACTCTACATGTATGTCAAAAAGTCAGGGATCAGTTTTACATAGTATCTATATTGTAAACAAGACCCCCCCCCCATCTAAAATAATAGAAAATTAATGTTTTTTGATTCTGACAAATTGCCTGAATAGAGGAAGTGCTGAATGCAAGGTAACAAAAAATGAAAATATTTTTATTCATAAGGAATTATTCATGTCAAAAAGTAAAAGATTGTTTTGACATTTACTGTACATATTTTTTTTGTTTCAATAGTTATTTTGATTTTATACTGAAAAAGCTTTATTCTTATACAGTAATACAACAATCTAATTCTTTCCACAACATACTCTGTAGCTAATAATGTTGAAATGTTTGATTTCTTTTTCAAAAATGTTCCATTGCAATGTATCTTTGGTAATAATTCTAGTCATCATAATCTGTTATTTGTCAATAAAAATATTTGATTTTAAAGCTTTTGTTTATTCTTATCAATTTTAAAAAAATTTTTATATCAATATCACTTTTTACAAATAAAAAAACAAATTTTGCAAATTCTAAAAAAATCGCCATGTTGCCCTTAGTCTCTTGCTGCAGTGCCTTCATTTTTAAGGGGTCCATTAAAGGCAATTTTTGCTTGCCCCTATCTTAGGCTAAACTCATCCCTGTGTGTGTGTATATATATATATATATATATATATATATATATATATATGTGTGTGTGTGTAAATGTTTGGTGGGTTTCCTCTGTTGTATGAAGAGTTAGTCTGTCAAAAAGACCCACTGGACAAATAAATTATGATTCATCTATGTAAAACAACCTTCAGTGATGTGAGATTAAACCAAATGAATTGAAGATGTATAGTGGAACTCACTTGAACTGAACAGCCATTGTTCATCAAATTTTGAGAAGACCAAGCATCAAAGACTTGTCAATTCAGGAAAACAACACCACAGAGCAACAAAAGCAATGATTGCAACAAGCATCTTTTGGTACACGCATTGTACCAGACTCTGTGCCGCCAGAGTCAGGTTGCAGAGCTTTCCTTGAATTCATAGATGAATACATGACAAAAGTCTTCATTGGACTTGCAAAACAGCCCTGTCATTCATATTATATGTCATGGTGTCTTTTTATATATATATATATATATATGCGCTTCCCAGTGTTGCTACTCTGAGTGACAATTGTTGAACCACTCTTCAAGTTACATGCGACTGTGATTATCAAGTGACAGAATGTATTTGTGTGAAACTTAAGAAGTGGTTTGCATTTTATATATGATGCAATTTTGCTGAAGGGACCATTTTGTTTGATAAGCTTTCTTGAGTGTACAGGGTTTATAGATGAAATGAATATTTTTAAAAAGCAGAA
>CAHIKZ030004445.1:175000-187500 GCA_903632075.3 Acanthosepion pharaonis | reverse complement strand
TCATGGAGAACTAGCCACTCTAGTCTAAGCTTTAGAAGGAGATGTTTATTGTTTCCTGTTTAGGATTGGCTTGCTGGTTCCTTCTAAAGTCTACTTCAACTCTATACTTATGACATCTCTGGCTAAACTCTAAAATTTTATTTGCTATTTCCTTTTCATTTTTTTCCTTCAATAGTAGTAGATAGGTTCATCGATCGACTGATCCACCCCTTCTCTCTGGCCTTTTGAACAGGAGTAGTAGTTTCACATTTTCTGTTCAGGAATGGGTTTCCAGTTCTTTCTAAAGTCTTCTCCTCTTTCACTACCAGTAGCCCCTTGCATCTTAGTGGCATTATCACCTTGCTCAGGGTGAATTGATTAAAAAAAAAAAAAAAAATATTAACTATCCCTCCTCAGCCATATATTACTTGATGTATTTGACTAAATGCTGGTATCAGTACTTTTTGATATTTTCTCAAACAAATACTATACTTAATATTAATGCTATTTTCTTCTTTTTTTTTTTATAGACTAATATTCTTTTAAGTACTACATCCCTTCAGGACATAGGCGATTATGGCTCTCTGCAACTTTCTGTCTAGTGTAGTTCTTAGCAGTTATTTTATTTTTTTTATTTTATTTATTTATTTATTTTTTTTTTTAGAAATATGGTGACAAATTCATTTCAAATGCATTTCTGTGCATTAAAATTTAGCATTTGATCTCAGACAGTAAAAAGAGCCACCAGATTTCATATCTGGGTAAAAAAAATAAAAAAACCCCAAAAACACTGCTGATGTTAATGTAGATAAAAAGCATGAGAAGAAAGAAAAATACTGGAATTAAAATTAGCTCCAAGTTAAATGTTCAGTGATCTGTAAAATTATAGAAGCATTTTGAATAGTTTCAACTTTAGTTGGAAGAAAGTATCGGGATGTTAGGCATCTGCAGAATCAGGAAATAGATATTGATCTCTGATAATTTTATTTATTGATCTCTGATAATTTAATTTTTTTTAAATTTATTTCTTTTTAGGTTTTAAATTTAAACACTTTTTACTGAATTTTATATGGAAATATAAACTCTTTGATATATGCAGGACATTGCAACTGACCCGGGGCTGGTTAATTTTTTTAGCAGAAATTAGAAATAAAGCAGGTGTACTACACCTGAAGCCCCCAACCGGAGGTTGGTGGGATCAAGCCTGATTGGCAGTCCTGAGCAGTGCTTTGTGACCCTCACTATCTTAACAACTTTTTTCTAGCTACATTTATATATTTTACAAATTAAACTAAGCACAACTGACTATTAAAGGATGAAAAATTTTCGTGGATTTTGACGTCATTCTGTTTTGTTTTGTATTTTTTTGTCCTAATTTGAATTTATTTTGCTCATACTAAGTCTCAAAAAACACTATATAAAACTTGCAATTTTTTATCCATAATGTTGAATGTGTTAAAATTTAACATTTTAACAAGAAAAATCTCAAGATGATGTTAAAAATTACTGCAAAACATTGTTGATTTATTTAAGATGGAATGACATGTCTCTAATTTGTATTTAGATACATTGTATTTATTTTCAATTTTTCTAGTTGAATTGTTCATTTTTATTGCATATGATCCATTATTGTCCATAGTTAGGTTACAACAAAATTTGTATTTGATATGAATATGACCTTATGAAAATTGAGATGTGGCAGTGTGGGAGCCCCGTATCATAGCTTCGTAAAGGGGCACAACATTTTTGTGCCTGCTCTGAACCAACCCATTTTTCAGAGTTTATGAAATGGTTAATTTGTAAGAAAAAAAGAAAATCTGATGTCTTCAGAAAATTGTGATAGAAGAAAAAAAAAAAAAAAGCAAAAACATTACTATTTTCTAAAGAACTATGATTTTAGTTTATACACATGTCTTTATAAACATGTAAATATTTTTTATTCCCCACCCCCAAACAATGTAATAATGCCACTAAGATGCAAGGGGTTACTGGGAGTGAAAGAGAATGAAAAGACTGAACTGGAAACCCAATCCTAAACAGGAAAAGAGTAATAAACTTCTACTCCTGTTCAAAAGACTAGTGTGGAGTGTAAACTGTTTGATAGGTGAGCTTATTTACTCCTATTGAGGTAAAAAAAAAAAATTGGGCAATAAATAAATAGTAAATAAAATATCACACTTTAGGTGGAGATGTTAGAAGGATAAAGTTGAAGTAAACTTTAGATAGAACTGGAAACCCAATTCTAAACAGGAAACAATGGATAGACCTCTACTCCTGTTCCAATAACTGGCAGGAAGTCTGAACTGCATGATAGACAAACTTATCTACTCCTGTTGTTAAATTCCATTAACAACATTACTTCTGTTCCTTTAGGAGTGAAATATCTGTCTGAAATAGAAGCTTGTTTGAGTATAAGAGACTATACTAACTAAGCTTGGATGTGAAATTGAAAAAGGTACTTTTGTGGTAGGTCACGACTGTCACATGTTACATACACTATATCATAATTACTAACATGATCACTGTTCTGTTAGCACAGTACAGAAACAGTGTTGTTTTACTTCCCTTTGTCCTTTTTGTAGTTTTGGTACCTTTTTTAGATTAGTCACCATTTGTGACCACTTCCTGTTAGCCCTTAGTTATCACCAGCCCAAATACGCGGTTCTTTTCTCATCCTCCTAAATCTAATCCCCCCCTTCCCCAATGATAGCGTCACTGCTACATAATGTTTAAAACCTTCTCAGTGCTACTATAGTATAATATCTACTAAGGTACTTGTGACCTACTGTAAATGATGATGCACTCATTATTGCTGGAAAATGTTCAAGAAAAACGATGACCTGTTTTTTTTTTGTTTTTTTTTTTAAACATTTAAGTCATTATTTGATGATTTTTTTTTTTTTTTTTTTTTTTTTTTTCCCTATAAAAAAATTGTTGATGATTTTTAATACATAACCAGTTCATTGTCTTTAACTCTAACCCTAACTTATTTCATACTTCCAACAGTTGGTAGATATCATACCATAGTAGAAAGCGGACGGTAGATATCATACCATAGTAGCACCACCATCTCTTTACATTGGTTTCCTTTAATGTTGTTATTATTTGAACATTTGTTTAAGGTAGCCACCTTTTCATACATTTATTTTGTTTGTATCACTCTATGTAGAATCCTTCAATGCTGTTGACTTCCACACTGTTCTCAAATCTTTCTTCCTTTCTGGGAGTTTATCAAAGCAAACTTTATTCATATAAGCAAACTATTTGCTGACTTTTATCCATTTAAACCCACAGTCTTACTGCTATATTTGAGTTTCTGGCTGCCTTTGTCATGTTCCTTTTTACCCTTTTATTTATTAATTATTCAGACTAAACTAGCCTTAAGTTTGTATTTATTTCTTTTTCTACTTTTAATCTTATTTGTGTTCACCTGTGTGAGAATCAGTTTATGATTTGTAATAGCCCACTTTTAGTGAGTGTTGATTTGAGTTCAAGATGGTGTATTTCTACAGAAATGTACTTCTCCAAGAAAGGATCATCTTTTCTTAGTTTTTTTGGGATTTTTTTTTTTTTTTTTTTTTTTTTCTTTCAGCTATATTTAGTTTAGGTTTTTTTTTAGTTTTCTTTTTTTTTTTTTTGTATTTAGTTTTTTTTTTTTGTATTTAGTTTTTTTTTTTTCTTTCTTTTTTTTTTTTTTGTTTTTCATTACTATCACTTAAACTCTCTAGATCTTGAATATTATAAATTGTGGTGTACAAGTTGACTTCAAGAGTTTTAGCTCAAAATTCTGAGACCTATACCTACTATATAGGTCGACTCCTAAACATACGGTAGGCTACCAGTGATCCAAAACTTAGCTAGGCCTAACAGTAAATGAAGTTAGGCTATAGTATATGATAACCTACAAAACTACAACAACTACCAAAACTACCATTAGGTCACACCATTTAACTGTAATATATTTCTATATACAGTGTATAGCAAACAACCTTCAACACACACTGGTATGTACTGTATATTGTATCAGTATAACTTTAACAATTAGCATTCATCAGGTCAACTGATAAACATATTAAACAAATAATCATCTTCTGTAAAATATTAATACTGTAGATTATACGTCATACCAAGTAGTTTTTTGATACTACTGCTATGTATCATGTTATTATGAAACCATATTCTTCATCTGCCATTTTCATTAGCTGTTGGATGTGATATGCTGTAGCATTAATAAAATACTAATTTGTGTTTTTATTATTTTATATTAATTTTTGTGTTAGTATATTCACCAGACACAAGTTTTAGTGAGATATATTTGTGGTTGCCTACTGGATGTACAGTAATTGGTGTACAGTAATTGTTAGGAGTGCTGTTCCACTTATTTACAACTCTGGTAAAAGTTTGCATTTTATACCCACCATATAAGTCAAGGATTTCTTATTATTGGAGTAATCTTCCACAACGAAAGAACAACCGGCAATACACAGAATTACTGACAAGCCTGAAATTCTAAAAGCCGAAGTAGAAGCTGCAATGGCCAAATATAACAGAAACAAGGTAGCAGGGCCAGACAGAATTGTAACAGATACTGATAGCCTTAGATGATTTTGGTATAGACAAAATTACAGAAATAATAAATGAAATCTACATCTAAGTGGAGATATACCAGAAGATCTCAGCAGATCTATTTTAATAGCACTGCCTAAGAAACCAGGCACAAATGAATGTGAACTCCGAATAATCAGCCACATAACAAAATTCATCATCTGTATTCTGAAGAATAGAGCACAAAGCAGAATCAAACCAGAGATAGGACAAGAACAGTGTGGGCTTGTTAAAGACACCCGAACAAGGAATGTGATATTCATGCTCAGAAGGTTATCAGAAAGAGTAATACAAATGCAGTAGAACATGCACCTGTGTTTTATAGACTACGCAAAGGTGTTTGACAAAGTACACCACAAAGATCTGTTGGAACTGCTCAACTCTCTTAATATATTTGGGAAAGATATTAGAATAATCAAGAATCTATACTGGCAGCAAATGGCCTTCATGTGAATAGAAAAGGTGTTCAGCAAATATGCAAAAGTAGAAAGGAACGTAATGCAAGGATGTGTCTTGTCACCGGACTTATTCAACCTATACAGCGAGGCACTTCTGAGAGAACTGGAAATCCTACCAGGATTCATCATTGGCAGCCACAATCTTAACAACATAAGATATGAAGATGACACAGTGCTGATAGCAGACACAGAAAGGAAATTACAAGACCTTCTACAGAAGGTAGCAAAGGAGATCAAGAAGGGACTAAATATAAACTACAAGAAGACCAATTACATGGTTAACAGCAACAAAAACTTATGTGAAATGTGATTTACAGGTCGGGGACACTAAAATCAAGCAGGTGCAGAAATTTAAATATCTGGGAAGTGTTCTGACAGAAGATGGTAAATGTGACCCTGAGATCCAAAGATGTATTGGGATGGCCAAAGACACATTCCAAAAGCTAGGCAGAGTTTTATGAGTTGGAAGATTTCGTTGGCAACAAAGAAAAGAGTACTGAAATGTTACACGATATCTGTCCTCCTTTATGGCAGTGAATATTGGACGGTCTCCTCAAAGATGAAGACAATTGAGGCAACAGAGGAATGGTTCTACAGAAGGATGCTAAGGATACCATGGACTGAACATGTGAGCAATGATGAGGTTTTGGAGAGCATGCAAACAGAGGAAACTTAACGTCAGAGGCAGCTGAAATTTCTGTGACACATGATGAGAAAGGAAGGTTTGGAAAATCTGATACTCACAGGGCAGAAAGAGGGACAAGAGAAAGCAACATGTGACATACTTAGCAGCCTTCAGCAAGTGGATTGCAGAACAGAATCTTGGAGAAGTAGCAAAATGACAAAACTTATTGAGAGCTACAAGGGATAGGATGTGGAGAGCCATGATTGCCTACATCCTGAAAAGACATGGCACATAAAAGATATGTCGACCTCTACTTTTGGAAAGATATTTTTAGGCTTGAAAACTCGACTTGTATCCTGCAATTTATGGTAATAATTATTTTTTTTATTTCCTAAATTTTAAGAGTGGGGTTAATCCTAAAACACTAACCATCAATTAAAGTTACACCACTACTAACCATTGGTATATCATACCCAATTTTGAAAATATCAAAAAAAGTATTAAATATAAGTCTTTATTTGAAATATTTTACATGCAGGCACTTCAAACTTTGTACTTTGAGTTAACCTTAATAGGAACTGAAAAACATTAGTTAGGTAAGAAAATTAGGTACTGAAAATTGTAATTAAAAATAGGAAAATTTGCGCTGGGTACTATATACTATTAGTGTTCCAGGGTTAACTTTATGTAAATTTATTGTAAATTGATCCCTCTGAGCAACCAAAGAAAAAAGAAATAAAATTAACTAGCAGGACCAGTGTAAATTATATGGATTTACTAATAATTTTCTTAATGTTGCACCCTGTACTTTTCGACCCCTGACCATTCTCAAATAGTTATAAGAAAAGTGACATCTATATGTCATGTCCCTTCAGGATGTTGGTGGTTATAGCCCTCTATAATTTCCTGCCCTTTGTAGCTCTTAATAAATATTAACATCTCTCTTAAACCTTGTTCCCCCCATTTACTAAAACGTGCAAGGTAAGTTTTCCTTTGTCCCTTTTGGCTTCAATTTGTCCTGTGAGTATCAAATTTTCCAAGCCCTCTTTCCTCATTATTTGCCCTAGAAATTTCAACTGTCTCTTCCTGATGTTAAGTATAAGTGTCCTTTTTGTTTCCATTTTCTCTAAACCTTGCTAGGTAGGTTATGCGTTGTTTTCCTCTATCCCTCTTTGCCTTCAATCTGTCCTGTGAGTATCACATTTTCCAAGCCCTCTTTCCTCATTATGTGCCCTAGAAATTTCAACTGTCTCTTCCTGATGTTTCACTCTGTTCTTTTCACCCAATGGCCATTCCCAGATAGTTGTAAGAAAAGCGGTGTAGTCACTTTTAAAAATACTGAAACATAGTATAACACACAGCTTTGTTTATCTGAAATCATTTACCATAAAATGGAATGGAATAAATATAAATTACACAGATTCTTCTGACATGAAAGAATTACCTGTCTTCATTTTTGTGTGTGGGGGGGATTTTCATAGTCACTGATGTTAAAAATTAGATTATCTTGATCAAAGATAGAAATAAAGGACATTTAAACTCTGACATTTCCATAAGTTCATATGCAACGCATTTACCTTGTTTTTTCTTTTTCTCTATTGAACAAGAAGAGAAAGTGTTTAAACACTGACCTATGTTCCTTTACCATAAGCTCAGGCGGAAATGGAATGGAATAAATATAAATTATATACATTCAACTGACATGAAATGTAATATTAGAATTACTTTTCTTTATTTTTCTCAATTGTGAATTGTGTTAGGTGTGATCTGGAGGTGTATGTTGTATGTGCATTACAGATTGCAATAAAAAATGAATTTTCTCTTGTTTGTCCATTTAACTTGCACATTTGTGCAAAGAGTTCTTGCCATTAAAAGATTGAAAATAATGTTCACTTGAATATTTTTCCGCTATCCCATACGTAACGTAAAGATGGTTGTCTCTCCTGTCACCTGCCTGTATAGAGGAAACCTTCACACATGAAACTTTACTACATCTGATATTTTATTTGTAATACAAAAACAATTTACGTACTCCTTGAAAAATAACTGGGTGACATTTGATTTTGATTTTCGGTATGACCTAATTGATACTAAGGAAAATATAAAAAAAAAAAAAGTTATAAGAACATTAGCAGTTCTACAGAAGTTGCTGATAAATTCTCAGCCTGACTTCCATCCTTGAAAAAAAACAAAAAAAAACTGACCATTTGTTCAGATTCAGGGAGGTGGATTAGACTGACAAATTTTCAGCAACTATTTGTATATTTGTAAAAATGTATAATGATAATAGCTTTGTTCTTCCTATTAGTATAATTCTGCTTGTTCCTCCATTTCAGTTAGTAAGGTAGCACATGCATTGTGCTCTGCCATTACCTCAGATAAATAATGGACCATTCTGTTTTGATTGTATGGAATAAATAAATATATTGCACTCTGTACTTTTCAACCCATAGCCATTCCTGGGTAGTTATTAGAAAAGTGACATAGTCACTCTTAAAAATACTGAAATGTCCTCAACAGATCGTTAGGTCACAAAACATTAAGCCCTCACTACATGCAATTGCCTTTATCTAAGAAGGCAACCGCTTATTCCAATCCCTCTCTGTGTTGCACTCTTTAACTCTCTATATCACTCTCTTTTTCTGTTTTACTCTCATCTTTGTTGTCATTGCAACATTTTGCCTGTTGTGCCTTCCAGTCTTCATCAATGTATGTAACCTGCAGGGAATTCTAAACTGAACCCTTTATTTAATCTATGAGAATAGACTATTCTCATTCCACTGCTCATCTCTAGGGATATCATCTAGTTCTTATTTTTAGCATAGTAGAATTATTATTATTATTTCACACAGTTAACTATCCTACATATCCTCATAATACGCAGTTCATTCTTTGTCTTTTTACTCCCTCACAACAACCTTATTTAGTCAGACTCTACCTTGAGTGGCTCCTGGACCTCATATTGGGTGAACAATAGCATAAATAAAATTGTGTATTCCATCTTAAAATGAGCATTTTGCTCTTAATTTCAGAGTTTCTCTAACTTATTGGAACCCCTGACAAGGGGGATAGTATAAAAGTGATAGGGGCAGAGGTGGAGGAAGGTTGCATGTGGAATCACTTCCCATTCCATCTCTGATTGATTGATGCAAGGTGGGAATGCAGATAAGACATGCATCAACTTTTTGGCCCAGGAATACATTTTCTTTAACTTTTCTCACTAGAATCTTACCCACTTATAAGTCTATCATTCCTCCCTGTATTGAATATTGCTGCCACATATAGTCTCATGCTTCTGCAATGTATTAAGTTATCTTAGATAAAATACAAAGAAGAATCTGCAATGTTATTGGTTCTGACCTGGCATCTGAGCTTCAGTTACTTTCCCACTGCTGTAATGTAGCTTCCCTGTGTCTTTTCTATAAATACTTTCATGGTAATTGTTCTGATAAGATTTTTTCCTTGGTACCTAAACTTTATGACTTTAAGTGTACAACTAGATTGGCTTCAAGGTCTCGTCATTTTACAGTTGAAATGACTAGATGTAAGTTCTAAACTAACAGTTTCTTCTCTGGCACTTGTTTGTGGAACTCTCATCCGGCTTCTTGCTATCCAGTCAACTATGATCTTCAAAAATTTAAATACAATATCAATCATTGTCTTTTGTCTTTTTAATTTCTGTTTCTTTTAATGTTCTCTCTCCTTAATAATGTTTTTTTTTTTTTTTTTTTTTTTTTTAATATTCTCTCACATTCAGTAAACCCTTTGCATCTTAGGGGCTTTATTGTCTTGCTTGGGGTGAAATGACTAAAGGAAAAAATCCAGCCAATTGCTGGAAGTAGTAAACACGCAGTAAAAGTTTTTTCAGGCTCTAATAACTTTTAATAAAGAATTCTCTTCTAACCTCAACAAAAATAGAACATTTTTTTTTTCTGTTTAGGAGATTTAATTTGGATTGATGTGTAAAACTGTTCTGAATCATGAAAATCTTTTTTTATTTTCATAATCTAATTTTTAACATCAGTGACTATCTTGTTCAAAAATAGGAATAAAGGACATTTAAACAGTGATATTTCCATAAGTTCATATGCAACCCATATACCTTGTTTCTTTTTCTCTATTGAACCAGAAGAGAATGACAAGTGTTTCAACACTGACCTATGTCCGTTTCCATAGGTTCATATGGAATCCATTTAACTTGTTTCTCTCTTTTTCTCTATTGAACAAGAGAATGACAAATGTTTATACACTGGCCAATGTTCCTTTCCATATGTTTGAAGTCCATTGACCTTTTTTCAAACTGTTGTAAATGATGTACTATAGTTTAATGATTATTTCTGTACATTTCCCTAATATTGCAACCAAGATGGTGCTGGCAGCCTTGTATGCACAAATAGATTGTTTAATGCATTTTTTTCATAAGTGCATCTTTCTATGTCCTTTGTTTTCAACTTTTGGTATTTGAAATGAAAACTGATGCCTGAGTACTTCAATTATGATTCCAAGACCTTACCTTTCTATTGTACTAAGAAGGGAAACATCCCTAATCTTCTTTCTTATGCAATTATGTAGGCGATCATGGCTCTCCACAACTTCCTGTCCTTGGGCAAATTACTCGCCATTTGTAGTCAGCATTTCTTGTCTTAATATGTTGCATACCTTCTTCTCTCATGGTGTCTCCCAATTTTCAGAACTTTCTTTCTGATTGTTAGTAGATTCTAAAGCTCATCTCTCCAATTTATGAAGCTGGTATTGTAGGTCAATAAATATGCAAATCCATTTCACTTCTGGCCAATCTTTTAGCATCGTAATTCAAGTAGATTGCATTAAAAACTGCCCTTTTTTTTTTTTGTCACAAGTTAGTAATTTTCCTTTGGGTGGCTGCAAGTGAGCTGCATGAACCTTATGGCTTTTTGCAATGTATTTGTCCTTTTTGGTACTCTTGACGTCTGTAGAACCTCTTCTGTGAGAAAACTGTCTAGCATTCTCTGCCATCTAGGAACTTAGGTATTACATAGCAATTTAGCACTCTTTATTTCTAAGGACATTTTCTTATATTTAATACCTTGCTAAGTTTCTGAAAAACATCTTTTATATTCATATATGCATTTAGATCTATAGCAATCACTGAGAAAATTATGCAATTTCTTGATGACCATCATAAAAGGCAATCTTGGCATTAGTACTGTATTTTAGGAAATAATTCTCGATGAAATGTTTTTTTTTTTTCAACAAGAAAGCAACTTTGTAAGATATAAGTGAGAAATAATCCGAATTGCTTGAGTTGCTAAAATTGAATATCAACATTATTTAAACTGTCTATATTTGGACTATTGTCCTCATCTTTGTTGTTGTCATTGCAACATTTCGGCTGTTATGCCTTCCAGTCTTCATCAATGTGGGTAACCTACAGGGAATTCTAAACTGAACCCTTTATTTAATCTATGAGAGTAGACTGTTCTCATTCCACTGCCCATCTCTAGGGATATCATCTAGTTCTTACTTTTAGTACTGCTCAATTATTGCTTACCTCATTCCACTTTCACAGATCAATATACACCTGATGAAGGCCAGAGGGCACAATGCCCGAAACATAGTGATAACAACAACAAAGATGAGGACAACAGTCTAAATATAAATAGTGTAAATGATAACTCTTCATCCCAGAAATTCAGACAGAAATTAGATATAAACAACTGTAATTTAAGTGTTTTATTTATTTTTGATGAGCTGTTTACTTGGAGACTTTTGATGGTGCCAGATTTTTTTTTTTTTTTTAAAAAGAAAGATCTCTGTTCATTGACGTCATAGCCTAATTTAAGTTAGTAAGAATCCACTCAATGGTAGACATTTCTTTTTTTGAAAGAATTCCTTTTAAAATGCCTATTTCCAATTGAAGTCTTTGGTCTAAAATGTGAGTTGCTAATTGGATGGAATGAACTTGTAATATCAGTCTTTCATGGAAGTATTTTTTCCAGTGTCAAACATATCAAGTAGATCAGTGGTTCTCAACCGAGGTCCATAGGGCAGGCTGTGGAGTCTGAAGTAATTAAGGGGTCATTGGATTCAGTCTGTATAGTTTTACCAACTCCAGTTGAAAATTTATGCTTTATGTAAAGTCTGTAAAAAAAAAAAAAAAAAAAAAAATAAAATATATATATATATATATATATATATATATATATATCTTACATTATAGAATTTTTATTTTGTTATGTCTTTTACATCCTGTAAAAGATTATATTTCAATTTCTATTATAAAGTAGTTTTATTTTTGTTCTGTACTTATTTCTTATTTGCAAAAATATATATATATATATATATATATATATATATATAGTTTTACATTATAGCATTTTTATTTTGTTATTTTTTCTATATCCTTTCAAAGATTTTGTCTTTAATTCTGTTAAAAAATATTGAAGAATGAATAGGTATGATATAAAAACCACAATATCTTTATTCTTTGATATAAACCAGTTATAATGATATAGGCTTACTAAAGTTAGGAACATATGCATAGGCTTAATGAGATTTGTAGGCTATAATCGCTTAATTACATAAAGAGGAGTTGGAGGTACCAAAAATAGGAGTCTGTGTTGAAGGATTTGTGTTCCAACTTGACAGCCCTGCCTGAGAGTCCATGTAACATTACTGGGGGTTCACGCACAAAAAAAAAAATAGCAAATTAGGGATTCACAGTAATATTTTATTAGTCTATAGATCATTTTCCCTTTTGGAATGGTTTTACAACCAAGAATTGGAATTTCTACAGTAATCTATACCATATTAAAAAAATAGAAAAACAATTCTAAGACTAGCAGAAAATTATA
>CAHIKZ030004445.1:132500-170000 GCA_903632075.3 Acanthosepion pharaonis | reverse complement strand
ATCTCTATTCGGTGGTTACTTTTTGAGCAAGTATTATCGAGCAAGTACTACGCAAAGTGAGTGATATCTGAATGTGTCTGACACCAGTATTGTTCAACAGCGTTACTATAGTTGTATTTGCGATTCCAAAGTCTCTACTACAACGAGCATTTCAAAAGTGACAATGAGTGTTCATTAACATCCCAAAAGTGGCAACGCATGTTTGTTGATGTCACAACAAAAACAGAAAGACCTTGTTGCTAATCTAGTGCTTAATGAGTTTGTGGTAATGGCTGGTAGAATGAGAACTAAGAGGGATGGAAAAGGGTAAAAATAATTAGAGGAACAAAAAGCTGGAAGTTGTGGAGAGCCATGATTGCCTGCAACCTGAAAGGATTTGGTCTGTAAAAGAAGGCTGATGTATTTTCATCAAATGGATATTGGCTATGTCTGGTAGTAAAAGGGAATGTAGTATTGCTATTGGCAAATAAATTCAGGGACCTGGCAGAAATACCTCCCACATTTTAAACTGTCACCTGTGTGGTATGAATGAACTTAAGCAAGTGGTAATAGTGTCTTCATCTCATTAATATCTTACCATTTTTTTTCTGTTACTGTCAGTTGCCATCATGGCCTGGATTGGTGCACACTGTGCGTTTGCTGTTGAAATGTTTTTTTTTTTTTTTTTTTTTTTTTTTTAAAGACTGGTGAATCTGTAATTGTAACATGAGGCCTTTTGTGCTAATTTCCTGTTAAGTTGAAATGATGCTGTTCTGGATAGAAAATTGATATCTGCTATGGCTTGAAAAATTCAGGGCTACAGGTTCATCACTTGAAAGAAAGCTATTTGGAAGACCTCAAAGTGCCCGATCTTCCGAGTGGGAAGCTTTAGAAATCTTTTAAAAGGATTCATGATGAATAGAGGTCACCATTTGAAGGATGTAATTTTTTAAATCAGATAAATAAAAACTGTAGCCCTTTGCTTAAACAATAGTGGGATATTCTTTTTTAATAGTCAGTTACCTTGGTCTTTTTGTCAACCTTTAAAATGTGCCACACCCTGTATTTCTGTAACATAAATCAATTCCGTTGAAACTGTAAAAGAAATGTTGGCTTCAAGCTTCACCTCTTTGTTATCATGTTATTAATATTGAGCTGGTGTCATAAGTTTCAAGCATTCTTTTAACAAAATCTTATTAGTCTAAATTCAAAGCATCATTATTGAGCCATGAAAGCATTTTCTATAACTTTCTATATCCTTTCATATTTCATAATTTTTTTTTTCTGATAGCTTCAGTTACTATCATGCCCTGAACCGGTGCACACTGTACGTTTGCTATTCAAATTTTTTTTTTTTTTTTTTTTTTTTTTTTACTTGAGAATTTGCAATTGCTACAGAGAGAGCTTTTCAGGCACATTTCATGTTACATCAGAATGATGCTGTTCTGGATAGAAAATTGATATCTGCTATTGGTTGAACAATTCAGAGCTACAGGTTCAGGGCTTAGAATGAAGCCACCTGGAAGACCTCAAAGCACTGAATCTCCCTGGTGATAGGAAACTTTAGAAATCATCTCTAACAGTATATGTTGAATAAACACCACCATTTGGAGGATGTCATTTTTAAAAGCAAATGAATAAGGTCTGTAACCCTTTATTTAATCAACAGTGAAATAATTTTTTTAATAGCAGTTATCTTTGTCTTCTTGTTAAGCTTTAACATATGGGAGGTATTTCTGTCACACACTGTATTTTACAAATTATTTCCTCAGGTGCTTTTGAGTTTTGTAGGTTAAAAGTTATGGATTGGATATTATCCGAGAAAAGAATTGATCTATATTTAATGGAGTTATTAGTCTTATTTTTGCATGAACGGCATGTAAAGATATAGGCTGGATTAAAAAGATCAATGATGGAAATTCATGTATTGGAATAGTAAGTAGTTCAGTGCAGAAACTCTATAAATACCGAGAAAAGACCAGAAAAAGTCTTATTGTGGGCGGGAAAAGTGTAGCTTAAATGAGTCTCTATTACTCGGCAGTTGCCTGTACAATTCAAGATAGCGCTGGTTCAATCTGCCATTCTTGCTTTCTGCATGCTTCAAAGGGTAAATCTGTCCTTCCTCTTACTGCTTCAGCCCACTTTTATCAGGCCAACATTGCGGTCGACCAACCAATCACTGTTCTTTGCTTTTATTCTCAGTTACCCAGGTAAATAGCCTCCTCCAATCTGACCAATCAGCACATGACTTGTTATTGGTCGAAGCATGCTAAACTGTACAAAACCCTTGTTACTGCACATACTGCTGGAATGGCTAGATGGTAGAGTAATGCCATTTTCAAGGAGCAAAGTTGCCGATGCTATGTTTTGCACGTTGAGGTAAGATCCTTATTTCCTTTGCACCAGATACAAGCCATCCTGGTTCACTTGCTTCTAGGGGACTGTTCACCACAGAAAGCAAATATGGGTGTGGTGTTTATGGGCATATCTGTTGGAAACATCTTGATTTTATTTAATATATGTAGATGTGTCCTTTGATATCAACTCTGACAATATTTCGAAAATTCCCTTTGTTCTTAGAATGTATCACAAATCCACATCCCTTTGTTTGCAACCATCTTCATACATTTTTGGCTGTTTCTGTAATTTTTTGGTTTGCTTTTCTTTTTTTGATACCAGTCAGTCAGATTCTTGTTAGATCTTTGCATAAAGATCTTATGGTAAAATCCCTACTATTAGATAAGCATTTGGCTTTCTAGCCTTGGTTTTTACAAATTTCTAATCCTTGATATTTTAATAAGAAATTTAGTTATGATAATGTATTTTTCCTTTGATGAAAGCTTGTGGAGTAATTGGCCATAGTTCAGTGTAATTGATAAAGTTCTTAATAAACAATAAGAAATAAAGAGGGCAAAATAATACTAAGCAAACAATATATATGCAAGTCAAAACTAGATAAGGCAACAGTAATAAAGCAAAAAGTTCAAAGAATTGTTCACACACAAAAGGGATATAGTGTTGCGATTTCAAGACAAAAAAAAATATGGTGAATGAGATTGAGAAATGGTTCATTTTCATTGGTTAGTCTAGCATGCATTTGTGACATTTGTCTATAACTGGTCCTCAACCTTTTTTGCCCAATCCACTCATTTCACCAAATGTCAGAATGTCATTCTTGAACCTTTCCAAGATTGTCTGATTCAAAAGGTGTATTCCAAATAATATGCATATTGTTGTAATGTTGTCTTTGATTAAAATAGCTAAGAATTAGGAAGGCCATAGATAGTATTGAAGGAAGAGAAGACTAGGTCGAGGAAACAAAGAGGAGGTTTATTAGATACTTGTACATAGAACAGAATAATGTCCTCATCTTTGCCATATTTATTACGTTTCGGCCATTGTATGCTCCGGCCTTCTTCAGGTGGTTGGAATGTCAAACTGAACCCTTTATTTCGTTCACTGGGGTAGACTGTTCTAGTTTCACATGCTCTTTTTAATGGATTTCAGTTATCAGTTATCTCCTGTTAATTCCCCTCTCCAAGTTCTCCACTGCCTTAACAGAGTGTTGAACTCACACTCTTTGGTCCTGTCACTGGATCTAACCAACACCTTTATCCACTCTGCCATGTGTCCAAAGAGTTTGAGTTCAATACTTGGTTAAGGCAGTGGAGAACTTGGAGAGGAGAATTAACAGGAGATAACTGATAACTGACATCCATCATACATGGCACATGGGACTAGAACAGTCTACCCCAGTGATCGAAATAAAGGGTTCAGTTTGACATTCCAATCACCTGAAGAAGGCCAGAGTGTACAATGGCCGAAATGTAATAAATATGGCGACAAAGATGAGGACAATAGTCCGAATAATGTAAATAGTGTACATGATACCTCATCTCAGAAATATAGACAGATACAGAACAGAATAACTTGAGTAAATCAAATACTACTCAAATCCTCCTCTAATGTGGCTACACATCATATTTATAAGTATAAATTGATAAAATGCCCATTGTCACAGTAGTAGGGAAGAGGAGAAAGTATGCTAAGTCCTACTCTACAACACATATTATTGAAAATTTTCATTCTTTTCTATATTGGTGCATATACATTTACAGGGATATTTTTTTATAGATGAGTTTTACAGATTTAATAGTAATAGAAAATGTTGATGGATTTTTAAACTTGAATGCATGTACAGTAATCTGTTTTAATTCATCACTAATTATCAAATAAATAAACTGAAGCAGACTTCAATAAATAGAAAGTTCAATAGGATGCCAGGTTATTGGTGTTCAATAAAAGGTCAAGGTATTTACATAGATGAGAAACTTGGGGGGGGAAAAAGTAAAAGATCCCCATTCTCCTAAAATTCCCCAGGGGATGTCAGCTCTCCTGGAGAACCCCTGATCTATCTATTCTCTGGTGTCAAATAAACATTCCCACTGCTTATTAATATTTGGAATTTTACTGACTCTCCCGGTACTTATTTGTCCCCCCCCCACTGCACAATTTAACCTACATATCTGTCTCTCTCTCTCTCTCTCTCTATATATATATATATATATATATATATATATATATATATATAAATAAAAAGCTGTTTATAATCTATTTATACATATATTTAAGGCTGTTTATTATCTCTCTCTCTCGGTCGTTTTTGCCCAATTCACCCTTTTGACCATAAGTCATAATGTCTTTCGTACTTTTCCCGGATTGTCTGACTCAAAAGGTGCATTCCAAATAATATGCATATATTATTGAAAATCTCTTAGCTGGATTATTTTTCATAGAGGAGGTTTACAGATTTAACAGCAATAGAAAATATTGATGGATTTTTTAAAATTTGAATACATGTACAGTAACTTCTTTTTAATTTATAACTAATTATTAAATAAATAAACTGAAGCCGACTTCAATAAATAGAAGGTTTAATAGAATTTTGGGTATTGTAGTTCAATAAACAGAATTCTGTAGACACAAAAATCTTGAAAAGTAAGTTTCCCCTTCTTGAAACTCTGATATTGTTTGAGAACTTCTGGTCTATAAATTAGGGAGGCAGATGTTCTTGCAGTCATTCCCAGTCTATTGGAACTAACAAAGCTAACAATCTAAAAACAAAATTTTAAAAGATCACCTAAATAAGTTTCTTGTAGCTATTCTCTTTGCCATGTTTTTTAAAAAAAATAACATACATTACATGTCTGTTTTGCTCATAGAGCCAAGGAACTTTGTATGCATGTGTTTGTATTGACATAAACACTGAGGTTCTTATCTTTTTCCCTATCAGAACCATTTTTATCACTACAGCTTGCATGACTCATTACCACTAAGTTCATCCTGTATTCTGGTCTGTGATAACCTCTGCTTCTTTGATTTTGAGATTTAACTGAAGCAATTTCTGGCGTAGAACTTTGGTTATATATACCCCCCCAATTTTTTTTAAATTTAATACTTAAAAAAAAAAAAAAAAAAATTAAACAATATAATAAAATAAATTCTTGCAAGTTTTTGAAATTTGAAACTGAAATTGTATTAGCACATTGATGTTTAGTTTTTTTTGGTG
This sequence comes from Acanthosepion pharaonis, assembly GCA_903632075.3. NCBI lineage: Eukaryota > Metazoa > Mollusca > Cephalopoda > Sepiida > Sepiidae > Acanthosepion > Acanthosepion pharaonis. The sequence goes on along the minus strand of CAHIKZ030004445.1, from coordinate 164,452 downwards.
TTTTTCTTTTTTATACTGAGGCATCAAATTGGTAACATATATATCATTCTCATCTTACATTTTTAAGGTAAGTGTTTACTTGTTGGTTTCAATCCAAAGGAATGACTGATAAAAATTCTCCACCCTAAATTTATAGACAAATTTTACAGATGTATGCTGGGACTTCTTCCTAACCACTAAAAATGAAAAGTTCTTGGTTTTATCCACACATTTTTTTTTTTTGTCTTGAAGTGAGAAGGCTATCACCACTTGACTGTATCCTGTTTGCATATGAACACTGTTTCTTTTTTACTGTTTTTTAATTACTTTTCTCTGCTATTGTCTTTTTTTGGTATTGTCTTGTAGTTCCCTGACTTTGCTCATTGTCTTGTAGTTCCCCGACTTTGCTCATTGTCTTGTAGTTCCCCGACTTTGCTCATTGTCTTGTAGTTCCCCGACTTTGCTCATTGTCTTGTAGTTCCCCGACTTTGTCTTCCCCGACTTTGCTCATTGTCTTGTAGTTCCCGACTTTGCTCATTGTCTTGTAGTTCCCGACTTTGCTCATTGTCTTGTAGTTCCCCGACTTTGCTCATTGTCTTGTAGTTCCCCGACTTTGCTCATTGTCTTGTAGTTCCCCGACTTTGCTCATTGTCTTGTAGTTCCCCGACTTTGCTCATTGTCTTGTAGTTCCCCGACTTTGCTCATTGTCTTGTAGTTCCCGACTTTTGCTCATTGTCTTGTAGTTCCCGTTTGCCCTTGTAGTTCCCCGACTTTGCTCATTGTCTTGTAGTTCCCGACTTTGCTCATTGTCTTGTAGTTCCCCGACTTTGCTCATTGTCTTGTAGTTCCCCTCGACTTTGCTCATTGTCTTGTAGTTCCCCGACTTTGCTCATTGTCTTGTAGTTCCCCGACTTTGCTCATTGTCTTGTAGTTCCCCGACTTTGCTCATTGTCTTGTAGTTCCCCGACTTTGCTCATTGTCTTGTAGTTCCCCGACTTTGCTCATTGTCTTGTAGCTGCCATTATTAATTTCTTGTATTATTTTATTCTTTTCTTCTTATTTTTCTTTCAGTTCCTCTTAAAAATACCAGCTTATTCAAAATTTACAATAGCTACAGCAAAAAAAAGAAAACAAAACAAAGACTTTCATGTGTTTTTCAAAACATGAAAAATATTGTTGAATGTTGACTTCATAATTCAAATTTTGTTCAGTTATCATTCTCTCTATTTTTTACTCTTCAAATTTAAGACATTTTTATTTGTGCCTAACCTGGCATTACTGGCAATAGAAACATATAACCTGTAGAGGGATGCTGAAAATCATTTCCAAAAGAATCTGATATTTTGTCAGGTTTTGTGTAGTGTGTAAGGCTAAGAACTTTCCATCATCTTAGATATGAATTGGTTTAACATCTCACTTAGCAGGGTCTTCTTCCAGACAAACAATATGCCTTTGACTTCTCGAGGTCAACTACTCATGTTTTAACGGTTATTGATGAAAGTCTATCACGCTTAAGAATGGTGAAGATCTGTTGCCTTAGATAACTCAGAAGTTATAGTACATTGTCCGTTTCTTATGTTATTTTGATCTCTTCTTTATAATTTTATTATTGGAAATTTTATCAGTTCCACTTAAAAATGTCCGCTTATTCAACAATATTATTCACAATGTTAGATTTTCTGTTTTGATTTGCTACACAATTAACTTTGTTTTTTTGTTTTTTTTTCCTTAAAAATAAGGTTTTAATAAGTTATTGTACATTCTTTATATGTAGAGTTATTTAGATTAAAAGCCCTGACAATTAGATAAGTTTTTTTTCTTTTTCTATATAATATAAAGTTCTTAAATATATAAAAATCTGAACATATCTGTCTATCAGATTCTGTAACTTCATGTTAGTATGTCCGCCTGTTACTCCCTCTAAAATAGCTATATATTAACTGATTGAAACAAAATTTTAGGAAGAAGTGCAAACAGGTAAAAAGGGTAAAAAAAAGTACAGTTGGTTTTACTAAGGTGCATAGCTTAGTACAATAAATATTCATTACATTTTTTTTTTTTTTTTTTAAGAAAAATAAAGTTTTATTAACATACAAAATACTTTCACTATTTAAAAAAAAACAATTTGATGACTAAAACAACAAACACTTATTTAATAAAAATGCAATATTGTTTTTTTGCATATCTTTACTTTTAAGTTTTTATATTTCATCGATTGGTTTGTGAAATTGAATGAAATGTAGAGTTTGAAAATTTAAACCTAAAACGTTAGCAAAAACTTCAACAATACTAAATATTGTTAGAATTTCAATACATGTTAGCATGTTGCAAAATAATGCTAGTATATCAAATTTCCTGACAATATATGAAAAAAAATTATAAAGATAATATGAATCAAAAGAAATATGTGAAAATGATGAGAATTTAACATATTTCAGGGCAAGATGAATGCATGCCAAAAAAGTCTGTTAGTAACAAGAACTTTAATATTCAATAAATCAATAAACATTCAATAGACTTATCTTCTTGACCAACTGTAGAGTAACTCTGTTGTCGGTCAAGAAAAGTCCATGGATCTTTTATTGATTTATTGAATAAAAACAAGTATATGAACATTCCTGATATATATATATATATATATATATATATATATATATATATATATATATATATATATATATATTAGTGGTAAATATACACATACATATGCAATCATATATCTAAAATATATAAATATACATACACATATATATTTATTTGAAAAAAATAATTCCAAGAGGATAGAATCCAGGTAGAACTCAATGTCCAGGACAGAGTACGGATATAATAAAAAAGGTTTAAACACTAATATTCCATGGTATATTAGTGTTTAAACCTTTTTATTATATATATATATATATATAATAAAAAGTAAAGTATATTTTATATATTCCACACAGGTAAAAATATATAGAAATTAAGAAGTTGAAAATGAGGCTGGAATCTTTAAGAATATTTATAGTAATTTTCTCTGATTTTCAAAAGTTGAAATGAAGCTCTATTGTTTTTGCTGTGTCACATTTGCAACATGAGGACGAGACTTGTAGGGAATTTACTTGTTTAAGTTTTCAGAGAAATATTTTTATTCTAATGCATCATTTGAATGAGTTGTGTACTTCCTGTCACACTGAATATTAACAATTTGTTTCCAGCATTCTGTTATAAAGAATTCCTTTTTGAATTCCACTGAAAGCAAAAACGATCCTCTCCCAAGTAAGGTTCCATTTGGGATGTGATCTTGAAGAGTTTTTAGGATTTTTAACCAGTCATTATCATGTCCTAAAATCATTTTCAGAAGTAAAAAAAAAAAAAAAGCATTTAATCACTGACCTATGTTGCTTTCTGTAAGTTCATATGGAACCCATTTACCTTGTTTTCTTCTTTTTTTTTTTTTTTTTTTTTTTCTATTGAACAAGAGAAAGACAAGTGTTTAAATACTGATGTATGTGGAATCCAATTTTCTTATGTTGTATTTTTTTCCCCAAGGACTGTAAATGATTTACAATTGTTGAGAGACTGATCAAACTGTAAAGAGCTTCTTAAATTTCTTCTTCACATTGTGCAAAAAAAAAAATGGTTGTTGGAACTTTTTGTGCCAATCCAATAAATGAATTTCTTGTATTCTAGTGCAAAGATATGTAACAAGGTCCTAACATTGTCAAATTCAATATTAAAGCAGTAAGTACAAGTGTGTTGTAATTAGAATGAAGATCTCTCAGGAAAAGGAAAGCAATGATGAAGTAGTTCTCAAGACAACTTTTGCTATATAGTAATTAACAAGCAAGTCTCGCAGACCAGTTTTTCAAAATAATGAGGTCAATTCTTACAAATACTCATCTGCTGTGGTCTTCTGGCATAATAAGCTGTTCTTAGGAAACTTGTGAAGTTCTCCTTTTCTATAACAGCTAATCTAGTACTTGTAAAATCCTGTATCTGATTGCTACTTCAGCTTGCATGCCAGTCATATTTTAACAAGTAGATTTTTACGAAGGTGCAAAATTTTTAGCTGTAACTGGTTAGGAGGTATGGTTTTAAATTCAGTTTAGAACGGTGTTGAGAATTCCAGGGATGAAGCATGCGAGCTATGACAAAATTTTAAGGAAAATAAAAACAAAAAGGACACTTGAATCCAGAATCAGGGTTTAAATTTTTGGGTTACACAATGAGAAAAGAAGGCTTGGAGAATTTAGCACTCACAGGATATATTGGCGGCAAAGGGGAAACAGTAGCCTCCCTAACAAGCTTGTGTAAATGGAGAGCAGAACAAGAGCTGGGTGGAATAGTAAGGAGACAAACATTGCATAGCTATAAATGAAAGGAAGTTGTGGAGAGCCATGATCACTCACATCGTGAAAGGACCTGGCACAAATTATTTTTGTCTTAGACCGGTTGCTAACCAATGCTAAGGACCCCTGTCTGCCCTGTTGGTATGCTCTGTATGGGTAGGTTGTATTCATTCCTTTTTCAAGGGCATAATAACAGAATATAAATATATGTAGAAACTGAAGTTCACTCAGTAAGTTTTGAGAGCCACTCGATAGGGTATTGCTTAATGGGGTGTGTGTTATGAATGTAAGAGGAGGTAGTAGGTAGTGATGATAAGGAGGATAGATAATAATTGATTCTTGACTTAAAGAGGTAAAGATTGTTGTCTTTTGTTAAGGATTCATATAGGAATCTGTCCCACAGTTCTTATAGAAAAGCTGCCTGAGTAGAACTTCCTTTTTATGATCATGATATAGAGGAACTGAGGGTGATTCAGCTTCTTGCTTGTAGAATGTTGTGTACTAGCAGTAAAGGTCTGAACTGGTAGAACTAAAGAATGGATTTCATCTGAACATTTGGAAATAGCAATCATCTTTCAATATTGCGTCTGTGGAGAAGATGCTGCAGAGCGGAAAATATACTTAATTATTTTCCGCTCTGCTTATTTTTATGCAGCTTCATTGTCACTCTGAAAAGCAAGTATACCTTAGTCAATTTGATCTGCAGGATCATATGGTATAAAATCAATTATGTCTGGTTCCAGCTGTCAGTGAAGAACTGCAGACCTATATCTGGTGTATTTTGGGAGATTCCTGTTCTGTAGATTCTGAGATGTAATCTAATACTTTATTTATTGGACTAATAAATTACCGATTAATATTTTTCTTTGACAAAATATATGACTGTTTTGAAGCCTGTTTTGTCCCACATGGCATAGTTACAATGAATAGAATGTTCTAGAGAATGATGATTTTCCATGTTCTGAAGGAATGGAAAAACATTGAATAACCTATTAATGAGATTGTGTAAATAGATGGCAGAACAGGAATTGGGAGAGATAGCAATGGGGCAAACATTGCTTAGGGCTACAAAGTATTAGAGGTTGTGGAGAATCCTCATCACCAACATCCTGAAGGGACAATGAGAAACTTCAAGTAATCTAGAAAATTTGTGCGAATAGTAGAACAGGAACTGGGAGAGATAGCATTACTTAGGGCTACAAAGTATGAGAAGTTGTGGAGAGTCATGAATTCCCAAATCCTGAAGGGACAGAGAAAAGACAATTTGAGTAACCTACCTAATGAATTTGTGTAAATAGATAAGACGAATTAGCCATGGGACAAACATTGTGTAGATCTATAATAGATAGAAAGTTAGGGAGGGCTATGATCGTCCACATCCTGAAGGGCCATGGTACATAAAAGAAACTGAAGGTTTTTTTTTTTTTTTTTTTTTTGATAACCCAAGTAAAAAGTCTCATTTAACAAAATTTTTAAATATGCTCACTCTTCAGATGGTCTGTGTTATTAACATGGAAAAAGGAATCAGCAGACAGGCTGTTATGTTCACTCAGCACTAATGCCCTTAAGAAAAGCAGGAATTCTTCTTAGCAATTCGCTGCCAATAAAAGAAAAATAGATTTCATTTGTTTGTTTATGATGAAAAAAACAATGAAATGTAAAAAAAAAAAAAGTAGTTATTGGATATGGTGTTTGAAAAAAGGCACACCTACTTTACTTATCCAGACATTAGTAATACAAAAAAGTTATAGATTTACACTGAACGGTTTCAAACAGTAATTGTTACTATTTTTTTTTTTTTTTTTTTTTTTTTAACAGTTTATCAACCCATTCAAAGCCAGAAGCTATTTTTAGATTGTAAGAATTTTGTGGGGATAATAATTATTTACTGATACAAGTCTTACTAATTAATCTATAGCTGGGAGGAGAAGAGGTGAATTCATACATTTCCCAAGGATATTTACACTTAAGTGAATATAACAAATCCAACTGGAATTGGAACTCTGCCCTCTAATTTTCAATTCCATTATCCATTATACTACCTGTACATCCAAGCTTGACACCTAGTATTCCCAAGCAGTCACCCACATAGGTATTGACCAGGCACAAAGTTACTTAACTTTTGTGAGTGTATGAGAACTGGTGTTTCAATTTGATTTGACTGTAAGACTTCTTCATAAGGTAGATGAACCACCATTCTCAAAGTCCAATGCTATGTTAATGAAATGGTTTCGTTGTTTGTGACTCTTCCTAATTTATGCTATAGGCACTGAGAAAGTTATGCCTCCTACTTATTTCCATGAAAGCGGGTAATAACAACATTGGATAGAGCAGCTTTTCATATATACCATGACCATTGGTTATGCCCTTTTGCCAGCAGATGAACTGGAGCCTGAATACCACACTTAGAACATGGTTTGTCGTGCATGTGCTGTGCATGACAAGCCATGTATGAAGCACATTACCCACTGCCTAAATATGTTCCAATGTTTGATCTCCATAAACATTCAGCAAACATTGAGAGGTGCATTTTTTTTTCTGCATTGAGAAATTCACTTTAACAACTGTTTCATATGCACTTTCATGTCGGGTGTCATTTTGCCAAACTGCTGTTCAGCTACAACCTGTGATGGGTGTTAAAAAAAGAAAAAGGTTATTGGTGGGAAGTGTCAACCTCTGATCTAAGATAACATAAGAAAAGCTGTAACATTATTTTCAGCGAGAGTGTATATAGATGTATAGGGTGTGTGTGTATATATGTAGGGGGTGCACATGTGTGTCTGTGTAGGTGTGTGTGTATAGTGTGTATCAAAAATACTTTTACAAACTTTGGGGACTGGTTCCTCACAACAAAACAAGGTAAAATGTTCATATAAACATATGTCCAAAAGCTATCATCGTACCTCAATATAGCAACTTATAACAAATGTTCAAAATGTCCTCTGCTTGCTTCTACAAATGCATGCACCTGTCAGATCAGTGACTGATGGAACCTTTCCAATACTCCCACACAGTGTCTAATGGTTTTGCAGGCCCACATGACATGTTAATGAAGCATCTCTGCATTATTAATATCTGCTATATGAACTAATTATTGTAGGTGGCCTTATAGATAAAAATGGAAAGGATTGAAGTGAGGGGAACATGCAGGCCAGAGAACTGGTCCTCCTCTACCTGTCCACCTTTCATGGTAAATGCTAGCCAGTGCATTGTGAACAATGTGACAAAAATGTGCTGGAGCTCCATCATACATGAACCACGTATTAGCAGAGGTACATCCTCTAGCAGGTCTGGAAATGTTTAAAATAAAATCCCTGTAGACAGCAGTGTAAGACATGCTGCAAGAGCATATGGACCTACCAGACAGTCACCTACAATTCCAGCCAAAACATTAATTGTAAAAAGATGCTGGTGTCTAACCTGTACCATGGGGATTCTGATTTGCCCACAAATGTTGGTTGTGTAAATTTGTTATTCCATCTCTCCCAAATGTTGCCTCATCTGTAAACAAGACTGAAGAGGTAAATAATAGATCATCAGTTTGTGCAATATACCATTAGAAAAAGTTCTCTAATGGTGAGTGATCAGAGGGCAAAAGACCCTGCACACATTGCAAATGATATGAATACAGGAGCTGCTCTTGAAGTACCCTCCATGTGGTACTGTGAGATATGACATGCTAGGGCCACTTGACATGTGCTGATACCTGGATTGTCTCCGACAGCCTGTAGAATGTGTTTGTACTTAGGTGGTCATTATAAATTTGTCAAGTACTGTTTTATACTGTAAAAAGTGGAGACACCCTATCTGCTTGGAAAATGAGCTTTTAAAACCCTTTTTTTTTTTTTTTCCCTTTTGGGATCAGGTAATGACTCCTGTTCTTGGATGATAAACTACATCTGGCAGCAAGGCCTTTGATTGACAGTTGGAAGTTTTGAGGAGTGTGGACCCACCTCTTAATTGCTGTTGTTCCCAGGTCCACCCTTACCTGAGATGGTAGCGGCTGTTAAGGTCTCAGTGATGGGCAAATAATGAACACCCCACAAAAAAAATCAAAGCACTAAGAAAGTATAAAAATACTGGCAATACATTTCTATAAAAAATATTAACAATACATTTTATAGTAGAATTAGCAACAATACAACGCTAACAAAATATGAAAATACATTTTTATAGTAAAGTTACTAGCAATACATTTTTATAAAAAATAAAAAAAATTACCAGCAATATATTTTTAAAAGAATAATAATGAACAATACATTTTATTATCTACATACTATATTTCTAAAAAACATATATTTGCTCTGAAAGTATAAAATTGTGGACAAAATATCTGTAGCTGAAGCCATAAAGTCGTGTCCAAAATATTTAGATTTCGGCATGAAATAACCCATAGAGGTTGATATGTTGCTAAACCAATTCAATCAACTAACCAACCAATTCCATTCTTGGTATCAAACTTAAACTATCATTTTGGCTGCCAAAAATGATATCTTCAGTTATTCTGCTTGAGAGCGCCATGAAATGAAATTTTAAATTAAAGTTTGCATTTAAAATGACAGATTTTTTTTCTTTCTTTAATCAGGTGATCAGATATTTTTCAAATGCAATCTTTTAATGTGTTTATGTTGTATTTTGGCCACTTTAGTTTTCATGCTTACAAACCTTTTATTCTTGATCATCTCGGGTTGCTTATGTTCTGCTAGAATTTATACTGCAATTCTGTGCAGATTTAATATTGACACAAATCTGTCATCACTGACTTTCAGAGATGAGAATTTCAACATGACTGATAGACTTTATACATGCGACTTTGGCAGAGAAATGTCTCTGTGATTTATGAGATGAGAGTGAAGTGGTACTACTACTTTATTTCCTTTTTCCTGTTTCTTTCTTTTCTCTCTTTTCTCTCTTTAACTTTTTTGCTTCCACCTCCTTTTGTTTCTGCCTCTCTCTTTTTTTCACTCTGGCCTCTCTCTTTCTCTATTTTCGCTCTGGCCTCTCTCTTTCTCTATTTTCGCTCTGGCCTCTCTCTTTCTCTATTTTCGCTCTGGCCTCTCTTTTCTCTTTTTTTGGCCTCTCTCTCTTTTTTTTTTTTTTTTTTTCGCTCTGACCTCTCTCTCTTTCTCTTTTTTTTTTGCTCTGACCTCTCTCTCTTTCTCTTTTTTTTCGCTCTGACCTCTCTCTCTTTCTCTTTTTTTTCGCTCTGACCTCTCTTTTTCTTTTTTTTTTAAATCTGACCTCTCTCTCTTTTTTTTTTTTTCCTCTCTCCTCTCTCTTTCTCTTTTTTTTTTCGCTCTGACCTCTTTTTTTTTTTTTTCGCTCTGACCTCTCTCTCTTTCTTTTTTTCTTTGACCTTTTTTTTTTTTTTCGCTCTGACCTCTCTCTCTTTCTCTTTTTTTTTTGACCTCTCTCTCTCTCTTTTTTTTTTTCGCTCTGACCTCTCTCTCTTTCTTTTTTTTTTTTTCTGCCTCTGACCTCTCTCTTTTTTTTTTCTCTCTTTTTTTTTTTTTTTTTTTTTTTTCGCTCTGACCTCTTCACTTTCTCTTTTTTTTTTTTTTTTTTTTCGCTCTGACCTCTTCACTTTCTCTTCTCTTATTGGACCCAGGTCTCTCCTTTTTGATTTTAGGTTAAATTGGACCCATGTCTACCTGGTAAATCACAGGCATTTTTTGTCCAGTAAGACTTATATTCAACATGAAGTCACTGATCATGACCAGGCTTCATACCTTTATTCTTTATTCTCAGTTTTGTTCTGGTGGAACCCCCTCCTGATGTGCATCACTTAAAGCACCAAGATTTGTTGAAAAAGAAATTGGGAAGAGAATGCAAGAAGTGCATTTTAAAAGCCCCCCAGCATTCCATTCTTTGATATTCTGTTATGTTGTTTAGCAAATCAGAATAAATTTCCGCTCTCTGAACTCCCCACAAAAATTCACTACATCTACCACCAATGAATCTCATGCCACCATGTAAAATGGTTAATATAATATTTACCTTGAACATAAATATGCTATCTAAAAAAAAAAAAAAAAAAACCTTGACATGTTAGGAAAATTCTGAGAAGCGATTGGGGAAATAGCATATTTGATATTGTCCATTATGACATCAGTTATCTGGGTAGAAGGAAAAAGTTTTTTTTTTTTTTTTTTTTTTTTTGCTGAGACAAAATCTCCTCAATCATGCATATGCATTAAATCCTCACATGCTACAAAAATTCTGAGTAAAGATTTTGAATCAGCATATTCGATTCTGTCTAAACTAAAATGGAAGTTCCAAAATGATGATGAATGTGGCAGACATTATTTTGATTGAGTGGAAGATTACAATTGAGAATTGGCCAAAATCATCATCGAGATTATTATGCACAATCACAATGTCAATCTTGCAGACTCCTGCTATTATTATCTTGAAAAATGTGAAAGTTATTGTAATGGTCATGGGCAAAGTTTTTTTTTTTTTTTTTTTTTCATCTTTATATCAGAGATTGTTTTTATATGCTTCACTCTATTAAAACAATTTTTTATTTCTTTGAGGTAATTTATATTTGATAAACTTTGTTCAGAGTTTATAATTTTATAAAAATCATTTTTCTTCAGTTTTTCTTGTCTTTTTATTTTTTAATTTTTATTCATTGCTTTTCATTTGTTTTGCTGTTTTTTTTGTTTTTTTTTGTTTTTTTTCAATCCTTTCACTTAGTGTTTTTCAAGTTGTTTTGCTCAGTGTTCTTTTGCAGTCATTTCGCTGGGTGTTTTTGTTGCAATCATTTAGCTGAGTTCTTTTTTTGTTCTTTTTGGAGTTTGTATCACCAAGTGTTTCCTTCAAACCATTTTGCTGTGTGCTCTTTTGCATTCATTTTTCTGTATTTTTTTCACATGTTTTGCTTTCATCTATTTTGTCATGCTTTTATGTTCATTTTCCTTTCTTTATTCATTCAACCATATTTTTTCACTCACTTTTATTTCTTTCAACATGATCTTTTCCTTTTATTTTATTTTATTTTTTCTCAGATTAATTTTTTTTTTTATTCGCATTGGCATTTTCTTAATTCATATTTTCAATATATTTTGCCAACCATTTTTTTTTTTTTTTTTTCATTGAGGAGGACATTTTTATTTTATTAGAGTTTAAGCCTGAAAAGTGACCCAGTTTTGCATTAACATCTCCAGTTTGCCTTTGCTTTTTGCAACCAATTACTTTCAACCAAAACCTCTCCACACTTGAAAGCTTAGGATTAGTCATGTCCTGAAAAGACAATAAGATTCAGCTCAAAAAGTAAAGGAAAAAAGACAGAAAAAAAAAAAAAGGCATCAAATGGTCATTATCATTATAGTAATGGTCATTGTCTCCCTTTCTTGGACTTAATGGCTTTACACTTTTCCTCTTCGGTAGTTAATTTTAGTGAGACCAATTTACTTTCTGCTTTATCAAGAACATGATCCTCGAAATGTGAAATAATAAAGATAGCTTTGAAAAAAAATTGCTGTATCAAATTTTTTTTTTTTTTTAAATCTCTGAAGAAATGTTTTTTTTTTTTTTTTTGGAATGTTCTTTTGATGACCCTGTCTATTTTAAAAGTCGTTGAAAACAGTCAATTTTACTCTACCTTCCTTGTATTTTAAAGTGTCATAATCGACAGCAGATTGTTGTTCACTTCTGTTTTATTTCAAGAAAACAAGTCTGATATAGTTTCATTTTCTTTTATTACCCAAATTCTCGAAATTGCCAGGATCTAAATATTTTTATTCAACATCATAATATCTAAAACACGTACAGCTGCACAATATTGATATTGATGTGAAGTATATAATGTTAATAATATAATTTTTCTTTTTCACTTATTAATGGCTGAATAATAAAGTTGTATCTATAATAGCATCTCTGCAAATAATTTCCATAGTTGGAGAAAATTCTTGCATAGCTTTCAATGTTGGCTACTCAGAATTTGAAATTGATGGCTGAATTAAGGTGAATAATTGACAGAGTTCTTTTGGTGCAGTGGTTTTTATATTTTATTTTTCTTTTCTTCTTATTTCTGTTTTCTTTTATTTTTCCTTTTTTTTCTCCCCTTTTTTTTTTTTACCTTTTATTTCTTCCTTTCTTCTTCCACTTTCCTTTTTCTTTTATCCTTTTCTCCTTCTTTTCTTCTCCTTTTTCTTCTCCTCTTCTCCTCTTTCTCCTCTTTTCTTCTCCTCTTCTCCTCTTTCTCCTCTTTTCTTCTCCTCTTTTCTTCTCCTCTTTTCTTCTCCTCTTTCTTCTCCTCTTTTCTTCTCCTTTTTCTTCTCCTCTTTTCTTCTCCTCTTTTCTTCTCCTCTTTTCTTCTCCTCTTTTCTTCTCCTCTTTTCTTCTCCTCTTTTCTTCTCCTCTTTTCTTCTCCTCTTTTCTTCTCCTCTTTTCTTCTCCTCTTTTCTTCTCCTCTTTTCTTCTCCTCTTTTCTTCTCCTCTTTTCTTCTCCTCTTTTCTTCTCTTCTCCTTTTTCTTTCTTCCATTGCTCTAATATAATCTTGTCTTATGAACACATTAGCTTATTCAGATATACCCAAACTAATTTCACTGCATTTTTTATGTTTTGTAAAGGGAGGAATTTTGCTTTGTTTTTTCTATCCTTTTTGTTGATTTCATGACACATTTTTACTGGATGTTCCTCTGGTGTTCTATTATCATACAGTTTATCAAATACCATCTGTAGTGTATTTATATATCGAATGAAGTGTCTGCTCTACAGTACTGCATTTCACATTGAAATTAAAACTTAAACTTTCTAACAGATATATGCATTAGTAATGGTAATATTAGCTGTTTTCTAATAAAGGAACATTTGGTCTTCATTGACTGAGCAGCCTGTACTACTTTCAGTTGAAATTTATAAAATCTTTCTCATAAAAAAAGTTTTTCAGAAAAAGGTTTCTCAAGTTAACTGTTAACTCTTTCCTGTATTTAAGGGGTTTGTCTAAAGCTATACAAAGTTTATAGTTGTATACAGCTGACAGTTTAGATATTTCTGGTTGGTTTTGGTGCCATGCATGACACCTATATGAAAGTCTCAATCTGATGAGGCTATTTAAGTACATGTTGAATTTTCAGCATAATGTTTTGGTTTTGTAACAATTGGAGGTGTTGGGCAAAACTACCTCTAGCACAGCCTATTCTGTGTTCAATTTCCTTTACAAATTTTGTTTATCCTGGTTTGGCCCAGTTAGAATATTCTGTCTAATATAAGTTATCAGTACTATTTTATTTTTTTGGTCTGTGTCTGTTAATGAAAACAAAAAATTGAGGCTTAGAAATTCTGATAAGCCTTATGTCCTTCTTTCAACAAAATGCAGACACATTTAGTAGAATGTAAACATCAACCTATGACGTGTTTATTTTTTTTTTATTTTACTTTTTTTTTTTTTTTTTTGAATTTCTGGGATAAGGATTATTTACATGCAGACTATTATCCTCATATTTATTCGTATTATCTCATCGTTCCGACCATTGAGCCCCCCTGGCATTCATCAGATGCTTGGTGATCCAGGTAACATTCAGGGAATTTCCTTTAATCTACTAGTGGTTTAAAGTATTGGTCCATGAATTTGCTAACATAGTAATTGTGAGTTCAATCTCTTGGCTAGTCAGACTTGAACTCTATAGAAATGGGGTGAGCAATAACTGAGCAGTACTAAATAAGATGAGATATCCCTTGATATGGTCAGTAGAATGAGAACAATTTACTCCCAAAGATTAAATAAAGAGTTCAGTTCAGAATTTCCTGGGTTGACAGTCTGAAGAAGGCCTGTAGGCACAACAACCAAAACATGTCTTTTTATTTCTTTAAAACTAACTTTCATTGTAACATTATTTTTCACCATAAAATCACTGCATAAAATATAAAAGTAGAAACCACAATTTAAATACAGTGTATATGTAGACGGGATTCAAATTTTTATTGAAGAATTTCTATTGATAAACAGGAGGAGTAGATAGGCTTGTCTATCGTCCGGTTCACACTCCTCCCCAGTCTTTTGAACACGAGTAGAGGTTTTATCTCTTGTTTCCTATTTAGAATTTGGTTTCCAGTTCCTTTTAAAGTTTACTTCAACTCTATACTTCTAACGTCTTTGCCTAAACTATGAACCTTTTAGTTACTATTTATTTTCATTTTTTCTTGAATAGGAGTAGATAGGTTAGCCTACCATCTAGTTCACACCCTTTGGTGATCTTTTGAACAGTAGAGGTTTATCCCTTTTTTCCTGTTCAGAAAAATATCTTTTTAGTGGGTACACACATCTGAGTAGAGACTCCACTTATTTATTAAACAGTATATTTATTTTTGTCTGACAGCCTGAATATTTTAACTCACATTCCCCTAGGGAAAAACATCACGTGCTTTGACCTCTCAGCTATGGAGTGCATTGATAGCCAAGCAAAGTCTGAATAGTGCCTTAAAACACAGTTTTTTTTTTCTCTGACTCCTTAAATAGACATATCTTTTCAGTTTCATATCCTAACGTAAACAAAACATTTTCTAAAGAAAGGAACAGAACTTTTATTTATGAATTCGACAGATTTTTATTTCTTAAACATTATTTTTAGTAGATACCTGTATTGTGTAAACACTGTTTATTTATTAAAAATCTTATTAGAAAAACATATTTTTCTAATAAGATTTCTTGACTATTCGGGCTGGTAAATGGAAGTCAATATACTGTTTAATAAATAAACAAGTATGAGTATCCACTAAAAAAACAAACTATCCTCCTTTGTATCAATAAATGCTGGATAGTTTCATTGCAGATGAAGTAGAGACTTGAAACAAAAGATGTTCTACAGAAGGATGCTGAGAATACCATGGATGGTGCATGTAAGCAATGAGGACATCATCCACAGGATGCAGTGAAAGGAAGAGAAATAAACAGAATAACTGATTTAATGAGTTTGTGTGAATGGATAACAGAACAAAGTGTAATGGTGTGACAAGAAGTTGTGGAGAGCCATAATTGCTCATGTTCTGGGGGCATATGGATTACTGCTCCTCAGCGTCTTCACTCCAGTGTGTGGTAATATGTTGGAAACGACATTAAAATTCCAAGTTAAAATGACAATTTCAAGATCAGCAGAATGTTATTTTTATTTTATTTTTTTTCCATGGACAGATATCTGTGAGAACACTTGTGATTGTATCATAGTTGATCTCTCTATCCGCTGATGGTCAGCTTGCCCCATATCAAGTACTCTAGAAATGCAGACTAATGCCAAAGTCATTCTTGACTAACAAATATCTTTTATAATGTGAGTAGTATTTGCAGTTCTGTTTACAGAATGGGATTCAGCACACACTGGAAACAGGAAGTCTCTTATGGCTAGAAAGAAACCTCACTTAATTGGCTTTCTGGCAATGCAAATATATAATTGACTTCTGCCTTCCATTTTTCTTTTCCTCATATCAAGCTGGGCGATATTTTATCAGACACATTATTGAGTTTGGATTTCAAGGATGGGTGGGGGGGAGAGATTGCGTTACTTTATCTTAAGAAGATACTCTGCCAAGCATTTGGTAGTGTGGAATTATTCTTTAAAATGGTCAGAAGCAAGAACTGTAAAATGATGCTGCAAAATAGGTTTTAAATTTGTGAACTGGTGCTGGTCAGTCTTTCCAGCCTTGATAGACAAAAGGGGCACCATTAGAAAAGTAATGCCTAAAATTTATTTTTTATTTTATTTTATTTTTTTTTTTTTTTGTTGCAGCTTTCTGGGTTTGGTAAGACCTATTCCGCATTTTGCAACCTCCTTTTCCACACAGATGCAACATTGCAAGCTTATCACTAATTTATATCACTATTTCCATGGCAAAATAATAGTAGATAGCTTTACCTATCATTGGGTTCACACTCCTTGGTCTTTTGAACAGGAGTAGAGGTTTCTCTGGTTTCCTGTTTAGGAATGGGTTTACAGTTCTTTTTAAAGTCTATATCAGCTCTATATTCCTAACGCTTGTCCTTTCCTAGGCTAATATAACTCCATACAGTAACCCTCTAACTTGAGTGGCTCTTGGGCCTTGTAGTGTGTGAATATTAATTTGCCCAATACAAGGCCCAAGAGCCACTCAAGTTACAGGGTTCAGATCAGCTCCATTTCACCAGTTCAGACCTTTACTGCAAGGACATGCCATGCTACTTCCACAGAGTCGAATCACCTTCATTTCCTCACTATGACTTATGGCCACATCATGTTGAAACACTAGTTCCTGTACAATCACTGAACTTAAGCAACACTGAGCCTGGTCAATACCTAGATGAGTGACTGCTTGGGAATATTGGTTGCTTGTAAGCTTGGATGTTTGGTTGGTGTAATGGGTAATGGCTCAGAATTGTTAATCGGTTCCAATTCCTTATGTGCAAATACCCTTGGGAAAGGTATGAATCTACCTGTTCTCCCCCAACAATGGGTTAATTAGTAAGACTTGAAAATTAGTCTTTTCTAGCTTTAAATAACCTGCAAAGGGTTGATAAACCGTAAAAAATGAATAAAAGAAAAAAAAGACAAACTTCCCCCATTCAAAATATGAGACAGTTCAATTCTGATAGGGTTTTTTTTTTTTTTTTTTTTAAATTGATACTTTATGCAACAACTTCCTGTATGGATGCTTCTGTGAAAATGTCTTAACCTTTTAAATTCAAGGGTCAATTGTTATCGATCCTTATCTTCATAATCTTCACTTTCTACCTCCTCTTTCTCTCGTATCACACACCTCATTCATCATAACAGTTTTAATAGTATACCTCGACATTGAGTGCCTCTCGAGTATTGTCTTGGGTAAACAATGAAGGAAGGAAAAATGGCCATTGAAGAAGCTTAAATGATCTGTTTATAGTTATGTTTTCAAAAAAATAAAATGTTCAACACAATTTTGGATTAATGTTTCAAAATGTTTATATATATATATATATATTATTATTATTATTATTTTTTATTTAAATTAAAAATGATGGGAAGAGTGCAGTTTGTTTATTTCAACTACCTGATGATTTGTCTGTATTTCTGAGATGAGGTATTGCAATTATTTACGCTATTTACATTGTTCGGATTGTTGTCCTTATCTTTATTGATTACTGAGACATTAAGTTCATAAGTCCCAAATTCATTTACTCGTGTCCCCAAGGACAGATGACCCACTGGATAAAAGCGTTGGTTGAAGTAATTCCAAAAGTGATTTGCCCCAAAGAGTTGCGAGTTTGATTATTTTTGAGGGAACAAAAAAACTTGGAGAATTGTGTTACTAAAGGGAATTAACTATCCAGAAAAGGCATGGCATGTGGAACTAGAACAACCTACCCCTGTGGACTAAATAAAGGGTTTGGTTAGGAAATTCCAACGTATATCACCTGGAGAAGGCTGGAGTGAACAATGACTGAAACATTGTGAATATGGCAATAAAGATGAGGACAACAGTCTGTAAATAGTGTTGTGAATGATGTTTATTTCAGTTTAGTGATTTTATTTTTTATTTCAGATAATTTGAAATTAGGAAAATAATTTCACTTAATGAAAGGTTTCATTCACTTTTATTTTCTATTTTTAGAATATATTCTTATATATGACTTATAAAGGCAAGAGTAAATATTTACTTTGTTAATATACAAGAGCAAGGATGTCATTGGTTTATCAAGGATTTTAAATTTGAGTGTATTTATGAATATTCATCAGGTGGTTGAAATCCATGAATGTTCTCATATTTAAAAAAACCTTGTTAAACTAATGACATCCTTGCTCTTGTATATAAACAAAATGAATCCTTACTTTTGACTTGATAAATTCCATCATAAGATGAAATACATTTTTCCCCATGTCTTTTTATTCTTCCTTATTCTTAATTTACAGATACTCTATCTGAAATATATAAAATAACCTGACAGTTGCATTTAACATGAAATACTGTCACTTCTGGGTGTTGACTTCAATGTCCGCTTATATTATATATTATATACTAACTTCAAATCTGCTCTTTTGGGCATCGTTTAAGCTAGCTCCTGTGGAAGATTCTTTGTTTGGTCATCAATAACCTAGGGAGGATTAGGTGTGATAGGCATCAATAAACTACAGAAGAACTCAAAATTGATCACTGCATTTAAATATTGAATTAATGTTTAAGCTTACCTTTTAAAAGTTCAATGATAATTCTTTTGCTGCCACTTAATTTAAAGACAATTTGATGTACGTAGATCCTTATTTTTCATACAACAATTATTTTTATTTTATGGGGGACAGAACAGGGGGACAATTTATTAGATAAAATTAATATAGTGTAAAGATGGGAAAATAGAAATTAGAATTAGTTATACATTCAATATTTGAAGAGTTAGAGCAACATAATAACTAATTAATTAAAACCTATATTATGGAATATAATATATTAATATATAATTTTAGCCTCGCATAATCTGTCAACTCTGAATCTGAGCTCAACGAAAATTGTTCCCTGAAACAAACTTTTCTAAGGCTTTTGAATGAGCAATGAATCCTTGAAATCGGACCAGTGGGATGGGAGTGGAGGAGTTGCTTGAATGCACGTAGAAACATACACCCATATACTGTACTCTATATATGAGATAAAAGTGTCTGTGTACAGATTGTTTTGTAAAAAAAAAAAAATATATATATGTTCAGCCATGGTGTTTCTGCAAGATAATGTTTTTATATATATATATATATATATATATATATATATATATACACACACACACACACACACACCGTAATTCCCCATGTATAATATGCATTTTTTGTTATCATAGTGGCCAATATCAACACTTATTTGATCGGCCACGTCCTGAAGGGATGCCTCTTTATGTGCCCCCTAGAAATTACAAATTTCTCTTTATGATTATAAGTACCCTTTTTTGTTAACATTTTCTTTACTTGTTCGGTCCATGGTATTCTCAGCTGCCTTCTGTAGAGCCATATATCTGTTACTTCAAGTCTCTTCATCTGTGAGGAGATTTTCTGGCATTCACTGCCATTCAGGTGTCAAATTTTTAAGATGTTAATTTTTCTTAAGCTAATTTAGGAATTATTAGTTTTTTTTTTTTTTTTTCTTTAAAGATATTACAAGAGAGAAGTGGACAAAGTGGAAAGAGATTTTGTGTGACATGTTTCTTCCTTTAGGATTTTATTGGACTAAATTTATGTTTACATTGATGTGGCTACATATGTGCACGAATAAGAGATGCTGAGAATTTTGTATTTAAAAAATTTTTTTTTTTTTTTTTTTTTTTAGGTATGTAATATCACTGATTTCATTTAGGTTATTTTCTTTCTTTTTGTTTGTTTCCATCACTTTTGGTATTAAATATCTCACATTGTAATAATAGAAGATCTGCCAAGAAAGATGAAATATAAGAAACTGGAAGCAAATTTACTGTCAATGATCTAGTGATTAAAGCACTTTCTAAACATTTGTCTTAGTAATTTGATCTATTTTAATTAGAGTAGCATTTTTTAAATCAAAATTGTGGTTAGTCTCATTAGGGTGAACAAGTAATGCATTTAAGGTATTGTTTTGTAAAAAAAATCCCATTTGAAAATTAAAAGATCCTTTCCTGCTTCCCATCAGCATGGCTGATACTAACCTCCATGAAAGTGAGTCATTATGCCTTGTTGGATATATATTCTCAGCTGAAATGAAGTGGAAAGACTCTATTGAATCCATTGTGAGGTCTGCTGCTAAGAAAGTCAGGTCATTGTGTCTTGCTAGACAATTTTTCTCTCCAGCATCTATCATGCATATTTATAAGTCTACTATTCTGCATGCTGCTGCCACATCTGGTCCGGTGTTCCCACTGTATATTTAAATATTCTTGGTAAAATCCAAAGAACCAGCAATATTATTGGTTCTGACCTGGCTTATTGGCTTCAATCATTTTCTCACTGCTGTTATGTAGCTCTCCTGTGCCTTTTTGTATAAATACTTTCATGGAAATTGTTCATATCTACCCTTCATGTTTGTATCTTTAAGTGCAGTACTAGATTGGTGGCAAGGTCTCATCAGTTCATAGTTGTATTGGTTAGCTGTAACTGTAAATTCTATACGGACAGTTTCATTTCTCACACTTCTTGCTTGTAGAATTTCCTTCTGGCTCCATGCTTTCCAGCCAACTTTAATCTACAGAAATTTAAATGCAATGTCAATTGTTATTTACTGTCTGCCTAATTACTCTTTCCACTTCCTGCTCATTATTAATATTTCTGTTCCTAATTCTCCCACACTCTGTAACACAGTGGTTTTACTGCCTTGTATGAGGTGTCACTGATTTTAAAAAAAAAAAAAAAAAAATGAACTGAAAAAATATATGATCCCAAATGCTAATACAAACAAACAAACGTTCAATCACAAATAAAAAAAACTTCACAAAAAAAAAAAAAGTTTCCTCAAACTTAATTCAGTTTTGAAAAATGTAGGCCACAAAATGTAGTTTGAATAATATCAGTTTTTCCAAGTTTTTGTAAATTTAATTTATACATTCAAACAAATTATAATTACAACTGAAAATGTATAGTGGTGGGGAAAATCTTTTTCTTCTATGTACGATGTCTCTTCAGGATGCGGGCAGTCATGGCTCTCTGTCTTTTTGCTATCTCTGTTCTGCCAACCATTTACAAAAGCTTGTTAAGTAGGTTATGTGCTGTTTTCCACTGTCCCTTCAATCTGTCCTATTAGTGATAAATTCTCCAAGCCCTCTTTCTTCATTTTGTGCCTTAGAAATTCCTACTGTCTTTTTCTGATGCTAAGTATTCTTTTTGTTTCCATTTTCTTTAAAACTTCATTGTTGTTCACATGTTCAGTTCATGGTATTGTCAGCATCCTTCTGTAGAATTTCTGTTACTTCTTTTTGTATAACAGTTCAGTAATTTTTTCTTTGTTTCTAATAAAATATTCCTTTTTCTTAATACTTTGCTTAGCTATCAGTTTCTTTTCTTGCACTTCTCATTTATGTAACTCTCTTCTGGCTTTATGCTTTCTGGACAACTTTGATCTTCAAAAATTTAAATTCAGTGTCAATTGCAATCTATTGTCTTGATTACTCTTCTATTCTTTTCACTCTGTAATGTCTTTTTTTTTTTTTTTTTCTTTTCTTGTTCTTCTATAATCAATTCAGTAACTCCTTGTGCCTTAGTGGCTTCACTGTCTTGTATAGGGTGATTTTTTTTTTTTTTTTTTTTTTTTCTTTAATTCTTTTACAATAAATCCACAAAAGAAATCTAAAGTAATATGAAAGTTTTGTTTTAATCTTCCTCTTAAGTACAAATAATCTTAATAGAAACACGCTTGTGTAAATGATTGGCAGACCAGAGATTAGGAGATAACGTAAAAAGAAAAGCTTTACTAAGGGTTACAAAGAACAGGAAGTTGTGGAGAGCTATGATCGGCCATGTTCTAAAGGAACACTGCACATATAATCAACTCCAGCTGCAAATCATTCAAGGTGCTCGCAAACCACAAATGTCCACTTTAAGATACTTGCAGCAAAAACCTTTACTTCATTTGTTTTTTTAATCCAGTTAAGCCTGGTCAGCGTCTAGATGGGAAGATGAGGTGCTGTAAGCTTGGGTGTGTGTGTGTGGTGTAATGGATAATGGCTTGGAATTATTAATCAGAGAGTAGAGTTCCAATTCTCATTTGTATTAATTATATTCACTTTTATACAAATACCCTTGGGAAAGGTATTAATCTACCTCTTCTCCTTGCAGCCATGGGATAATTTAGTAAGACTTGTATCACTAAACCATTATCTGAAAAAAAAATTCTGGCTTTAAATAACCTGCAAAGGGTTGATAAGGCATAAAAAACAAATTAATCAATTGGCCATTGTGAGATGGTAGCAGAAAAAAATCTGTACTTCATTTGTTTTTGTTCATGTTTTTTGTTCTCATATGACCACCAAAATTAAGCAACATCAAGTCTGGTCAGTACCTAGATGGGTGACCACTTGAAAAGACCAGTTGCTGTAAGCTTGGATGTGTGGGTGGTGTATTGGATAATGGCTTGGAATTATTAATCAGAAACTCGAGTTCCAGTTATCGTATTCATTATATTCACTTACATGCAAATATCGTTGGGACAGGTACGAATCTACCTCTCCCCCACTCCCAAATATAGTGACCAGTTACACAAAAATAGAAATAGGCTTTAAAAGAAAACCTTTTTTTTTTTCTTTTTCTGGCTAGTTCTCTTAATTGCTCTTGTTTTTTTTTCTTATTATAGATAAGTCAAACTGGGGTGTGGTAAGTCTCTTTCGCGACCTGTTAGTCCCAGTCGTGAAGGGAAAAACACTACACGAATGGACAAAACAGCTCAGAACAAGCAGTTCATCATGCCTCAGTTTCCGGCCCCCAACTCACAGCAGCGCTCCTCCTTATCGTCACCGACATCTTCAATCGGACGTAACAAGGTCAGCTTGAAGCGGGGTCGTTCATTGATGGACTGGATTCGTTTAGGACGGAGTGGCAAAGACCTCACAGGAGTTGGTGGGAAAGTTTTAGAGGTCACTGAGGAGGAATTGGCAAAGCATAAACTGGAAGAGGATGTCTGGATGGCAATAAGAGGTAGGTTAGCATATTTCTTTTTTTCTTTCAAGATTGGAAAGATTCTCATGGGTGAAGGATTGTAAGTGTGGAAGGGGAACCTGGGTCCAAAGTTTGCATGGATGAGAGATTGTAAATGTCAAAGTGTGAGTTAGTCCAAAATTTGCATCAATGGTGGATAGCATCTGTGGAAAGTGGGCCTTAGTCCGAGGTTTGTATCAATGTTGGATTGTGACTGTGGAAAGGGGCCCTCTTGCAACAATGGAATGGAGACCTGCGTCCAAGGTCTGCATGGATGAAACATTGTAATTGTGATTGGGCACCTGGGTCCAAGTTTTGTATTGATGAAAGATTTTGACTGTGAAAAGGGGCCTGGATAGATGTACGATTGCAACTGTGGAAAGGGAGCCTGGGTCAAAGATTTGCATCAATGAAAGTGTGATACTGTGGAAAAGAGCCTGGAAATATTGAGAATAAAAAAAAAATAATGAAGTCTAATTTTTTTTTTTTTATTTTTTTATTTTTTATTTTTTATTTTTGTCATTTCTCACCTATTCTGTTTGTCAATGCACAAATTCCTAACTGCTGACAATCATTTTTTCTTGATTCTCAAAAATAGTGATTCTTCTCCCATCTATGGGTTAATTAGTAGGACTTGCATCAATAAGTCATTTTTATCTCCCCAAAAATTCTTTACATTATTTGGATTATTGAAGAGAGAAGGGAGATCACTGCCCTCTGTGGGATCAGGTTAAAACCATAGACAAAGAACACCATTGGAAAATTCGTAAACTTAAGGAATCAGCACATATGCTATGCCACAAAAATCTCCTGAGACGACCAAGCATGGAAATGAATACAATATGGGAACCAGTAATAAGGAGTGCCAGAGAAAAAATTGCAATATGAGTACTGGTAAAAAATGTTGCTGAAGACATTCGGTTTATAATACCCAGAAATTCATACACAGATGTCCTCAAGGACACATGGAACAGTGGATAAAGGCGTTAGATAGATCGAGTGACAGGACCCAAAGAGTGTGAGTTCAATACCCGGTTAAGAGAAATTTCAGAGAGGAATTAACAGGAGATAACTGATAACCGACATCCATTAAACATGGCACATGGAACTAGAACAGTCTTCCCCATTGAGTGAAATAAAGGGTTCAGTTCGACATTCCAAGCACCTGAAGAAGGCTTGAGCGTACAACGGACGAAATGTTCTAATAAATATGGCGACAAAGATAGTCCGAATAATGTAAATAATATACATAATACCTCATCTCAAAAATATAGACAGATACCAAAAATTCTTACAATCTAAAAAAAAAAAAATGTTCTTACTTTAAATAACCTGCAAAATAGCAGTCTATTGGTTTTGCCTATTCTCCGGTTTATACTCCACCCTTGTCTTTTGAAATAGGGGGGATTGGGTTTCCATTTCATTCTACTCTATACTTTTAACATCTCCACCTAAACTCTGAAATTTGTAGTATCATTAAGTTTCTGGTTCCTTCTAAAGTTTTTTCCTTCTATTTCACTTTAAGTAGCACCTTGTATCTTAGTGCTATTATCACTTTGTTTGGAGTGAATAGGTTTAAAAAACAAAGTAATCTGTGCCTCTACCACGAGTGGCTCTTGGGCCTTGTATAGAGTAAACATTGTATTAAATAAATAAATAATCACTTTTTCAAAATAGTTTGCAAGAGTCCTCTTTCTGGATTATCATTAATTGGCTTGTCGCATCATTTTTATAACCAATTTATAAGCTGCTAGATAAAATTGCCCAATTTTTTTCTCTACTATTCTCTAAAGAGGCATGGTGGAGTCATGAATTGTGTCTTAGATTGAGGAATCCAAGAACTGAGTTTGGATTCCAGTCAAGTTTGTTCCATTCTTTGATGTGCAAATATCCTTAGGAAAGGTATGAATCCATCTCTATCCCTCTAGCTATGGATAGATAGATAGCAGAACAGACTGGGTCCTATAGCCTTGGGTTGCAGCCAGTCTAAGAGGAGGACAACTCTGAATTTGAAACCTCCAACTATGGGTTAAATGGCCTCAGTAACCCACAATTTGCCAAGTGCAGTGCATACAGCTACATACTTAAAGACATGGTCAGTCAGGGAGGGATTCCTCCAAGGAGTGAAAAGGATCTGGATCTTGGTCTATTCCAATGTGCTTTCATTCATGGTACATTTTTTTTTTTTTTACTGTTAAGATATTTGAATTGAAGTTACTTTTGTTGAGATTAATACTATTTATTCTTAATAAATTATTAATTAATATATATTTGTTTATTAAGAGAGGACAATAAAAATATAACAAAAATAAAGATTGGAATAATACAAAAGACAACTATTGGCATTGCATTTACATTTTGAAGATCAAAGTTGACTGTTGAAAGAATAGAGAAAAGCTGGAAGAAAGGAATTTTACAAAAGACAACTGGCAGAGGAAAAGAGTTCCAAAGCAAAGCTGGAAGAAAGTTTTGCAGAAGAGCAAGAAGAAACTGGTAGCATAGAACTTATGGTTACATCTGTCCATTTTGACTGTAAAATGACTTCCTTGCCACCAGTCTAGTACTGTGCTTAATTTCATAGTCTAGATACTAAAGAGGAAAGCTCTTCAGAACAATTAGCATGAAAATATTTATAGGAAAGGCACAGGGAAGCAACTCGACAGTGGTGGGAAAATGACTGAAGTCGAGATGCCAGGTCAGGACCAATAACGTTGCAGATTCTTCTTTGTATTTTATCAAGAATCTCTAAATACATAGCAGAAGCACCAAACCACATGTGGCAGCAATATTCAATGCATTGATGAATTATAGATATATAAATATGTAAAATAGATTCTGGTAGGAAAAATTGTCTAGCACAGCATAATGAACCAACTTTCCTTGCAGCAGACTTAGAAATTGATTCAGTGAAAATAAAAAAAAAAAAAAAAAAAAAAGTGGTAAAGCAATGAAGCATTTCTGTAATATGAATTCTTTTTCATTATCTGAAATAGTCGACAAAAAACCTGTTGGATTAATTTGTAATGAATAGCTGGTGAATGAAAGCATGAAAGAAGCAAAATGTTTTGATAAAAAAAAAAAAAAACAAGCAACTTACACGAATAAGCCTGCAGACTTTTATTTGAGAGCCTATTGAAATCATTAACTGAAAACAAGTTATTGTTGCCAAAGCATCCACTGGTTCTTGAAAAATACTTGAGAGCATCTTCCAATGCCTAATTGTTAATTGCAGACACTGCTGAAGCGTTGGCGAAAAACTTGGATTATCAGTGGCAGTTACAACAGAAGAATTATTGAAAGAGCAAAAAAATCGGTCAAATAATTAAGGAATGTTTGACTGTCAGATAAATAATTAAATTGACTGAATTTAATAAATTTCTGAAATTAACAATACCTGGTTTGAGCAACTCAATGGGAAAATTGGTTTTTGATCAGCTGACTGAAATTACAAACATGGTATAATTATTGACAGAGGTCAAGTAGTGCTATGTTAACACTTCCATTGCTATGGGTGTTATATATATATATATATATATATATATATGTCTCTATGAAACTTACATTGTCTGCTGTTGGTATATATCTGTTTTCTAGACATACTATAACATTGTGTCCACTACAAAACTTGCATTGTTTGCTGTTGACATAAATATACACGTTTTCATGACACCATGAAATGTTGGTCAATAGCATTTCTCTTGTAAACTAACTCGTGTTTAGTGCTATTTCCAAACCAGCATAAACATATAGTAGCATACAATGCAACCTATTTTGTGACATTTTTATTATACCTTGTGTTGGAAGTGTTGTTTAGCTTAGTCTTACTGTAGAGTATTCAATAGCGACATCCATAAGAAATTGCCACCATATCTTATGTTCATTTTTCCCAGTAACAGCTGAAATTTCTTGGACACATAGAAGTAGCGGGGTTTGGAGAAGTTGACATTCACAGGATGTATTGATGATAGAAGGGACAGTGGAATGCAGTGACAAGCTTGTGTGAATGGATAGCGGAACACTGACGGAGGCTTAGCAAAGGAACAGGCATTACTAACAGCTAAAAGGATTTGTGGATGACCATGATCACCCATATCCTGAATGGACATGGCACATAGAAAAAAATTAAAAATAAATTGCAATTTCCTCCCCACCCAGGCAAAACTCTTAGAACAATGCCACTGTGAATGTGTTAAGTGTGCATTAAGATTTGTTTTATTGGCTCCACTTTTTGAAAAAAAAAAAAAAAAAAGCGGAGGAATTTTTTAGCAAAATTTAATATGGAGTCTTTTAGAGTATGATTATTAGTGAAGCCACAATGGTGGTAAGAATTTATTTTTGGAGTTAAAATTAGTTAAATCTGTGTAGAAGATAAATACAGCCAGCTTGAGTCTTTCACTCTTTTTTTTTTTTTTTTTTTTTTTTTTTTTCTTACTAATTGTTCATACAATGCAAGGTCCAAGAGCCACTCAAGGTAGAAGGTTACTGAATGAGGTTAATGCATGTAAGAGGTTATAAGAAGTACAGATTATGAGGATATGTAGGAAAGATATAAACCAAAGAAGTTAAGGTTGTAATGATTGGGGAAAGCATCCTCTTGGGAGTCTGTTCCAGAAAGTAGCAGTTTTGGCAAAGAATCTATCCAAATGGAAATTGCTTTTTACTTATGGAATACAAAAGGAATAGGGATGATTCCCCCCCCCCACCTCATGTATATGGCATGGCGAGTCTTAATTGTGAAAGTCAGGGCTGATGGAAATAAAGAATGTTGCTAGTCAAAATTTTCCATGGAAAATAAATAGCTGCATCTACTGCAAGGAAAGTTGGTTCACTGGGTTGTGCCAGAAGGTTTTTCTTGTCAGAGTACATCTTACAAATCTACCATTCGTCCGTGCACTGGATACTGATCTGTTGCCCCTACTGTTGATCTCAAGGTTCTCGACAAAATCCAAAGAAGGATCTGCACTGTAATCAGCCCTGACTTGACATCTTTACTTCAGTCACTTTCTCACAGATGTAATGTGGCTTCCCTTTGTCTTTTCTAGAAATATTTTCATGGCAACTACTCTGATAACCTTTTTTCCCTAGTGTCCTGACTACATGAATTTAAGCATGCTACTAGATTGGCATCTAGGTCCCACCCTTTTACTGTTGAAACAGTTAAATTTACATTTAACACTTCTACTCCAACAGTTTCTTTTCTTGCTCTTCCTGACAGTGGAACACCCTTCCGCTTACTTGCTTCCCTGATAACTACAATCTAAAAATTTAAATGCAATGTCAATCGCCATTTTTTTGTTGCCTTGATCCCCATTCATCTTTTATCCATTCCTTAATCCCCCCTATAGCCCCGACTTTTCTCTCCGTTTCACTGTCTGTAACCCTCTGCATGTTAGTGACATTCCTGCCTTGCTTGGGGTGAAATGATTAAAAAGACTAGAAAGTGAGGACACTATTTACATTATTTGGACTATTGTCCTCATCTTTGTTGCCATATTTATTACAATGTTTTGGCTAATCTACACTCTGGCCTTCTTTGGGTGGTTGGAATGTCGAACTGAACCCTTTACTTCGCTCGAATAATGTAAATAGTGTACATAATACCTCATCTCAGAAATATAGACAGATGCTGAAAAGTGAGGACTGGACAACTATAGCACAGATATGGCAACAATACTACATTTTTTTTTTTTTTTGTCTGATCTGGATCCTCCAAAGATAGAGCAATGTATTTACTGGAGTGATACAAGGTTGTTGTTTGGGAGGGGGGCTTTGCAATGAACCATATATATGAGTTGCACTCGAGATTTGGAGTGTCCGTGAGTCCCAACAGGCTTTCAAAGCAAGGAGCCAATTTGAGAGAGTACCCATTTCAGTTTGCTGGATGATGAAATGTTACTGACTTGATTTTGGAGACATTGAATGGTACAATTTGAATGTAAATGATGTGAATAATATTAATTCTATCATGGAAACTAATTTTGTCAGAAGAACTTTGTTCTTAAGATGAATTGCGGCACTTATAATTTTCTGATTTTTGTCCACACATACACACACATATATGAGAGAGAGAGAGAGATAGTATGGATAGAAATCCAACAAAATGATAGGAAAAAGAAAAAGTAGTAAAGAGGTTTTAATCTAACATGTTTCACATTATTAAAGCTTTGTCAACTATTAACATGTTTAAAAAAAAAACTACATCAACATTTTTCTAGTTCCATTATTCATGAATCTAACTTAACTCTTACAAATACATAAAAATCAATTTATATACAAAATATGCACAAGATATACTGTAATGAAAAATTGTTCAAAATATTCTGCAGCGTTTCACTAACATTTACATACTTTAACATTTATTTGAACATTATCTTTTACTTTAATATACGGGACACATATCTAACCAATAAGAAATAGCCTAACATCATTTTTTTTTTTTTTTTTTTTTTTTTTTTTGATCATTTTTATCATTTCTATCTTAATCTCTGATGAAGCTTTAAAAGTGAAACATGTTAGATTATGGTCTGTTTCCTACATGTTTATTTTCCTATCATATATATATATATATATATATATATATATATATATATATATATATATATATATATATAGCAACATTACCAACTATTAACCCGTTCTGGATATGATGATAAACTACATCCGCATCCTGGGTAAGACGATAAACTACATTCAACAGCAAGGCCTCTGATCAGGAGGTTTTGAGGAGCGTGGAACCACCTCTTAATTGCTAATGTTCCCAGGTCCACCCTGACCTGGGGTGGTAGCACCTGTTAAAGTCCTAACTATGGGCAAATAGTTAACCAAACTATGAAAGTGTTAAAATAGGTTATATTACCAGAGATAGATTTTTGAAGTAAAAAAAATTTACCAGCAATTCATTTGGTAAAAAAAAAAAAAAAAAAATATTACCAACAATAAAAATCTTGTCGGCATTAAATAACCCATTGAGGTATTGATATGCCATAAAACAAACCAAACCAAACAAACCAACTATTAACACACACTTGAAAAAAAAAAAAAAATACATTACATTACCATTTTTTTACAGATCCATTATTCATGAATTTAACTTATCTCTTCTGAATACATAAAAATCTGTGTGTGTGTATACACACACGAGATATGTTTGATGAAAAGTTTAACCAAACTAAATTTTTAAAAATATCCTGCAATTTCTCACTAACTTTTACATACTTTAGCATTCAGGATGTTTTCTTACACTTGTTTGAATATTATCTGTTACTTCATTACACGTGACACGTATCCAGTCAAAACATCCGCCTGCATCTCACTCTTACAGACTTTAGCATCCAGGATGTTTTCTTACACTTATTTGACTATTATCTGTTACTTCCTTACACATGACACATAACCAATCAAAACATCCTACTGCATCTTACTTTTACATACTTTAGCATTGAGAATGTTTGCCACACATACTTGAATATTTTCTGTTACTTCATTACATGTGACACTTATCTAACCAATATGAAATAGCCAAACACAACATATCATTAATCAGCGTCTCTTTGCTTTTTATTAATTTTATCTTGTTCTCTGAAGCTTTGATAAAGTAAAACATGTTAGATCAAGATTTGTTTCCTACTTGTTCTTTATCCTATATATATATATATATATATATATATATATATTTTTAATTCAATTTAATTTTAATAATTATATTGATGGTTTCGGCTCTCATTTTTGAAACATGAGAATTCTCATGTAGTGAAGGAATCATTTTTTTTTTTTTTTTTTTAAATAATTATAATCTAAGCTCTACTGTATGGAGCACTGTTTTTTAAAAACAAAAAAAAAACTAAAGAACCCTGGATTATTTACCTAATGTTTTCTTTCCTATTTTTCTACATACCTGCACATACATACATACACACATATATATATATATATATATATATATATATATGAGAGAGAGAGAGAATAGTTCACCCTACACTGTTTCAAGGAAGTCTGCAAAAGGGGCCTTAAATGCAAAGGCTTCGACGTTCTGGTAGCTGTGAACAGCTAGCAGACAATTGCACTTGGTGGTGCCATACTTTTCAAGGAGAAATCACAAAGACAGGGAAAAGTCAAAACTAACAAAAGTAGAGAAAGCAATGTAAGACCTTCATTTCACACTCCAGATTCATCTGTCACGCCTGCAGAAGAGGGTGCCATGCAAAGATTGAGCCACTCCAAATGCTTCTCACAAAAAGACAATGTTTGACCAAAGAGGGCATTACCCTAATCTTGTGAGATAAATGGATGCATGCTAATAAAAGCTGCCCAATAGGGCGGCATTTAAGCTAGCTCCTGCGGAGAGTTCTTGATTAGGCTTTTAGTCCCTAAGTCTTTGCATATCACCAGCATTAGAAGCCCTTCTTTTGCATGGGATTTTCTTTTCCTTGCTGTAGTTTTGGCTCTTTTGATTGCAATCTGGTCCTCTGTTGGTGGAGATTTCTTTTTGTGATGCATACTGCTGCTGTATGCTCCAGGCAACAATAAACTAGATGAACCAAAATTGATTGCTGCATTTAAGCATTGCATTAATATTTAAGCTTACCTTTTATAAGTTCAATGATAATTCTTCTGCTGCCACTTAATTTAGACAATTTGATGTATGTAGGTCCTTACTTTCCATACAAACAATTATTTTTATTTCATGGGTGACTTTTGCTGGATTTCGCAATTAATTTCAGTAATTCCCAATTTTCCAAGGTATAAAAATTGTTATTGTACAAAAAAAGTTGTCACATAAAATTGCATAAAAAAAACGCTAATGAAAATTTGGGTATCCAAAATTTCAGGATTGCGGGTCTGGATCTGACGTGGAATGTTTTTAATTTGTTCACAGAGTTGTCAGATTCTAAAATGGTATGAGATGCAGAGTGGAAGAACAGGGTCATGTGTAGACTAAATGGTGCTTACATGAAAGCAAATCTGTTCCCACACATTAAATATACAAAGACACTGTGTCGTTGAGTCCTGTTTGCTGATTTTGTTCATTTATAACAGAAGACATTCAGTGAGTTGTAATAAGAA
>CAHIKZ030004445.1:12500-127500 GCA_903632075.3 Acanthosepion pharaonis | reverse complement strand
AATATTTACAAAAAAAAATTACAAAAAAAATATTGCCAGCAATAAAAAATTTTGTTGGCATGAAATAACCCATTGAGGTTGATATGCTGTAAAACAAAACCAAATGAACAATTTTGTACTTTCTAGTTCGATCTCTGGGCCGAGTAGTGCAGGCAGGTTCAATAGAAACGGATTAAACAAAGGGTTCAATATGAAATTCCCTGTAGGTTACCTGCTGGAGACCACATTGGCCAAAATGTTGCGGTAACAACAAAAGAGATGTCAATAGTCCACATGCAAGTAATGTAGAGAAAGACAAGTCCTCATTTAAAAAATTCAGACAGTAATTTTACGTGCAGTTTAGTGGTCAAAACATAGGATGGTTGAAAGAATTATTTTTTTTTTTTTTTTTTTTAGTGGCATATACTTCTTTAGGTGCTATGTTCCTTCAAAATGTAGGCGATCATGGCTCTCTACAATTTCCTGTCCTTCATAGCGATTAATAAATTTTGTCTTTTTGTTATTTCTCCTAAACTTTGTTCCACCATCCATTTACTCAAGCTCACTAAGTATGTCATGTGTTGTTTTCCTCTGTCCTTCTTGTCTTCAGTCTGTCCTGTGAGTATCAGATTTTCCAAGCCCTCTTTCCATCTCTTCTTGATGTTAAGTATAAGTTTTCTTTTTGCTTACATATTCTCTAAAACTTTGTTGTTGCTCACATATTTGGTTCATGGTATTCTCAGCATCCTTCTGTAGAACTACATTTCTGTTGCTTTAAGTTTCTTCATCATTGAAGAGATTGTCCAGCATTCACTGCAATATAGGACTGATAATGGCCATTTGGTTATCGTGGTTGTTCTTGTTTGTGTTATATTCAGATTAAGCTAATTGTCTCCGTGTTAGCCTGCAAGGTTGATTATATATGGATAAGTGGAAGTGGAGGAAGATGATTGTC
Organism: Acanthosepion pharaonis; assembly: GCA_903632075.3. NCBI lineage: Eukaryota > Metazoa > Mollusca > Cephalopoda > Sepiida > Sepiidae > Acanthosepion > Acanthosepion pharaonis. Next base: position 126,566 of record CAHIKZ030004445.1, on the reverse strand, counting down.
ATATTGATTTTGTCTGTATCTTATTTCCGTATTCTCCGCCATAAATCCATAGAAGCTGCACTTGTCCAACATTGTGGGTGATGATTTTAATTGATTGCCTATGGCAAGATCTTTTTCTCATTCTTTAGTATTTTCTTTTGTTCTCTTTCGTTATTAGATATCACTTTTCACAATCATATATTTCCAATTCCCCTGCCCCAACATGTCAAGGTAGAAAAGTTTTATAAGGGGAAAATGAGGGAAAGACATCTTAATTTTCATTTATTTTATTTTATAGCATTTGAGAATTTTTACAGAGAATTTTTTTTTTTTTTTTTTTTTTTTTACGATGTAGTAAAAGCAAAAGTTGATTTAAAAAAAAAAAAAAGGATTTTTTTTGCTGTTGCTTGAATGTACAATTATTCCATGCTATGTTCTGTTGCATTTTCTTCACAAGTATAATGCTATTAACATTCTCCTTTTCTTTGCCCTCTTCCTTTTCCTCTTTTTTTTTGGTTCTCCTCCATCTACATCTCCGCCTTCTCTGTCCCCCGTCCTCCTCCGCCTTGCTCGTCCTCCTTGTCCTTCTCCCCATTCTTTGTTTCTTTGTTCTTGTCTTTAATAATAATTTGTTAATATTTTCTTTTTCACTTCATTTTTATTTTTTTAATTTTGGTTTTTTAGTCTGCTAGCAGACATATCAGACTTTGTTCCGGTTTCTAAGTATCTAAAATGAATATAATGACATGAGTTCACAAGATTTTGCCAGCATCTTTTTTTTTTTTTTTTTTTTTTTTTCTTTTAAAATAATTGGTAGTCTTCTGGTGATCTAGCTATCTTGATTCTGTCAAATGTTACTTCCAATCAATAAATAAAAAAAAAAAAAAAGTTTTAACTTTATAAGAATTTTCAAAGACATGAATAAAAAATGTAGGACCTGAAAAGAAATTATAATTTAAGAAATTTCTGTAAAAAATTTTTTTTTTTTTTCAAAATAATGTACTGATATAAATAATACCATAAATTGCAAAACACATGTCAAGTTTTCAAATCTAAAAAGATCTTTCCAAAATGCGGGGATTGATTATATGACAGATATAAAATGCAAACCTTTACCATCAAGTTGCAAACAAGTGGCACAGCATTCCTAATATTTACTATACACCACTTACTGTATCTCTATCAGGCTGCCATAAATATATCTCACTAAAACTTGTGTTTGATGTACATATTTGGCATATTAACACAGAAATTAGTATAAAACACTAACACAAATTCAGTATTTTACTAATACTATAGCAGGCATTGTATCCACCAACTGATACACTAATTGTAAATCCTGACCAAAGCCCTGTTTAACTTGGGCAGCCATTCAGACAACTAGCTATGATATGCTTGTCATCTGTGTGATTTCATGATAATAATGACAGTTTAATAACACATAATACTTTATTGAATATACACATACCATAAAAGCATAATTACTTTTTAATTATGGTACATTATTTTAAAGGTTACTTGAAAATTACCATATTGCATTGATAATTAAAACCTTATCTCTTAGATACTGCATAATTTTAAAAACATTATGATAACTCATACATATGGATCATCCTGGATTAGACGTTAAACTACATCCGCATCCTGGGTAAGACAATAAACCACATCCAGCAGCATCAGGAGGTTTTGAGGAGCGTGGAACCACCTCTTAATTGCTGGTGTTTCCAGGTCCACCCTGGGTGGTAGTACCTGTTAGGGTCCCAGCTATGGGCAAATAGTTAACTATTACCAGCAATACAATTTTGAAGAAAAAAATATTACCAGAAACAGATTTTTGACAAAAGAAAATATTACCAGCAATAAAAAATGTTGTCGGCATTAAATAACCCATTGAGGTCGATATGTCATAAAACAAAATAAACCAAACCAAGCCAATCATACATATGGTATTTTATAAATTTTCATGTTATCATATACTGTAGCCTAACTTCATTTGCTGGTAGGCCTAAATTTTGGGCTACTGCTAGCCTACCATATGTTTAGAGGTCGACCTAATCTTGAGGTCGAGTTGTACACCACAATTTACGGTAACTCTGAATACTTTTTAATCAGAAACTTTTCTCAATGTCTCTTGTATTATTTAATCCTATTCATGCCCTTTTCTCAATGTCATTAGGACAAAGTGAGTATGCACTATCTCACTTGGAAATTCTTACATCTAAAAATATTTTCTGGCTTCAAATAACTCGCAATGGGTGGATGAGTTGTAGAAAACCAATCAATCAATAAAAAAAAAAGAAAAAAAAACTAAATGAGTTAAAAAGTAATAACAATACTTCATCTAAGAACTTCAAACTTCTTAAGACTATTATATCTACTGTTACAGCTTCGATTGTAATAGTAGTAGTAGATATGTTTGCCTATCATCCAATTCACACTCCTCCTGTTTTGAACAGAAGAGGTTTATCCCTTGCTTCCTGTTTAGAATTGGGTTCCAATTCCTTCAAATGTCTTTTCATTCTTTCACTCCCAGTAGTGGTATTATTGCCTTGTTTGGGGTGAATTGATTAAAAAAAACCAAAAAAAAAAAAAAAAACCTTATCAAAAATGAATTGCTGTAGAAGAGTGTTTTCCTGTGAAGATAAAATTCAAGTTAATTAATTTTAGGATTCTCTTATTTTTCTATTTTAATAATTTATTAATATTCACCAGACAATTGCAAAAATTATTGATTTTTAAAAAACAAAATGCTTGTTCTTGTAAGACTATCAGCTAAGTTTGATTTGAATATTGCTACCTGTTTCCTCATCAGGTGCTTCTGATGAGCAGCAGTATTAAAAAGCGTGGTGAAAATAAAATGAACTGTCACAAATTCACACAGCTGTAAATCCAATTAGCTACAAATTCACTTTTCCCACAATCTGCTTTCTTTGCCTCCCCAGTTGTTCACTGACTTTATATGCATTTGAGGGCAAGTATGCAAATTCGTAGGCATCTCATCTAGGTTATTCCATCAACCGTTTTCTGTTATAAATGACAGATTGAGTCTGCTGTGGCTTTTCTTTGTATCATGGCGCCAATGGCATCGACAGATGCTGTGACCCTCAACCTCTTTGAAGGTAAGTGGATTTCTTCTGCCCAGCAAGACCTGTTAAAATTAACCCATTAAAAATATCTAGCATTTTTATTGATACGTCCCTTGTTGTCAAAAGCATATGACGTTGTTTGTATTTCATGTTTTATTCATAGTGTTATTCTATAGGATGTGCAGGTAGTTTGACAACATTGGCATGCAAAATGGAATTGACAAAATGAGTTCAAATCTTGGCATAGTCTGCGGCATTTACAAAGGTCTGAATCCCTTTCTTCACACAGTGGGGTAGACTAATCTCTCTAGCTTTGTGTGGCAACCAGTCTAACAGAAGGACAACTCTGATTAAAGAAAGCAATAGAAAAAACACTCTACTTTCTTTCCCAACAATGCATGACAATTCAGAATTAATAAAGACATGGAAACTGAAGAGCCAGTACCGCTTTTGTACTGAAGAGACATAGGTAATGCTAAATAATGCACTGTCAACTCCATGATCTTCTTGATGGTTGCATATATGTGCTATACCAGGGCTACATGTGGTTTTTGAATTCAGAATTCTTTCTCCAAGGCTAGTTGCCGATTATTGCTAGAGAGACCAGTCTACCCTGCTATTTAAACCATAGTTGGAGAAAAGAAGATGGATTCATGCTTTTCCTAAGAGATTTTCACAAATGTGAAAGTAATCTTGATTCCTTACTCTGTTTGGTTTATTTTTATTTTTGTCTATAGCATATCAACTTCAATGGGATATTTAATGCCAACAAGGATCAGTATGACTAGAATACGTAATCATTGCTGTTAAATTTTTTTTTTTTTTTTAAATGTATTGTTGGTAATAATTTGTTTCAGTGGCCACCAACACAGTGCTGGAGACTAAAGATGCAGTTCAAAACATTGAAATAGTAATAAAAAAAACAGTTTTATTCTTTCATTCCAATTGTAAGTACCAATCTAACAGAAATTAACAGCTTCAATACAAAAGACACAGTTTTGTTTTTTTTGTTTTCTATTCTTTTTGAAGATTGTTGACGTTTTTTGTTTTTTTTGTTTTGTTTTTTGTTTGTTTTTTTGTTTTTTTTTTTTTTTTTTTTTTTTCTATTCTGAGGTAAAATGCATTGTCATTAAAAATGGTTTTCTCCACACACACACACACTTATGTGTGTGTGCATATATATATATATATATATATATAAAAACTCGTATCTCTGCTTTTTTGTTTCAGGTAAAGTGTACAACTTGACTCCCTACTTAGAGTTCCATCCTGGTGGAATTGACGAGTTAATGCGGGGTGCTGGTAAAGACAGCACACAATTATTTGATGAGGTAAGTAACTGCAACAAAACATTAGATTCTCTTTGTGTAGATTGAAAACAGCTCCACAACAAACCTTGGTTAGAAATGTCTGTCAGGTTTCTTACTTTTACTTTTATTTGAATCTTCTTTTCAGCTTTCAAAAGTTTCAAATAATAATGCCTAACAAGTCCTATCGCTTCTATTTTTATTGTGATATTTTTCTGTAGTCTGGCTTGTTGCCTACACACACACAAAATATATATATATATATATATATATATATATATATATATATATATATATATATATATATATATATATAAATTGATTTAAAATATGGTTTTTTTCACTACACAGTTCTAAACATGTTTCAAAAATGGAAGCTAAAAACCATGAATTTAATTTTGTGATTAAATTAAAGACGTTAGTTCCATTTCATCCTCAAGCGAATTTTGGAGCTTCCATTTTTGAAACATGGTTAGAACTCTGTAGTGAAAAAAACATATTTTAAATCAATTAATTTATAATATTAATGCTCTGTAAATTTACATTGAGCACTATTTTGTAAAAAAAAAAATATCTATAAGAACACCGGATTATATATCTTGCGGTTCTTTCTTTTTATATATATATATATATATAAATCCATTCATCCCAAGCAAGGTGATAATGTCACTAAAAAGCAAGGAGCTACTGGAAGTGAAAGAGAATGTGAAGATTTTAGAAAGAACTGGCAGAAATTCAATCCTAAACAGAAAACAAGGAATAAACCTCTACTCCTGTTCACACACACACACACATATATATATATATATATATATATATATATATATAGTTTTCTTATTGATATTTTTATTTTTACAAAACAGTGCTCAATGTAAATTTACAGAGCATAAATATAAATTAACTGATTTAAAATATGGTTTCTTCACTACACAGGAATTACCATGTTTCAAAAACTGAAGCTAAAACTTCAAATTTAAATTTGGTTTTTGAAATATAGTAATTCCTGTGTAGTGAAGAAACCATATTTTAAATCAGTTAATTTATAATATATATTAAACTTATTCACCATTCTCTTGATGGTTCTTGAATGAACTTTGAAGATGGAAGCCAGAGTATGAATGTTGGTACCATTACTGAAGGCTTCAATGATCTTTTTCCTCTCACTATTGCTCGGGAAGACAGTGGGTGTGACACAAAACAATTTTAACCTGTTCTTTTTAGCTGAATAACTCAGTGTTTTTCAGTGATTCTAATGAAAAATGGTGTCATGATTGCTAAATTTCTTATCTGGAAAAACCTGGAAAAAAAGAAACTCGATCTAGTGTTTTTTTTTTTTTTTTTTTTTTCTTTAGTTATTAAAGATTTTGTGGGATGAATAATTATGCTGTTACACAATTTGGACAATTTTGCTGTTACACTCAGTACAGTATATGAATTTAAAAGAAATTTTATTCATTTGACACTTGTAAGCTTTTCTAATAAATTTCTGATTGAATGTACTAATTTGCCTGAAGCAATAAAGGCCATTCCACTGTTTACTTGACATTTCTATGACTTTTAGAGAATAAGAGTTCTGTGTTTCTAGCATTTATGACTGTAGGCATCCTTATGTACTTATCTATACAAGAAGTCTTTGCATTAGAAAAAGCTCTTTTTTTTTTTTTTTTTTTTTTTTATTAATTTATACATCAAATCCCTCTTGTGTCAGTGTCATTAACTTCAATGTTTTAAAAAATTCAACACTGAACAATTTCTTCACAGATGAAGAGGTGACTTGAAGCAACAGATATGGTTATGCAGAAGGATGCTGAGAATATCCTGGATGGAACATGTGAGCAATGAGTGATTTTCAATGACAATGGTAGCGAAAAGGCACTTAGAATCCGAAAGACAGTTATACCTTCTGTGATACATAATGAGGAAAGGAGCCTTGGAGAATTTAACACTCAGAGGGCATATTCAATGCAAGTAGGCCAGAGGGAACTACTTAACAAGCTTCTGTAAGTGGGTGGCAGAACAGGGAGTGAGAGGGTTTGGTTTATTTCGTTTTATGGCATATCAACCTCAATGGGTTATTTAATGCCAACAACATTTTTTATTGCTGGTAATATTTTCTTTTGTGAAAAATCTGTTTCTGGTAATATTTTTTTCTTCAAAATTGTATTGCTGGTAATAATTTTTTTCAAAAAAGTATTGCTGGTAATAGTTAGCTATTTGCCCATAGCTGGGACCCTAACAGGTACTACCACCCTGGGTCAGGGTGGACCTGGGATCACCAGCAATTAAGAGGTGGTTCCATGCTTGTCAAAACCTCCTGATCAGAGGCCTTGCTGCTGGATGTGTTTATTGTCTTACCCAGGATGCGGATGTAGTTTAACGTCTTACCCAGGATGGGAGTGAGAGAGATATGGAAAAAGAGAAACCTTACTAAGACCCATAAAGGGTAGAAAGTTGTGCAGAAAAATGATTGCCCACATCCTGAATGGACATAGTGCATAAAAGTAGTGGTTGTACAATAATTTAATGTTACTGTTAACAATGCATTAGTCATCTTGGATTTTTGAAAATGGATAGTCTTTGGACATCTGCCTTCCACATCAACTAAACTATGACTGTGACACACTGCATGCCCCACCCCCTGAGTCAGGAGAGTAGTGGGAGGGAGCAAAAGAAACATGTTGCCAACTAGGAATTATGAGTACTTTTGAAATTTGGGGGGTACCAAAACACCTCATGTGACTAATGCAAGGTTAAAGATTCTTGATTTGAAGGTGATTCAGGCAGGACCAGAAGAGCCAGGCATCACTGGAGTCAGTGGGGAGGGATTTCATGTTTTTAAAGTGGCTGCACCACAGAGACAGACACTCACTCAGAGCTGTTGTTCAATGGTTCAAATGAATGTAGAAAAGTGTGTTTTGACTTGAGTCATTAGTTCACAACTGTAGTGTGGATGATGAGGGTCAGTTTCCTGCTTCAACTTTCTCAAGTTGGGAGTGGACTGTTCTTCTGATGTAAGGAAGAGCAATGCCACTAAGTAGAGGTCATCTACTTTGGTTGGCTTGAGACACCCAACGATTGATCTCCAAAAGACATTTGAGGCAGGGTCGATTTTCTTTGCATTGCTATCCATTACATCACCCACACATACCCAAGCATACAGCACAAGTATTCCGAAGCAGTCACTCATCTAAGTTCTGAACAATCATTGATGCTTAACTTAAGTGATCAAATGAGAACTGGTGTTTCAATATGATATGGTTGTAATTCACTTGATAAATACGCTTGTTTCTTATATATCTAAATACTTTGAAAAAAAAACAAAAAAAAACTTATTTAACCAGCTGAGAAAAGTTCCTTAATTACAGGCTGGTAGGTAAAAATTATACTTAAACAAAACAGAGATACCTATTCAAAGACATGTATCCATCAAATATAACATATATAGCAATAAAAAATAATGTTGGATTATAAATTAAAAATATCTATTAATTCTTTAGAAATGACTTTGTTTAAACTTCAGATATGAAAATAAAGTTAACAAAATTGGGTTTCAAATAATCTTTGCAAGAGATGCACTTTTCTTCATAAGAGTTTTTCAACCTTACTTTGATGTGAAAGTTCTTCATCACCAATCAATCTAAAAGTACATTGGTCTATATAGTAGATTTTCCTACATAAGTGTATGCAGGTTTGAACCTTACAGAAGGGCACTTTTTTTTTTTTTTTTTTATTATTAACCCTTTGTTAGTCACTTCAAATTTCTGAAAATAGACAGTGCCCAAGCATCTGCCTCCCGCAAAAACTGAGCTACAACTGCTCCACCCACCATGCTCCACACTCCCAGAGAGTCAGGAGAGTAGTTGGAGGGAGCAAAAGAAACAAGTTGACAATTAGGAATACTTTTAAAATTTGGGGGTAACAAAACACCTCATGTGACTAATGGAAGGTTAATAAGATAATTATCCTATTTGGTAACTGATTTTTTTAAAAACTATTTTTTCTTGTATATTTGAGATGTTAGCATGCATATTGTCCATAAACCACCCTTCTTGACTCCTACGTAACATCCTGTTTGGAGAGGTTATGTGGTGGCCCAAAATGAAACTTCATGAATCATTTGAAAACATCCCTGACACAGGCCAACATTGACTCTAGGAAACTGTTGCTGCAAATTGGTCTTCCTGGTTTAGGACCATTCGAGGGTGTGGGGAACCAAGACTTTTGAGTCCAATTGTCAAAATGAAAAGAGTCTTGGATGTGTTATCACCCAGCCGTGTCCACCACACAAACTCCTCTGTGACTCTTGCTGATGATTCTTCAAGAGTAGACTGAGTCTTCACAAGCACCTCCTCCACCACCACCACCATCAGTGGAGAAAGGGAATAAGAAGAGAGAATAATGATCCTGATGCAAGTGTGTGCCAACTAGTGTGCATATACATCTCTTGCATTTACATGTAAGCCTCAATAACTGTGAATTGAAGAAGGCTGGAGAGTTTATTAGCCAAAATGCAGTTAAAAACAACAATGATGAAGATGCTAATATAAAAGCATCATGAAGCCGTACCACAATTTCTAACAGAAATTGAAAAATAGTTTCGTTTATTGGCATTTCCATGAAATCTTCTTTTGAATTTGTGGCAACGTTAATGTTTGTTTCTGTCTTTTTTAAAATTGTATCCTGAGGATGTGTGGGTAGTGTGACATATCAGGTGCTGAAAGTGGAATCAAGGATCTGTGTTCAAATTCCTGCCTCCCTATTGCCCTTGGAAAAAGCATGAATACATCTTGTCTCCATTCAGCTATGGGTTAATTAGTAGGGTAAAATGAGCTCTCTAACCTTGGTTGACAACCAATCTAAGAAGGAAAACTCTGAAGTCCAAACTGGAGAAGGCAACAGGGAACCATTGCACAATTCTTCCAAAGATGTCATGGTATTTTACAGATAATAAAGAAAAAGAAGCTATGGAAAGTCATGATTGTAAACAACCTGAAGAGAGTATGCCTATTCTAAATTCCAGACCCTAGCAAAGTCAACGGGAAATTCCTCCACTTCTCAAGAAATCATGGCATTTTACAGATAGTAAAGAAAAAGCTGTGGAGAGTCATGACTGCCTGAAGTGTAATAACATTAAAAAAAAATAAATAAGCATATATCTTTAAGTAACATCTACTTATAAGAGTAGATATATTTGCATGATCAATATTTTCCAAAAATCCAGGTACCTGGTGAGAAATAATTAGTGTCTTAATAAAATAGGTGTTAAACTTTTTAGATTGTCAATCCCACTATGGAATCCTTGATCTCTCATTTGACTTCAAAGCCTGTAAAAAAAAAAAAAAAAAAATTTAGTAATAATTTTTTTTTTAATTTATTTTATTTTATGGTAGAAATTTCTTTTGACTTTTCATTAATCAATGGTAAAAATGCACAATACCTCCTGCTCAATTTATTTATGATTGAATTTATTTGTGAAAAAGGAATTTTGGTTTTACATTTTTAAAGACAAGCTCCCAGAGAAATCCAATCGATTGAAAATGTAATTTTAAGCTGCATAAAATCATACTCTGAATTGGGAAAGGAAAATGGAATATTGTTTTGTTTCAGATATTTTTTTTTTAATTAATTACTTTGTTTTTAATAAAATATTCTGTAGACTTTTGGGGTGGGGAAAAAATTGTTGATGTTATTTTTAAAAAAGATATTTTTTCATTTCTTTAATTACTAAATGATAAATATTTTAAATTGTCTGTTCTTCTAAATTGTCATGTTTTAATAATTGAGAAATAATAATAATATTTAACAAGGAAAATTCAAGATATGTTGGCTGCCACAATTAAAATAATCAATGAAATATACCCATTTTAATTTTTTATGAATTTTTTATCATTCCACTCCAAGCAAGGTGATAAAGCCACTAAGGCACAACACAGTGTGAAAGAATCAGAGAAAAATCATTATTAAGGAGAGTGGAAAATAAAAACTGGATTTAAGGAGACAGAAGATGATTGACATTGCATTTAAAGTTTTGAAGATCAAAGTTTTATATTCAGTCCATTATGAACTGTTGAAATAAAAAGAAAAAAAAAGATTCTGTTGTAAAAATGTTGTGTAAACTCTTCATAACTATCACTTGTTTAAAAGAACTTTAATTAAGGAAAGCATCTACACAGAAAATTTAGCTGATCTCAGCTTTTATCAGAATATTACTACAAATATTTTTTTTTTTAAATGAGAAAAAAAAATTATTAAGGAAATGGAAGATAAGGATTGACATGCATTTAAATTTTTTTAAATCAAAGTTGTCTGGAAAGCAAGAAGTCTGGAAATGAGTTCCACAGATGAGAAGTGTGAGAGAAGAAAATGTTAGCATAGAACTTAGTTACATCTATCATTTTTCAACTGTAAAATAACAAAACCTCAGTATTAGATTGGTAGCTTGGTTAAGTTCATAAAGTCGAGGTACAAAAGAGGAAAGCTCTTCAGAAGCTCATGGCTATATCATGTTAACACACTGCTTCTTGTATGATCACCAACAGTTAAGCAACATCAACCCTGGTCAGTAGTTAGATGGGTGACCACTTGTGAATACCAGGTGTTGTAAGCTTGGATATACAGATGTGGTAATGGATAATGTCTCAAATTTGGAAATCAGTGCCAAATTCCAATTCCAGTTGGGTTTGTTATATTCACTTATGTGGAAGTACTTTTTGGGAAAGGTATGAATCCACCTCTTCCCCAACTATAGGTTATTTAGTATGACTTTATCAGCAAAGTCCTTATCTTCAAAAAATCCTTTCTATCTAAAAATGATTTCTGGTTTTAAATAACCTTCTAAAGGTTGATAAGTCGTAAAAACAAATCAATGAATCAAAAGCATATCGGAATAATTACCATGAAAATATTTATAAGATAGGCACAGGGAATGATAGTGGGAAAGTAAATGAAGCTGAGATGCCAGGTTAGGACTGATAATATTGCAGATTCATGGGGGCCATTATTGTGCATTTTTACTGATTCATTTCTATCTTTGTTTTTTTATTCCTTTACTGATTTCTATTTCTCTTCCTATACAAGATGTTCATTCAAATAATAGGACTATTGAGAAAAACTTCATTAATAAGATCGCTAATAATAAACACATTAAAAATAAATTAATAGACATTATTGTTGAATTTTGTTGGCAGTTGCTGCAAAACTAAGAACCATTTGGGCAAACACGAACAGCTGCTTGAAATCAAAGACCAGACCACTGCATTTATTGACCTTCCCAATCTTCTGAATGCCAGCAAATCTTGGGCATTATCAGCAGAATTACAGTGAAGAATCTAATCATTAGAAATGAGATTCTACTGAATCATCCTTAGCATCTCCTATATAGACCACATCACAAATAATGCAGTGCAAGACACCCATAAACAGATCTTGTATCTGCCATAAAGAGGAAGTTGAAATGCTATGGACATGTCATAAGAGTCAACAATTTTTTAACACTTCTATCTTACAAGGTACCGTTTTAAGCAAAAAAAGAGGCAGCCAGAGGGGAAAAAAAAAGAGTTGTCTCCATCACTGAGTTCACTGGAAGATCATTCACATTGGCATTCACCTGGGACATATGGAGGGAGCTGGTCAGGTATTCAGCTGCACATAATCCTATCACTATACTGGTTCATGAAACTGATGATCCTCTTCCAACCTAACTTTGACAAAGAATGAACTCTAGTTAAAGAATTTGCAAGACAGACATGTTGACCATCATTTCATTGTGTCGTATGAATTATAAGGAAACACATGAACCATTTCAAGTGCGTGTTTCTCTCTCTGCAAATTTTCTCTCCAGTACTTGCTTAAGGCAAATCATTTTTCATTTTCCATTTTGCCTGGGGCCTTTTTTTGCTTTCCTAATCTATAACCATTTCTTCAATAGTTTGCTTGATGGACGACAGCTTCAACCAGTTTTGAGCTTTCCATTCTTTCTCTTTGGCTTGCATTGAGTAGGAATATGGCATTCAATTAATGAAAAAAATTGTGTTGTGAAAAGCTTTCCTATTTCATATTCAGCTTTGCCTCTAAATTGGTACCACTTTTCTGACTGAATTCTTACTCAAAGAATTTTCTGAAAATTAAATATTCCAAGATTTGGATTCTTTCCTTGCTTTTTTGGTTTTTGTTATTTTATTTCTTTTATTCTTATTTATTTATTTTATTGTGTTTTTCTTTGTTTTTTTTTATTTTCATTGTTTCTTTCTCCTTTTTCTCGCTTGTCTCTCTCCCTTTCCTTGCTTGTCTCTCTCTTACCTCTCCTCTTTCTCTCTAATCTCTCCTGTCTCTCTCTCACTTTCCTTACTTGTCTCTCTCTTGCTTTCCTCGCTTCTTTCTCTGTTTTTTTTTTATTGCTTATTTTTATTTTTATGAAATCTCTTCACTGATTCTCACTTGCCAATTGTCTTTCCATTCCTGTCTTTTCTCATTTTTGCCATTTTTTTTTCTCAGATTTTTTTGTTCCTTTTGCTGTTTCATATATTCTTATGATTCTTATCCACCATTATTTTATTTTTATTCCTTGTTTCTCATTTTTAAGATTTTCTGTCTTTTTTTTTTATTGTTTAATTCCTTTCTCCTGCCAGGCTTTTGTTTTCATTGTCAGTTGTTCATTTTTGCCATTTAATCTTTTTTTACTTTTGAATTCACTTGCATATTTTGTATCCTTTCCTTTTATGAAAACTTTCAACTTTTTGTGAAAATTTCTTTTTTTCCAATTTTCTTTATATCCCAGTCCAATGCTCTTACTCATAAGCCTCCAGTTAGTGACATTTAAGATCATTTTTACACATTAATATTTTTTCATTTTTTTTTTTTTTTTTTTTTTTTCAACATTACAAAAATAATCGTCAAATTATGCTTAAGTATCCATATTTTTTTTTTTTTTTTTAGTTAGTAGTATGGTTGAAAAAAAACAAAAAAACAACATAAACAATTACAAAACTTTAAATATTTGGTAAGTGTTTTAATAGAGGATGGAAAATGCGACACCAAAATCTGGTGGTGTATTGGAATAGCAAAAGATGCCTTACAAAAATTAGGCGAAGTATTAAGAAACAGGAAAATTTCATTAGAAAGAAAAGAAAAAAACAAAAAAAAAACAAACTGGAGACCCTACCAGGATTTATTATTGGTGGGTGTAGTCAATAATATAAGATCTATAAAAGACACTTTGTTGGTGGTAGACAGAAAGAAAATTGCAGGACTTCCAATACAAAATAGGTAAAGAAAAGCAAGAAGATAGAATGTGTGATTGTCAGCAAGAGAAAAAGTCGAAGATGTGTACTATGAATTGGATATGTTAAAATCAAATGGTTCAAAACTTTAAATATTTGGTAAGTGTTTTAACAGAAGATGAAAAATGTGCCACCAAAGTCTGAATATGCATTGGAATAGCAAAAGATGCCTTCCAAAAGTTAAGCAAAGTATTAAGAAACAGGAAAATGTCATTATATATAAAGAAAAGAGTCCTGAACTGCTATGTAATATCACTCCTCCTAAATGTCAGTAAATGCTGGACAATCACCTCACAAATTAAAAAGAAGATTGGAGGCAACAGAAATGTGATTCTGTAGCGGAATACTGAGAATATCATGGATGGAGTGTGTAAGAAACAAGAACTTCTTAAGGAAAATGGAAAGATGTTTTTGCTGAGGATCATAATGAGGAGAGCTTGGAAAATTTGACACTCACAATATATAGTGTAATCAAAAGAGACAGAGGTTGGCAGAAGGCTACCTATTTGATGAGCTTATTGAATGGCAGAACAGGGAATGGAAATGATGTTAAAAAGAGAAACCTTACTAAGAGCTGCAAGGGATAGAAGTTGTGGAGAGCCATGATCACCTATATCCTAAAGAGACATGGCATATAGAAGAAGAATAATTGCATTTGTTCATTAAAATGATTTCTCTTGTTAAGTTTCCTTCCTTTTAATATTGTGTCTCTACTATATAGTGAAAATTCATTAAATTATAGACTGCTTATCACTATTTACATTTCTGACTCAAAATCAAATGGTACAAAACTTGAAATATTTGGTAAGTGTTTTAACAGAGGATGGAAAATGGGACACCAAAGTTTGAATGTGCATTTTGATAGCAAAACATACCTTCTGAAAGTTAAGCAAAGTATTAAGAAACAGGAAAATTTCATTAGAAAGAAAGAAAAGAAGACTACTGATTTGTTATGTAATTTCAGTTGTCCTATATGTCAGTGAATGCTGGACACTCTCTTCACAAATGAAGAAGACTTTAGGCAACAGAAATGTTATTTTACAGAAGGATGCTAAGAATAACATGGACTGAACAATCGAACAATGGTGAAGTTTTTGAGAAACTGAAAATTTAGAATCAGAAAGAGACAGCTGAAATTTCTAGGACACATAATGAGAAAAGAAGGCTTATAAAATTTGATACTCACAGGACAGAAGAAGGCAGTGTATAACCTACCTAATGGGCTTGTGCAAATGGTTGGCAGAACAAGAATTAGGAGAGATAGTAAAAAGATAAAATTTACTAAGAGCTACAAAGGACAGGAAATTGTGCACAGCTATGATTGCCCATACGTTGAAGGGATATGGCACATAGAAGTTGTATAATTTTTTTGGATTGATTTTGTTTAAAAAAACAAAATAAAACATTCTAGCATGTTTGGGCACTTGATGTGGTGTAATGGTTGGCATGCTTGTCTTGCTAGATCAATTATGACTGAATAGTGTGTTCGATCCTCACTGTGTGCCCCATACTTTCGGTCTTGTGCAACATTTAAGCTACGCTTAGAAAAATCACCATTCTAGCAATTTGGATATAATGTACAGTTTACAAGAAAAGCTTCCTCTATTTTTCAGGTTCATCGATGGGTAAACGTAGACTCTATGTTAGAGAAATGCTATGTTGGACGATTAAAATCAGAACAGATTGTATCCAGAAAAGGTAGGAAATGGTTCATTTTTTTTTGTGCATGTTGTACATTTTAATTTTTTTTTTTAAATTTTGATTTATATTCACTCCCTTATTTCTTATTTCTTTTATTTTTTTTTAAGCGTTTCACCCCAAGCAAGGTGGGAAGCTACTAGCATGCAAGGGGTTACAGAGGATTTGGAGTGGGAGCAAATAGGAGTGATAGAGGAAAGGATGAAGAGAAGGATAGGGGATGGAGATGTCGATTGACATTACATTTGAATAGTTGGAGATTACAGCTATCGGGGGAAACAAGAAATGGGGAGGGAGTTCCACAGGTGAGAAGTGCGAGAAATGAAGCTATTGCAGTAGAAGAGATGGCTACATTTAACAGTGTTTGAGTTGATATTTTCTTCATCATTTCATCCCAAGTAAGGCAATAAAATGACTAAGATGCTAAGGTTTACTGATTGTAAGAGAATATGAGAGGGGAAAAAGCACTATTAAGGAAAGAGAACAATAAAACAACAGGAATTAATAAGACTGAAGATAATGACTTAAATTTTTGAAGATCAAAAGACTGCAAAGCAAGAAACCAGAAGAGTTTCACAAGTGAGAATTGTGATAGAAGAAACTGTGAACAAAGAAGTTATGGTTACATCGAGACATTTCAATTGCAAAATGAGACCTAGCTGCCAATCTAGTACTGCGCTTATATCCTTAAAGTCTAGGTACCATAGAGGAAAGTAATATTTATTTTGAAAAAATAAATATTAATGCGTCACAAGGCCAAGAGAGAGGATAGGGGAAAGGTTGATTTTCAAATCTTTCTTATCTTAAACTTAGCTAACTACAATTACTAACCCAAATATACCACAGTATTCCTTGCACCAAAACAACCCATTCTTACTTAGCATTCTTATTATAGCCACCATAATACCTCAAAATCTCTATGACATCCTATACTTGTTTCCACATGTACAATTTAGGTGGGCGGATAAAAATAACATCATTTATAAATATTTACAATGTTATATATAAGAAACTAAACAAAATGGTACCATAGAGGAAAGTTTATCAGAACAAATACTGTGAAAGTATTTATAGAAAGGGCAAAGGGGAGCTACATTATGGCAATGGGAAAGTGACTGGAGCTGAGATGCCAGGTCAGGAGCAATAACATTTCAGATTCTTTGGATTTTAACAAGATTCTCTAAATATATAGCAGCAATATTCAAGGTATGTGCAACTGGTAGACTTATAAATGATATCACTGTTTTTATATTCTTAAACAGTGAAACTAATATCAGCTAACATAGAACTTCTCCATCTAGGCCAGTTGATATTAATTTTGCAGAGATGTAAACTCAAGCACATGTACTCACTAAAAATAACCTTTATATTAATAAGTTAATGGCTGTCACTGAAGCTACAGTACTGATGAGTATGAAAAATGTGTCATCTAGGAAACTTTAATTAATGATAAGAGAAAGTGAATGAGAGGTAACACCTGAGAATTAAAATGAAGTGTTGTTAAAATGAAAATGATGATTTATTTATGCTTTTACACCAGCTTATATACAAAATGGATTAGAAAGTTTGTCTTGGGATTATATCACACATGTAGGAATTGATATTGTATCAAAGTTGAGTGATTGATCACATGAGATAAATATGCATGTGTATGTTTTTATTGCATCATAGAATCTTTTGATATATTCTATATCAACGTTTTTAGGGGTTTATCTAAGGCTATATATATATATATATATATATATATATATATATATATATATATTTTAAGACATTTTTATGTTTGACATTCTTTTTATAGATACAAATATTTAAGTAAATGCTCTTTTTATAATAAACAGTATTAAACAACATTTACCGGCCTGAATGTCCGAGAAATTTTCACAGAAAATATTCGTCCTCCAACAGGATTCGTATCCTATACGGAACCGTCATTTAGCTTGACGTGCCTTTACCGATTTGGCCACGAATCTGAAAGTTAAATTTTTTTTTTAAATTTTGACATTCAGATGAACATAGCAAATTTTGTCTTTGAAAATTGTTGAACACTACAATATTTGTCTTGAAATAAAGAACACCCTGATAACATTGTGCTAATGTCAAAAGTACTTTGAATAAAATATGTATCAACAAGTTAATTTTCTCTCATCCTGGAATAATGACACTGATGAAAGGATCCAATTGAAAATAAAACTTGTCTAAATTATTCAATGAAACATTTTCCTCACACACATATATATATATATATATATATATATATATATATATATACAGCTGTAGCAACAGAATTATTCTCAGTGTTATTTTTATTTATTTTTTATTGTTTTGTAGATTTGCTTTCTGTTAAAAATCAAACATATTGCATAAACATTTTAAATAACATTATGGAGAGAATAACAAATTTTAATATTGCAATAAAAACAGTCATGGAAAAGTTATATAATCTGGGAATTTTTTCATGGGGAAGCAATCCCAGTGTGTGATACTTTTGGAAAATCCTTGAAAACCAGATCACAGGTTGACCCAAGCTTTGTGAGTGAAATAGGGTAAATGGAATTGTCCGTTGCTGGTTGTGATAGCACCAAGTCATGAGTCATTGTGACCGAGGGTTTGAGCATACTGGCCTTGTTCAAACTATTGATCACGCCAGACGATGTGTGCTTTCTCTCCTTGAATCTGTAACTAAGGTGAGCTCTGTGGGTGTGAAACAAACACAAATGTGCCTGAGCAGGCGTCTGCAATGGGGATTGTCTAGAAGCCATAACAGACCAGCATATTCTGATATGAGCTGCTAGCCATTAGAGTTTTAAAGAGTAAGCAATGACAACTTACCTTTTTTTTTTTCTTTTTCATGTTTGACTTTTTATGGTTATTATTTGTTTAATATTTTCATTTCTCGTTTTCCTTGTGTTTCTTTCCCTTATTGCATTTAATATGCCTGCTTTTATAGCTTCATTAGAATTTTTTACCCCAAGAAATATATTTAAAGCCGAAGTGAACATACTAAATCAGTTCAATTTTATTAAAATGTTTATTATTATTATTATTCTTGAATTTTTTTATTTTGTAATTTCAGAAAGTAATTCTTCTCAGAAAAGTAATACTTCAATCAGTTTATCTTTAAAAGCCAAAAGTTCTGTCAATGGTAAGTAAAAAAAAAAAAAAAAAAAAAACATGAGAGGTTAATCCCTTGTCTTAGTTCTTCATTAACTTTTACATTCCAGAGTTTTAACTTCAAACAGCAAAAATAGCAAAATTTCTTTCACTACAGTTTGGTAAAATTGGGAGGAAATAATACCTAAATGGTTCTTATTGATGTGGGAAAGGCACCTTGGTATGCTGTAATGGTTAACAAGCTAGTCTGGTTGACCATTACTACAGAATGGAGAGTTTGATCCTCACTAGGTGCCACATACAAAATTAAACATTAAATAACCCAAGAAGGGTTAACATGTCATAAAATCAACCAACAAGTTGGGTGGAATAATGGTTAGCAAGGCTAGTCTGGTTGACCATTACTACTGAGTTCAGAATTTGATCCTCACTGGGTGCCACATACAAAATCTGAAATTAAATAATCCAGAAAGAGTTGACATGTAAAATCAGCCATCTAACTGCATGTGTGCAGGTGATGTAACAGTTATCTATGTGGAAAATGAAATTAGCAGCTAGAGTTCAAATTCCAGCTGAGGCTATTAACTTTGCACTCTCTAACCTTGGTGAGGCCACCTGTTCAGGAAAAGGGCAACTCCCAACAATCCACAATTTACTGATGTGAAAGAGGAGGAAATTGTGTAAAGATATGGCTGTCCATATGCAGAAGAGACATAGTTTAAAAAGAAATTTTAAGAAGCTGAAAACAAATTTTAAGAACATTTTCAGTAAGACATTTATTTTCTGAAGTTCTGGTCATCATGCTAAGTCAACATTCCGACTTTGATCTTAGCCATAGAGCACTGACCATGAGAGAAACATTTGATTAATTTTTTAATGATTTTTTTAATAAAAATGAATTCAGCAAAATTATTATCTTTTTAATTGATACAATTTTAAAAAAAATTTTGACTTATGACTTTATTTATTTATGACTTTTATTTATTTATTTATTTATTTATTTATTTATTTATTTATGACTTTATTTATTTATGACTTTATTTATTTATGACTTTATTTATTTATGACTTTATTTATTTATGACTTTATTTATTTATGACTTTATTTATTTATGACTTTATTTATTTATGACTTTATTTATTTATTTTTATTTATTTATGACTTTATTTATTTATGACTTTATTTATTTATGACTTTATTTATTTATCACTTTATTTATTTATCACTTTATTTATTTATCACTTTATTTATTTATCACTTTATTTATTTATTTGACTTTCTATAGATAAATCTGTAAAAAATATTTCTGCACCATTCAATTAATTTGTAGTAATGGAAATATCAGACCACAACAATGCTTACTATGAACACTTTAGAAAATAAGATCATAACTAATAATAGGTCTAAAATTATAGAATTCTATAAACATTTGAACTGCATGTCCACTTTTTAAAAAAAAAAATTTTAGCAAACAATGTTACATTTCTTTTATGTTTTATTTAAGTATAAACACACTGGTATTTTTTATGCTAACTTATAACTAACTTTAAACAAGGCAAATATAAATTCTTTTTATAAAAACACATTAAAACAAGCTTTACTGATGTTGCTTTTATAGCAATTTTTAAAATTTGAATTAAAAACAACACTAATGAAATATTTATTAAAATATTCTTTTAAATATTATGCACACTAATACATTAATTTTTATCATCGTGTTTCAACCATATAGACTCATCTTCCTTAATTTGCAACCTCCCAGAAATTTTGACATTCACTTATATTCAAATTTTTAAATAAAACAATTTCTTTTCAAATTTATTTCTTTTCAAATTTATTTCTTTATAAAAAGGTGAATAAATATCACATCAAACTTGATTGGCATATTGCTTTAAAAATAGGTTTTAATACCAGAAATACTTTGTAAAAAAATTATTAGCAGCAATACATTTTTGAAAAAAAAATATTACCAGCAATACTTTTTTGAAAAAAATTATTACCAGTAATACATTTTTGAAGGAAAAAATATTACCAGAACTAGATTTTTGACAAAACAAAATATTACTAGCAATAAAAATTTTGTCAGCATTAAATAATCCATTGGTGTTGATATGCCACAAAACAAAACAAAACAAACCAAACCAAACCAAACATAAATGAGTTGCCAACTGAGTCTGAAAAGCCCAATATGCACTACTATTTAACCCATAGCTGGGGGAGAGTAATGAATTTATATCTTTCCTAAGGGTATTTGTGCTAAAGGGAATGTCGGCTGTCAATCTAAGTATATCCAGCCTATGATTTGAACGCATAATTACTATATCACCAATAGTGATTTAATCAATTTTATAGCTGATGACTTTTCATGTTTTAGATTTATCATCTTCCATGCCAAGGTAAGGAGAATTATGGGATTGTTGAAGATATATATATTCAGTCCAGTCAAATCATTTTTTGTGAGCTGCACCCCATTTACCTTCTGAGTGAAATATCTTGGTTTTGTGTTTAGTTGTTTTAAATCAATTTGTTTCCTTTTGTAACCATGTCAGTTCCTTTGAAAGCTTTCCAAACTGGTTTGCCAGAATGATATAACTGCCTGATCTTTCTTTCCACATGGTTGGGTCATTGGTGACTAAACCAGTTTTCCAACCAGGCTGTTCTAGTTAGATACTCAGCAGGATAAAAAGCAAGAGCTGTCAAAAGGTGAAAGAAACATCTTTGGTTACCTTGCACAGTAGGTTAGACTGAGCTTCATAGATACTTTTGCTGCCAGTGCCGTGATGACATGACATCACTAGGCTTCCTAGTCGGTGGCTAGTGAGGAGAGTTTCCATGATGGAATCAATGACCTCATGTCCATGACGTTGACTATAGTTTGACCTGGAGGGGGGATGAGCTTTGCAGAGCTCACTTGCCCATGACATGATGCACATGAATGAATACCACTTAAGTTTTCAACCCAGGCATGTGAAGAGAATTGATCAGGTGCTTAGTGACAAAGTGACTCTATGACCACACCTAGGACTGATGATGATTTTTCTTTTAATTATTAACTAAATTATTTTTCTATCTTTAAAAAATTTTTTTCTTGGTTTTCCTCAGTACCCAAGGAAACAGATTCCAACATAATTCCAAGGTAAGTCATTTCCTCTTAATTTCTTTTTTATAAATGTTAATCATTTTTTGTATTATTCAATCAATACAAGGCCCAAGATCCACTGAAGGTAGAGATCCCTAAAAGAGGTTGTTGTAAGAGCTTAAAAGGAGGGATTTATGAAGATATGTAGGATAGATAATGGTTGACACTAGACTTGAAGATGCTAAGATTGTAGTGACTGGGGAAGTATCCTCTTGGTGGTCTGTTCCACAATGCAACAGTTCTGGGGAAAGATGCTGTTTGAGTGGAACTTTCACCTTTTCAATGGATCCTGCTCAGCATTTTTGGTCTGATCTGATTCTTGTAAAGATAATGCAAAGGCAGAAAGAATCAAATACTTTCTGAAGTAATATTTTTCTATCATCTTTTAGCAATGTATCGATGAGTTCCATTTGGGGTCTGGAATGAGTATTTTCCAAGATTAGTTATAGATTCACATTTATCAGGAAATGTATCCTTGTACACACTAGAAAAGATCTGTGGCAAAGTTTCTAAACTAGATTTATAGGTCTTTGAAAAAAAAAAAGCTTCCCATATTTTTTTTTACATTCAAATTATATTTTACAAACTAAAACTTGAATAATATGTGACAAAAATGAAAAAAAAAAAAATTACCAATCAAAATTTAAGGACGTTTATATTGTGGGATCAGTTAAACTAATTCTACCAAATACTTTTAAATTAAAATATATATATATAATTTTTATTTATTTTTTAAAATCTTTTTCCCACCTTAACATCTGTCTATATTTCTGGGATGAGGTATTGTAACTATTACATTTGGACTGTTGTCCTCATCTTTACTGTCACATTAATGACGTTTCAGCTATTGTACGATGTGATATTTGTTGGAATTTTGAACTGAACCATTTATTTAGTCCATTGAGAGTGTACAGCAGTCAAAATGTTGTTAATGTGGCAGTAAGGATGAGGACAACAATCCAAACATTGTAAATAGTATAAATATTTTTCCACTTTGTCATAGCATTTTTGATACTTAAAAAAATTTGCATATCATTATTCCACACACACACACATATATATATATATATATATATATATATATATATATATATATATATATATAAAAAAAATACAAATGAAAACTACAGACAAAAGTTCATTTTCTCCATCAAGACATTCATTTCTGTAGTTCACTACCAGCAAGCAGAAATTTTTTTTTTTCCTGATGATGGCCCTGTTGGCTGAAACTAGTCGAAGAATCTAAATGAAATAATAATAAAAAAAACGAAAGAATATTAATATACAACCAGTGTGTCTGAAGATTTTAATTTTTTAATGTTTTTTATTGTTCAAAATATATATAATGTAGTCATCCATATACAATCCTGTTTTGCTGTATCAGAACTCATCAGTGTGGTTAGACATCCAATTGCTTTAAGCTGGGATCGAAACCCGACCAATTTGACATCAGTCAGAGATCCTACCCTTAAGCTATCTGTGCATGGCAGAGAAAGTGAAATTTGAATATGTTGTATATGGATGTATACAAATACCAGCAGCCAGAGGACTCAATTCATAAATGAAGAGCAATGTGTTAATAGAAGTGTCGGCTACTGTTTTGAAGTTACCTTTTTCTCTATAGTGCTTGATCGAATAACGATAAAAAGATTGTAGAATATTCACTCATGTAACTATGATTGAAGATAAATGTGTCCTTTCAACAAGTAGAGAAAGGTCAGGTGAAATCTGGAGTGAACTTTCACCCTTTTGTGGCTTTTTATGACCCAGGTCCTACCCCCCCCCTTTTGCTTAATGTTATCATTCTTTTCCTTCTTCTTTTGTTGCAGTAGATGATGATGATGATCCCCTCCCTGTGCCAAACTGATAACAAATAGCTTCTAATATCTTTGTGAATAATTAAGGCATTATCATTCTCTCTCTCTCTCTCACATGCACATGCACACACGCTCACACAGAATGGTGTTTGGCCTGGCAAATCTATACTGATGGAAGATTCTATTTCTGTCTATTGATTATATTTCTTCATCTAAGGCAAATCAATAGAAATCCATTATGAAATAAGCCTAATTATTCAGGATTGCTTGATATAATCAACTAGGAATTAGCTACATACTTATTTGCTCATCTCCACTGATTTCAGTTAACGTTAATTCTTTCTTTTTTACCTTATTATCCTCTTTTTCCCTTTTTCATTTTTCTTCCCTGCCTTTTCTTCTTCCCCCTTTTCCTCTTTTCTTCTTCCCCCTTTCCTCTTTTCTTCTTCCCCCTTTTCCCCTTTTCTTCTTCCCCCTTTTCCCCTTCTTCTTCCCCTTTTCCCCCTTTTCCTTTTCCCCCTTCCCCTTTTCCCTTTTTCCCCCTTTTCCCCTTTTCTTCTTTTCCTCTTTCCCTTTTTCTCTTTCCCCTTTTCTCTTTCCCTTTTCTTCTTTCCTCTTTCCCTTTTCTTCTTCCTCTTTCCCTTTTCTTCTTCCCTCTTTCCCCTTTTCTTCTTCCCTCTTTCCCCTTTTCTTCTTCCCTCTTTCCCCTTTTCTTCTTCCCTCTTTCCCCTTTTCTTCTTCCCTCTTTCCCCTTTTCTTCTTCCCTCTTTCCCCTTTTCTTCTTCCCTCTTTCCCCTTTTCTTCTTCCCTCTTTCCCCTTTTCTTCTTCCCTCTTTCCCCTTTTCTTCTTCCCTCTTTCCCCTTTATCCTTTTTTCTGTTTTTCCTTTCCTTTTTCTCCATTTTTCTTTTTCCATTTCTTTTTTTGTCTTTTTGATTTTCCTTTTCCTTTTCTTCTATTTTTCTATTTCTTCTTTTTTCTGTTCTTACCATTTTTACTTTTACTTCTTTTTCTCATTGTTTCTTTACTCAATTTTACTTTACGCCTGTTTTCTTCTCCCTTTTCTTTTATCACTCGTATTTTTTCTTTTTCTTTTCTTCCTTTTTTCTTTTTCTTTCCTTTTTTCTTTTTCTCCTTTCCTTTTTTTTTCTTTTTCTTTCCTTTTCTTGATATGTCTTGTTCCCTTTTACTCTTATGTTTTTTCTTTTAAAAAAAAAAAATTAAACACTGAATACCCAGTAGAAACCATTTTAATGTTTTTATTTTATTTTTTTTACTAAAATATCATTAAATGTAATTAATATTTCCAGCAGCCTCTTTTTTAAAAATAAGATGCTGAGTACACCATAAAAGACATTTTAAATTTTTATTTTGTATTTTATTTTTATTTTTTTACTAAAATCCTATTAGCATTATTTAACTTATATATTTTTATTGATCTCATTGTTGTAATTATCAGTAAATTATTAAATAAAATTCTCAATGAATTACTACTAAAGCAGCTGTCTAAATATTTTATATTATTATAAAACTAATTTCATTAAATCTTTTGTTTCTTTTTCAGTTATGACTGGACTCAGACCGAATCTTCTGTGATAGTAACAATCAACACCCAATGGGATGATATGAAAACAGAATATTTAGTGATAAATCGTGATGAGAAAGACCTGAATATTATAGCTTTCATCAAAAATAATAATAAATATCAAATCCATATAGGTAAGATTCAGCTTTATGAAGGATATATGCTTCTAACTTTGCTTGTCGGATCTAACATTTTCCTTCTGCCTAGAAGGACACATGTTCAAATCCTACCAGAGAGTGCATATTTTTCTTTAATAAGATTTCTTGAACATTCAGGCTGGTAAAGGAAAATAAATAAACTCAATAAATAAATGGAGTATCTACTCAAATATGAGTATCCACTAAAAATAACGTTTAAGTGATAAAAATCTGTCAGATTGATTAATAAAATTCATTACTTTAGGGAATTGCTTTGTTTATGTTTGGATACAAATTTGAGCAGATATGAAAATTTTGAGGAATTCAATATGAGAAAGGATTTTGCTTAAAGGCACATTTCAGACTTTGCTTGATCAGCAAAACTGCTCTGTGACAGAGTTGGTTAAAGCATGTGCGATCTAACGACGGTTTCCCTCTGGCCAGATACAATTGGCAACAAATGTAAAAAAAAAAACAAAAAAACAGTAATAATTATAAAAATACAATGTCTGAAAAAGATAAAAAGATTGTAAAATTAATTACAGGCTGACTTACGACCAGATTGATTTATGACCAGTCTTAACCAAAAACAACATATATGCACAATCGACCTTGCTACTACTGATCAGCATGTATAAATAGTTGAGCCAATGCAGAACACACGTGGCCTGAAGATTGCATTCAAACATGAAACAGACTGTCGCCACTCGGTGTTGACTGCAGTGTTCACTTTTATATTTATATACACTTTATCCTTTATATTGTGCAGTTTTAGCCATAAATATAGCATACCTTCAAATTATATTTTATCATTTTACATACATATATATATATATATATACATCACACTCATGGATACCTACCGAACCCTATTCGTAACATACTTGTTGACAACACAAATATAATAACATGCAAAAAATGGCTAAAAATAATGGAAGCCTTATTAATAAAAACAAAAAAAACAACACTTAATAATATCCACTATGAACATGGTCACAATATCTTGACCATGTTTTGAAAAATGAAAAAATATAAATACATACATACAACAATTTCTTTTTGACAGTTAATATATTTCAACCTTGAAAATGTCTAAATGTATAGCTGAAAGCTCTCAGATAAAGTTTTTTTATATAATTTATCATCCAAAAAGAAAAAATTATTAGATCACATGAGAAATTGAGAAATGAGAAAAAACTAAATCAAGTCACCTTGTCTGTTGTATTCAATGAAACATCCATGAAAGAAGGATTGTTGCCTAAATATACTAAAAATATATATATATATATATATGTGTGTGTTTATAGGATGTATAATAGTATCCAAAACAAAAGTGAAGATTATGTGACAAAAGGAAAAATTTATAAACAATGTATTTCACTGAGAGTGTGTCTGCTCTTTTTGGTTTCCTCCAGCTAGAATGAAAGAAAGCCAAAACTGTATGTGATAAAAGTGCTGGGATCTCTGAGGATAATGTAGACTATAAAGCAAATAAAATTAGATTGCCTTATCACATTGAATGTCCAGACTTAAGAGAATGCCTGTCTGTCTCTTTGGTTCTTTTTATCGAGAGTTTGCACTTGGTAAGTGCCCCAGACACAAACCCAAGAAATGTTTCAAGGATGTTGTTAATGTCAAAGACTGGGGAAAAAGAGGCAGAGAATCGGTTTGGATAGAGAAAGCTAGTTTTTGATGGTTGCAATTGTTTTGAGGTCAGAAGAGCTGAACAGTTGAAGGGCTCTTGGGAAAGGTGATGTGGACTTGATCTCTAAAGATATTCAGTCTCAGCGGGAAGGTTTGTTCGACATCGTGTCTGATCTACTAGTCATCTAAGAAGATATGAAAATTAAGTAGAAAATTGTCATGTAAATAGTGGTTGGATGACTCCACATTTTGTCATAGGTAAATAAGAAAAGTGTGTTTGTTAGAAATTATGACATGAAATTATTTATATATTATGTGTTTTTAGATTTTATATGCACTTTCTTGCCCTTTCAAATGCATAATTTTCTTGTGTACTTGTAAAATCTAAAATACATTAGATCACTTAAAAGTTTGATATAATAATTTTCCATTTGATTTTATTGATAATTTATTAACTAATGATTTTTCTATTGGTTTTAGTTTTGGAAGAACATGTTACATCAGATTATAAAGGTAAGTATTATTCATGCGTTTTTACTGGGAATTTCCAACCAAAGATCTACAAACCAACATTGAGAATTAAATTGTTTGTTTTTATATGAATATCTGGGATGGGGAATTATCATTATTTAACATTCGGACTATGGTTCTCATCTTTGTTATTGTTAACACAACGTTTCAGCCATAGTGCCCTCTGGCCTTCAGGTATATATCAATCCAGGTAAGCTACAGAACTGAACACTTTATTCTATGGAGGTAGACTCTTTTCATTCCACTGCCCATGTCCAGCGATATCTTGTCTAGTTCTTATTTTTATTAATTGTGAGTTCAATCCCTGGGCTGGGCAATGTGGACTTGGACTTGGTGGAAACAGGGCGAGCAATAAGTGAGTTGAACTAAAAATAAGAACTAGATGGCAGATCCTTAGACATGGGCAATGGAATGAGAACAGTCTACTCCTGTAGATTAAATAAAGGGTTCAGTTTAGGATTTCCCATTGCTAACCCAGATCAATATACACCTGATGAAGGCTGGAGAACACAATGGCTGAAATGTTGTGAT
The DNA here is from genome assembly GCA_903632075.3 of Acanthosepion pharaonis. Classification (NCBI taxonomy): domain Eukaryota; kingdom Metazoa; phylum Mollusca; class Cephalopoda; order Sepiida; family Sepiidae; genus Acanthosepion; species Acanthosepion pharaonis. The sequence goes on along the minus strand of CAHIKZ030004445.1, from coordinate 98,721 downwards.
AACAACAACAAAAATGAGGACAATAGTCTGAATGTAAACAGTGTGGAATTTGTTTATGGCTGTGATTGTAAGTAAAGTCATCCATTCATCTCTTCTGCCAATCTTGATGCTTGAGTTGATTGGTTGTTTTTGTTTAGTGGTATATCAACACCTCTATAGGTTATTTAATGCCAAAATGTAAATATTTTGTATGCAATTTTTTATTTTTTTTTTTTTTTGCTTGGGGGAGATAATAATGGCTTTAGTGATACAAGTCTTATTAATTAACCCATATTTAGGGTATTTGCATATAATGAACCCAACTGGAATTGGAACTCAGCTCTCCAGTTAACAATTCTGAGCCATTATCTATTGCACCACCTTCACATCCAAGATTACAGCACCTGTTATTCTAAAGTGGTCATCTCTATGTACTGACCAGGCTTGACATTGCTTAACTCTGGTGATCGTATGGAAATTGGTGTTTCAGTTTACAAAAATAAAAAATAACTTTCCAGTTCTTAACTTGTATAATAATGCTAAAGTGAGCAATTGGCTCATTTGAATGCCAGAGTCCATCATTGTCTTTCAGAAGAGATGCAGTGATTCTAGAGTTTCTGCAGCTCTACATATGGAAAAAAAAATACCCAGAGAAAAACTGGCAATGTTTAACCTTCATGCCCACAAAAAAGAATGCGTCAAAAGAACAGTTATTGCCTTGATACCACTATTATTGTATACACTTTTAAATCCCTCAGCAGTGTTTATTTACAAGATTATAAAAAATATGTGAACCAAGTACAATGCAATATTTATTAACTATTAGCAGTAGAGCCAGGTGTTGCCCAGGGATGTAACAGTAAGAGATAGATCAAGTATCGACCATCATAAAGACTGAAAAATAAAATTGACAAAGATTATTGTTTAAGGTTACACGCATGTCTTAATTAGTTTTTTTTTTTTTTTTTTACGAACTGGTCAAACACAAACTCAAACAAAAACATTGTTTTCAATCGTTATGAGTCTACCGATTGAATAGAATTTTATTATAAACAATTTTCTTGTAAATGGAATTTTTAAAGCATTCTGAATGTAAAAATAAAGAAAAAAGTGTGCAAGACAATAAGAAACACTACCTGCCAAAAAAAAAAGTGAAGTTTTGTTGAAATCGGTTGAAAAATGTAGGAAACCTGATCCAATATATAAACGAACACACACACACACACACACACACACACACAAACATGGGTTTTATAATAAGTATAACTTGATAACTCGATATTAATAAGTATAACTCTATATGAGTTGTCCCCCTTTCATTAATGCCTCTTAATTGTGTTTTCTAATTGATTTTGTGCAAAAACAATTGTTTTTCCAATTTTTGGCGCTGTCAGAACCACCGCTGAGTAATTTTACGTAGTCCTGTGAAGTTTTGTTGAAATCGGTTGAAAAATGTAGGAAATCCGATTCAATATATAAACGTACAGACAGACACACACAATCTGCGTTTTATAATAAGTAAGATTTTAGACAGAAATAAATTTGAAAAATCATTTAATTAAAAAATTTACCAAATTATGTAAGCCAACTACAATGCAATATTATTTACAATTTTTTAAATAACTATAAAATTTAAATAAACATGATATAAACATAAATTAAAAGAATGTCTATCAAATATCTAACTGGTCTATTACTACTTCCATGAACAAACTGCATTCTAACCTTCATGGCTAGGACCTGCAATGTCACTTACATTGTAGCACATTACCCATATTCCCTCTGTATTCCATTGGTGAGAAATAAGTTCCACTCAAACAGCTTTTTCCTGCAGAACACTGCTCTGTGGACTTGACTCCCAAAAGGATGTTTCCTTGATCACTACAATCTTAAACTGTTCAAGTCTAGTGTTAACCATTATCATCCTCACCTATCTACATAAGCTGCCTCTTACTGTAACCGAGTGACCCCTGTGACTTGTACTACAAAAACAAAAAAAAACCCTAGTATCTGGCCTAGAGGAAGAGATGCTCTTATTAGTGAATTTATGTGGTGAGAGCAAATGAAAGAAACTCATTTTTTTAAAATGAGTTTGTTGTAGGATTAGGTAGTAATAACACCATACGAAAATATGCACTTTCCTCTTTACTAAGTGAGTGAGTGACAAAGAAAACTCTCCCTCTCTTCTATATATTTCCTTTCCTTCCTTCTATTGTTCCTATTCTCAGTAACAGACATGAATCCAGACTTAGTTTATGTGGGTCAGTGAATGTCATGATAAAAAAATCAACCAATGACAACATGTCCTGCCAAAAATCAAATGGGAAATATGATTGTGTCAGCCCCAATAAAAAGAAGAAAACCACATACGAGACAAGAGATGCTGCAGTGGAGAGGAACTTGAGTCGAGGTAGCAGTTCAAGATGCAAGGGTTGGTGATTCATCGGCTGTGAGTTTGACCTGACGTACAGCTCCAGACGAGAAAGAAGAAGGATGAATGCAATGAATTAATTTCTGTCAACCAGAAGGAACACAACAACCCTGTATCAACAACCTCTTAAATCACAAAAAAAGAACTATGACGATAGTCAACCATTTTAAACACTATTACCAAATGCAGTCAACAATGAATGGTACTATAGACAATAAATTTGGCCTTTACATCATCTCTATATACCATAAGTTAATCACCATGTTTATTTTCTTGTTCAGAAATTTTTATAATTTTATGAGTAAATCCACTTTCATGTGTTTGGATTTCATAAATCCACTTTTGTATGTTTGGGTTTATTAAATTTCTAATCATTGCTTTTCAAAATAACTATTAATGAGGGTGTCAAAAGTGTATAGGGTAATAACAGAATAACTGTGTTTTTGACAAATCATTTTTTTGTGGACATGAAGGTTAGACGTTGCTGAAAACCCTTACAACTGTGATCACCTCCACAACTTAATGCTACCCACATCCAATTTATGAAAAATAACTGAAATGTTTATATATTGATTCATAAATAAGAAGTATGAGTTGTGTCCCTAGTATTATATTAAAGGAAGGGGAATAGAATTCCCATAAGGCACTAGAAAAGCAGTTTTGATGCAAAAATACAATCTTTCTTTATCCCTGACTGCCAACTGTTGGACCAGAAAGATGTGTTTTCTGAAATGAGATCACAAAAAGATGACTCTTCATACAGATAAACCGAAAGCTGTTTCTTTCTTTGCATTAATAGATATAAATCACTATATATATATATATATATATATATATATATATGTGTGAAGTATAAATAAATATAAGTATGTATAATTATTTATATATTATATGCACGGTACTTATTAGAAAGCGCTCAATATCAGAGATAGAGCTAACATATTTGGTTGGATAGATGTGACATCTATCCAGCCAAATATATATATATATATATAGTTATTTTTTTATTATGAGATTATAAAAACATTTTGAAATCGCTGCACAAAAGCTTTTATGTTTCGATACTATGATTGTACTTCTTCAGGTGATGGTATTGAAACATGAAAGCTTTTGTGTAGTGATTTCAAAATGTTTTTGTTATAATCTCTTATAATAAAAATATAATAATAATATGTTGCTCTACTTTGTATTGAGCACTTTTTTAAAAGTAAACTATTTTTACGCCATTTGTTCTTTCTCTCATTTGTGTGTGTGTGTGTATATATATATATATATATATATATATATATATAGTGTGTATTGTGTGAATAATCTGAATCAATTATGTAAGCAAATGTATGTTTTAATCATAAATCAAACATTTAATAAATATGTTATATCTTCTTGTTGCATGCACACCAGAAACTGTTCATGATTAATGCAATATTTTGATGTAATATTGCACACGAATATTAATTTAACATGTTATTTACGGATGATATAATCCCAAATAAAAACAACGAAATCAAAAACAAGGCCTCATATCATTTGCACTCTCACAATAATATCTTAAACCTAAAATAATGTTGAAACTTGATAATTTGCTAAGTGTGACCAGGCTCAGTGGAAATTAATCATCAATGTTCAATTTAAACAGCATGATTATATCAAGGGAGATAACTCCTGTTTTTGTTATTTTACCACCAGGAAAATAGCGAATATTTTTTGTATGTGAATACACGAGAAGAGGGCAAACTTGTCTGAATTCTCTGTAGATTGAACCAAAGCGGAAATTCTCTGCAGTTTGTACCAAACCAACTTAGCAATTATCATAAGAGAAAAAAAGAATCAAGGAACCCATTCAAATTGCTTTTTAAATCCTCCTTTTTTTTTCTTTTTCTTTCCTTCATTTCTTTTCGCGAAATAATTAATAATTAAAATCCATTCATATTTAGAAAACTAAATTATGCAGTTAAGCAACAGCAGATATTTTTAGATTTCAAAACTAGTAGGTGTTTATATTTAAAATCTAACTTCAAACAAAAATTAGGCTTACAACCATATCATGTTGAAACATTGGTTCCTGTATGATTGGTGAAGTTAAGCATTGTCGAGCCTGGTCAGTACCTAGATGGGTGAGCACTGGGGAATACCAGGTACTCTATGGTTCTTTTTTCCTCCCTAGCTATGGGTTAATTAGTGGGATTTGTATCAGTAAATTATTATTATCTCCTAAACATTTCTTACAATGAGTTGGGATTAAATATGGATCAGAATCTGATAGAATGACAAGATAAAGAACAAATAGGAAATGTTTATCAATCTAACATGTTTCACTTTTATTAAAGTTTCATCAGAGAATGAGATGGAGAAAGAAATTGTGGTATTTTTATTTCATGTGCATTTGACTTTTTAAAACAACATAAGTATAATTTGTGGTGTTCTGAATTGAAGGAGAGACATGTCTATCCAAAGTTTCAAGAAACTAATGAATTCGAAGCCTATCTGAAAAATTGTAAATATTGCTTTATGTATGTACGTAAGTGTATAATAATTCTAGTTTGTCTCTGGGGGAAATTGAAATTGGAGATCCGAGTTTGAATTCCAGTCAAATCCATTAAATTCACTAATACCCTTGGGAAAAGTATGAATTCTCTTCTCTCCCCAGCTATGGGTAAATAGCAGGACAGACCGGGTTCTGTAGCCTTGAATGACAACTGGTCTACCGTAAAAAGAAATGGCAACCTACTGTGGGGAAAAAAATCTGCTTCATCATGTATCTTTCGATACATGATCGCCTAAGCATGTATCATGCCTGGCCACATAACTGACTGACTCTAAGAGATTCAGATGTTAGAAGCTGTTAATATTATATATTAGTATATTAGTAATTTTGTTTGTTGATTTTCTACATGTTCAATTTTCATACATACTGTTTGTTTTAGATAGACATATATTAGATTCTTTAAGAATGGATTCAGTAAGGTCGGAGATGTAATATAATGTTTTTGACATGTGTTTATAGCTAGTAATATTGTCATTGAATTTACATGTGAATTTGAAAAAAACAAATCTCTACCTTTTCTTAGATCGTTTTTGTTAGTGCATTTACAATAAATTTTAAAATCTAATTTGTTATTGTTACATATTTCTATTCCCACCACAATCAAAAAATAAAATCATGATTAGTCATAGGATTCTACCCAATAGCCCTTAAGATATGTAGCCCAGAATACCTAAGTGAAGAATATAAATATATTGAGAAAACATTGACGTCTTCATTACCCATGCCATTTCATCTTCAATGCTAGTAAATGAGCTTACAAAATACACAAATCCATGAAACTAGACACCACTAATAGCACTTCTAACAACACAAATTTCATAATCCACGCTCTAACACTCTTTCTACTAAACTTGTAAATAAGTTAGTTATCCCTAATACTAGGATCTTTACCACCACATCCAAGGCAATCAGAGATATAATTAGGAAGAAAAATAAATCCAACACCAATTCAGATGCTGGAACTTAGGAAATAAATTGTTTACAGTGTAAAAGAATTTATAATGGACAGACATCATGAGATCTAAAAGCCCATATCTATGAACATAAAAGAGATTTTATTTTATTTATGCCACCCTAATTAAAAAAGAACACAATTCTTTACAAAGGCAGTACTTTGAGATCTTACTAATAACTTTTGTTACTAAATATAAACACACGTCAAAAACATTGCATGCACTTGAAACATGAGTAATCCATGAATAACTAACAACACTAAAGTAAAAATACTAGAATTTCTTTTTCTTTTTTACCATATCCCATTCTCTGATGAAGCTTTAATAAAAGTGAAACATGTCGGATTGATAAATGCTCTTTATCTTATCAATTCTTAAAGTCAAAAAATGTTTTCTGATTTTGATAACTTGCAAAAAGTTGATAAGCCATAAAAAAACAAATCAATCTTTGATACCAGACTTTACAAATTTAAGCGCAGTACTAGATTGGCAGTTAGTTCTCATCATTTTACAGTTGAAATGGCTAGATGGAACTGTAAATTCTATGTTAACAGCTTCTTGCTTGTGGAAGTCTCTTCTGGCTTCTTGCTTTCCAGTCAACGTTGATCTTCAAAAACTTAAATGGAATGTCAATCATTATCTTCTGTCTTCTTAATTCCCGTTCTTTTATTGTTCTCACTCTTTAATAATGTTTTTCTTTTTCTCATATTCTCTTGCACTCAGTAACCTCTTGCGTCTTTATTGTCTTGCTTGGGGTGAAATGATTAAAAAAAAAAAAATCTAACAAACATTCTTTTGACAGAAATCTTTTTGTAATTCTTGTAACTATTTATGTCAGTTTTGTAATCTTTTGTTTTCTCCAGTAAAGCTAAAAGAGCCAGGAATCCTTGAGATTCAGTTCAAAAAAGAAGATCCTGGTATCAGTTGGACATCTCTTGGAGAGCCTGAAGAACATCACAATACATATTTACAAAAAATAGCTGTTGGTATGTACAAGGAAATGAAATCTGTTTCATGTTCACTTGCTTTTTTTTTTGTTTTTTTTGTTTTTTCTCTGTCTTTTAAATTGGTTGCTTGCTTTCATTTGATACAAATTAAAGATTATTAATGTAAAGATCAACTTTTATTAAAAAGTTATATTTTGAAATTTTTATCATTTTTATTTATTCTTGGTTTCAATTATTTGATTGATGCTAAAGAAATAAAAAAAAAATTGTTTTAACATTATTTGGAGAAATTAAAAATGATTTTAAAAAAATCAATGTAATTTTTTTATTTTTTAATAATGGTTCCAGCTGACAAAATTACTTTCTTAGGGCACAATTTCTTGACTATTTAGGACCTTGAAATCTCAAGAGATTACAAAAAGGCACTGAATATCAGTCAGTTATATTGAAAGTTTTTTTTAGAAAATTTCATGTTAATGTGTTTTAGTTTTCATATTACAAAGGACTGAATGGTTCTAACAGTTTAAAGTGTCTTTATGTCAATTCTTGAACTGCTGATAGAATGATTTCAGATTTTTATTTACAGTAAATTCTAATCTTCAATTTGGTCCATCATTCTTTCTTTGAATTCCATCAGAGTTTGAGTGGTATTTCAAGCAGATTCCACACTTTGAAACCTTGCATTTACAAGTGATTTTATTAATGAAGACAAGAGGAAAGTTTATTGCTGACGCATTTCATCCTCTGAGGGATTTTATCAAGGCAAATGTAAGGATTTTATTACGTGACAAGTATTTATATACAAGAGCAAAAGTGTTATTGGTTTTCAAGATTTTTATGTATAGGGGTGCTCATGAATATTCATCAGGTTAACAGAAAAGTCAGGCAAGTTTATGGAGGACATGAGATTATTCAATGTCTAGTAAACGAAAGTGAGTAGGTGATTTAATATATAAAAAATCTACTCCCTTTCATTTATTGATTTCCTCATGTTATTGTATATTGTAGTGGAATCGACAGAATTAATTTAAAAGAATGCGGCAATTGATTTTTAGACCAATAAGATTCAGTATCGAAAATTTAACCAATGAAAATGATTCTTGGTATAAGAAGATGAGGCACATTACTATTTAAATTTGGGATTAATTTATGTGTTATAAATTATAATATTTTTGCTCTTGTATATAAATAGTTGTCACAAAATAAATCCTTATATTTGCCTTGATAAAGTCCCTCAGAGGATGAAATGCCTTGGCTATGGTAAGCTTTACTTATTCATATTGTCCTTTTTATAGATAGAGTATATCTGAAATTTTTGCACAAGTTGTTTTCTGCATTTTCTATTAAAAAAAAATTTGATTGATAAGTAAATCAGAATGTACTTCTTACTTTGAACTCTTGTTCAATTAGTAAGGTAAAATACTGTGTAGCTATACATTACTGAATTTTTTAAATGACAGTTTTGCTTTAGTGTTCATTAGAATGTGAAAAAGACACCAGAGAGTTTTGTAAATAACATTACAGATCAATCAGATCCTGCAATTCCACACACTGCAATTTTTCAAAAAAAATTTTGTAAACAAGCCTACCAGAGATTTTGCTTATGCTCAATGTATTCTTTTGGCTTGACTGAGATGTGTTCTCCAAAATTTGGCTAGGACCTCTCCTATTGTGCTTGCCCTGAATAAATATCTCCTGTAAACATTCCCTCAGTGTTAGTTTTAAAGTAAGAGATATATTTTGCACCAAAGGTTGCTTTTTTTGTGGCAAGGTTGCCTAGACTGTTCTTGCACAAGACTTCCCATTCTTTAGTTCTTGCCAGTTAGATTCATCAAATTCTTTTTCAATGTCTGTAACCATTATTTTGTTCCCCAAAACAATAGTTTCCTCGTGTTATTGTATGTTGCAGTGGCATTGACAGAATTAATTTAAAAGAATGGTCTAAAAATCATCACGTGTTTTTTTTTCTATTTTTTATAGGATAAATAAAAAGGAAAGAAAACAAAAATTGTTATGCTGTATGCGATAAATTCTGATTGTTTATTTATATCATTACAGAACCTCTTCAACGAGAATGCCAAGTAGACTCCATAGTTCAGCTAACCCACGATACGAAACTATTACGAGTATTACTACCAGATGGTTGCTTAATGAACGTCCCTATAGGTTATCACTTACGTCTGTATCATACTATAGGAGGTAAGTTGGTATATTTTTTTTTCTTTAATTTCTCAACTGGACATATCCCTTTAGGGTACCTCAAAAGTTTTACAAATGCATCACTTTTTGGGTACCTCAGAAATCTAGTTCATTTCTAGTATTAGTCAGTTTTTGTATCATCTCGTATTAGTTTACCCACCTCTTCTTCATGTATGTGCTGGACTTTGGTTTGTGTTCTTATACAGCATATCAACCTCAATAGGTTATTTGATGTTGATAACATTTTTATTGATGGTAATATTTTTTTTCAAAAATGTATTGCAGCTATTAAAACCTATTTTTACACTTTTATAGTGTTTTGACCCCAGTTTAGGAGTTAACTATTTGTCCATAACTGAGACCTTAACAGTTTCTACTACCCTGGTTCTGGATAAACCTGGGAACACTAGTAATTAAGAAGTGGTTCCACACTCCTCAAAACCTCCCGATGAGAGGCCTTGCTGCCGGATGTAGTTTATCATCCTACTCAAGATGTCTCATTGGGTGGGAGAGTTTTACCCCTCTGCAGAGGTGCAGTTGGTGTATTCTGAAGCCCCAGCCAATAAGGCAAGCCGGACATAGGCAATCATGGTTCTCCACAATTTCCTTTCTAGTTCTTAGTAGGTTTGCCATTTTGCTATCTCTCCTAATCCTTATTTACACAAGCACATTAGGTATGTTATTTACTGTTTCCCTCTGTCCCTGTGAGTGTCAAATTCTCCAAGTTTTTTTTTTTTTCATTCTCACCCTAGAAATTTCAACTCTCTCTTTCTGAAGCATAAGTATCCTTTTCGTTTCCATTTTCTTCAAAACTTCATTGCTCACATGTTCATTTCATGGTATTCTCAGCATTCTTCGGAAGAACCACGTCTGTTGTCTCAAGTCTCTTCTTCATCCGTGAAATATTAGAGAAAATGATAGCAAAAAGGACACTTATACTTAACATCAGGAAGAGAGAGTTGAAATTTCTAGGGTACATAATGAGGAAAGAGGGCTTGGAAAATTTGATACTCACAGGACAGATTGAAGGCAAAGAGGGATAGAGGAAAACAATGCATAACCTACCTAGTGAACTTGTGTAACTGGCTGGCAGAATATGGTTTAGGAGAGATACAAAAACAAAATTTATTACGAGTTATAAAGGACAGGAAATTGTGAAGAGCCATATTTGCCAGTGTCCTGAAGTAATTCTAGCAGGGGTCAATTTATTACTTAATGATAGGAAATCAATTTTCATTTTATATCCTGTAGAATCTGATCTTAGCATTTATCCTCCTGACACCTTTTTTTTTTGTGTGTGTGTGTATGTATATATATATGTATATACATAATATTAGGCAGCATATATTTTATATATAAAGAAATAATCATTGATTCTGTCTAAGATTATTTCTTTATATATATATATATAAAAAGTCTGCTCAAAAAAAGCTTCCTTAGCCCAGCTATGTAGCCTACATTGACAACAGTTTTGTGTTGGTGATCGTCACAGCAACATCTTTGTTCATGGATTACTTACCAGTTGTTTCATGCTCAATAAAGATATTATTCAAAATGTCAAAAGTCCTGCATTTATATATTTCTTTGTAAGTAGTGGGTATTTTGTTTTCTACACCTACAGAAAGTACAAACCATTATTTTTACATGAAATCTTAATTTCATCCCTTAAAAATCCATGTCAGCATTACATGACTGGCTTTATTACCTGTATCTGTATGTACACAAAATTTATTAAATTTTATATAAAACTATTTTCTGGGTATATGTTATTTATATAAAACTATCTTCAGGCTATATGTATAAGCTGTGCTATGAAATATAAAGGGATATCGTGTTTATGCTTAGGTTCCATTCCCAAGCTGCACCATTTTATTAATACAATTTAAATAGGCTGTATTCCAAAATCTAAAAAGCCTGAAAACTGAAGCTCTTCTGGTCCCAAGAATTTCGGATAGAGGATTCTCAACTTGTATAGCTACTGAATATAATGTTTATAGTAATAACCAATAATGTTTATAGTAATAACCAATAATGTTTATAGTAATAACCAATAATGTTTATAGTAATAACCAATAATGTTTATAGTAATAACCAATAATGTTTATAGTAATAACCAATAATGTTTAATTGAAAAATCTATTTATTACTTTTAAAATTTGTTCCAAATACAAATACTAACCTTTTATTCATGTAGACATGCAGATCTTTTGAGATGTTAGCTTAGTTTGGCACAAGGCCATTAAGCACGAAAATGAGAGATGAAAATCTTTTTGTGTATTTGGTGGGGGAATCCCAGATTGCCCACCTTGAAAACTAGCATTTAAAATTTTGACTATTATCTAGTCTTAAGCACCAGTTCCATTCTTTAAACATGTATTGAATTGTTAAAATGGCTGCCGTAAAGAAAATAATAACTTTATAAAATACAATCATCATCTCATTGTTTGGCTGATTGTGAAATTGAGTTGCCAACCATCACCCTTCATCGCTCTGAATCAAGGTGTCACTTTGTTAATATAAATCACAGAACTTAGGTTCTGATTTAATTATTTTGATATATTATTCAAAGCTAGTTTTATAGTTATTCATTGATTTTTAGCTTAGCATGGCACAAGGCTATAAGTGTGAGGATCGAATTAATTACATAGTAGTTTAAGATTATTTATTACCCACTGAGAGATTTTGTAACTCCACTTTAGGAATAGTTTGTTTTGAAGACATGATCAAAGGGAGATAATCTCGTCAAAAGTAGTAAAATTGGGAAAACTTGAATCTTCGGAAAGAACGGAGTGTCAACGTTTTTCTCTTGACACCGCATTTATTTTAACCATTTTCACTCTTCGGTAATGTTTGTTTTAAAAAGTGTTTGTTAGAATTTTAATAAAACCTAAACATGTGAATTTAACTTGGTAAATTTTTATTTTAACACCCGAGCGTTAATATCCCTTCAAATTTTTCCAAAATAGTTTTATTTCCGTGCTAATGTATATGCTGAACTCAAATCAACAATTAGATATTGAAGAAACCTACCTTTTTGGATGTTAACGACCCGAAAAAAATCGGACTTTTTCCTGGTCTTTCGTCAGCCATTACCGGCTTATTGATAAGTAATTCAGTGCTGAATTTTGTTGGTGGACGTATACAATTTGGGCCTATTTACTTCATTTACAGTAATTCCTTGTAGAAATTAGTATGCACTTCCGTAAAGCGATTTTTTTTTTTTTTTTTTTTGTTAACTTTCAAATTAGGGTTAGGTTTTTTTTTTTTTTTTTTGTCATTCTTTTATTTGTCAATGTTTACATATATTTGAAAGTTAACTTTCTTCTTAAATTAAGTACAAAAAAAATCGCTTTACGGAAGTGCATACTAATTTCTGAAAGAAAATAGTTTAGCAGTGAATGACGCTCGGGTGTTAAAATGAAAATTTACCTTTAACTTTAGAATAAAACAATTTCTAAAGTATTAATGGATTTATTTTTAATCTGACATTATTACTTCAAACGTTATTATAGTGGACAATTCATATCTGAAACCACATTATTTTTATTTTACTTATTTTACAGTGTGTATTATTTATATGTATTTGAAAAGTATTAAGAAAATGTGCTCTTCAGCAGGAAATGAACATACATTCCCCTTCGTAGGCGAAACCAACATTAGGACGCATATTTCAAATTTGAGTATCCACTATAATAATGTTTGAAGAAGTATATATATATGTATATACATTCTTTAAGACATTCTTTTTGTCATTATTAAAGACAAGATTTTGTGCTGATTAATTTTAATGATTGATTTTTTTTTTTTCCAAATTACAAATAATCCTTTTCAGACAAGGAGAAACTTCCATTAGAAATTGACCCAAGTTGGAAGAAAATTCCAAAAAATATCATCCAAGCTTTTGACTTTAATTCATCATCCGTGTAGGTATAGATAATTGGTGAGTTTCATAGAACAAGTGAGTGTTGTGACATAAATGAGATGTGAAATATTTTCACACATCTGTTGAGTCTTGGAACATAATCCAGGGTATGATGATAAACTACATCTGACAGCAAGGCCTCTGATTGAGAGAATGGAGGTTTTGAGGAGTGTAGAACCACCTCTTAATTGCTGCTATTTACAGGTTGACCCAGGGTGGTAGCACCTGTTAGGGTCCGGTTATGGGTAAATAGCGAACCTCTAAACAAAAATAAAACACTATGAAAAAATAAAAATACAAGCAATACATTTTTTATAATAAAAAAAAAAATTACTGGCAATAACTTTTTATAGTAAAATGACCAACAATACAATTTTATAGTAGAATTTACCAATGATACATTTTATAATGGTGCAGAACTAATTTCAACTTGGAACAAAGAGTTAGGGTTTTTAAATTGAGTTGAAATTAGTTCTGTGATTCATTTTATAGTAGAATTAACCAACAATACATTTTATAGCAAAATGACCGACAAAACATTTTATCTGTAATTGTAGGCATACAATTGCGTTCAAAATATATTTAGGTGAAGCCTTAAAATTGTGTTCCAAAAATTAAATTTTGGCATTAAATGACCCATAAGGAGTTGATGTGCCATTAAACAAACAAATCAATCCACATAGATGAAAGGGGGACTACTCTATTATTTTATTTATTTTATTTTTTTTTTCTAATTTTAAAAATGCTTTAATCGTATAATGATTTTATTAATATTTATCTTACTTTATTCAAATTTTAAGCCACTTCTCTGCTACCTTTTATTTTACCTGTTCCTTATTTCTTTTTCAAAAACCCTTGATATTAGCAGCACTTGTAATGAGATAAAGAAAAGTCTCTTTTCGTTTTTTTATGGAGTCCTGAACGTTCATCTCAGGATGAAAGGCTAAAAATATTTTTCCTTTTTTTTATTTACAGATATGGAAGTATTCCGTCAGTATACTCCAGTCTTGCCCTCCCTTTCACCTAGTCGAATGGACAGTCTTGAGAACGATGGTCGAGTTGTTTACATGATGGTTAAAATTTATGAAGATGGTACCTTAACACAATGGATAGACACATTAAAAACAGGTAAGGAGCTATTTCTTGTGCGTTAGTACTTGGTTGATTTTGGTTTCATGCCAATGATTGTGTTTACAAAGCTTTACTTTGCCTTGCACAAATCTACTGTTTACCCATATAAGCACTGACCAGACTCGATGTTGCTTAACTTTGGTAACTAGATGAGAGTTGGCACTTTCAGTATGATTTAAATCCTCTAGTAATTATTATTAAATTTTTGTCACTGCATATCCTTGATTTACTCTATTTACATTCAAACTATTGTCCTCATCTTTGTTATGGCAACGTTTCAGACATTGTGGCCTTTGGCCTTTAATATTTATTGATCCGGGTAACCTACAAGGAATTCCAAACTGAGCCCTTTATTTAATTTACTGGATAGACTGTTCTCATTCCACTGCCCATATTTAGGGATATTTTATCTTGTTCTTATTTTTAGTACTGATTAGTTATTGTTCTCCATGTTTCCACTGAGTCCAGGGATTGAACTCAGAATTACTATGTCACTAAATTCACAAACTAATGCTTTAATTCGCTAGGCTATTGTTTCATAGGACCTGATGAAGGCCGGAGAGCACAATATCCGAAATGATCATTTATTGCTCTCCCCATTTTCACTGACTCCAAGTACAAATTGCCTGACCCAGGGATTGAACTCGGAATTATTTGGTCATCAAATTCACAAACCAACACTATAATTCACTAATAGCATTATCGCTTTGTTTTATTCAATTCACTCAAAGCAAAGTTAGGAAGAAATGTATTGTCTGTGGTCAAGAATTGATGCAAGCATTACTGACACAATGGCCCTAAAGCATAGAATATTACATATACACTGTAAACAATATTATTAAAGAACTGCATTGTAAAAAATGAAGACTTTGTCAGTAGAGTAGAATTAATGTGAGAGTGCTGAATACAGTCATTATAATATAGATAGTTGCTTTTATGTATTTGCATTGATTTTGCCATGGCGTATTAAGAAAGGATGCATGGTAGAGTAATGGATTGCAGTTCCGATTAAGGAATTGGAGAGCCAAGTTCAATCTCAACTCAAGTTCATTACAATCACTTACATCCTAATACCCTTGGGAGATGTATAAGTCCAACTCTTCCCTCTTCAGCTATCAGTAAATAGGACAGACTGGAGATGGAAAACTTTGAATTCAAAACTGTACGTAGCCCTGGCAAAGCTCATACTATGCAGCTAAGGAAAGTATCGTTTGTATTGACTCAATGATCTGACTACAGTTGACTCCTGGATAATATTCTTAGGTACATTTCTGATGTACTGTTTCCCATCAGGCCATGGGCGATCATGGCTCTCCTCAGCTTCTTTTTTCATTTTGTCATTCAGTTACCCACTATATGATAATGGTAATATTAGCTGTTTCCTTATGAGGAAAGGCTTACAGCCACATGTGCTGAGACACCAGTTCCCATGCAATTGCCAAAGTTAAGTCAGTACCTAGATGGGTGACCACTTGGAATAACAGGTACCGTAAGCTTGGATATGTGGGTGGTGTAATGGATAATGGCATGGAATTATTAATCAAAGAGCCAAGATCCAGTTCCAGTTGGGCTCGTTATATTTATGTGCACACAAATACCCTCCACTTGAACTCTGAAATTTTATTTGCTAATTAAATCTTGACCTCTTCAAATCTAGAATTAGCTGTCAATATTTCCTGTTATCTTACCTTTTCTTAAATTAATACAACTCCACACAATAACCTTCTACCTTGAGGGGCCCTTGGACCTTCTATTGAGTGAACATTAGCCAAGAAAAAGAAAAATGTATTTGCGCAAAGGTGAATGTAATGAACTTGGGTGTAATTGATTACCAGCTGAAATTAGAGCGCCCAATGTACCCTGCTATTTAAGCCATAGCTGTCAGGGCTAAGAGATGGATTCATGCCTTTCCCAATATTAGGAGTAGATAGGTTTGCCTATCGTCCGGTTCAGAGTAGAGGTTCATCTCTTATTTCTTGTTTAGGATTGTTTCCGGCTCCTTCTAAAATCTACTTCCACACTATTACTTCTAACGTCTTTGGCTGACCTCTGAAATGTTAATTGCTAATTAAATCTTGACCTCTTCAAGTGTAGGATTAGCTGTCTGTCTTTCCTGTTATCTTCCTCTTTTTTACGCTAATACAACTCCACACAATAACACTCTACCTTGAGTGGCCCTTGGGCCTTGTATTGCGTGAACATTAGCAAAAAAAAAAAAACTATGAATACCTTTGTCATCAGCATGATAATTTATAATAAATTCTGTGCTTTCAGGTTGTTCACTTAAACTCAGTATGTTTGAAGGTGATTTTGAATTCGAAAAACTGCTTAACTGCACTCATCTTGTAATGTTTGCGGCGGGAACAGGCTTCACTCCGATGGTTCGGCTTATTCATTATGCCTTGACCAATGAAGAATGCAGTAATCGGTAAGTGATTGCCATTTTCCTCACTCAAAGACTTAACAGACCTTTTCGTCCTTTCTATGTTAGATGGCAGCCTAATCAAGAAATACAAGTTTTGACTGCTTTTCCGGAAAGTATCCAGCCGTCTACTATTAGGTTGAGTAATTTCTGTTTTGTTTTGTGTGTGTGTCTGTGTGTGCATATGTGTGTGTAGGTGGGGGGGCATCCTGTCATAATGCATCATTGTCACTGCTGATTCTATATGGCAGTTAAAAATAAAATTGAAGTATAATAACATGGTTTAGTTTTAGCACAGTGGTGCTAGGGTCAGGACCGGGCTTCACCTGCTTCAGACCCTGATCTATATGAAATTCGAGGCCCTTTTCTAAAAAAAAAAAAAAAAATGGTTAAATAAATTTTAAATTATTATGCATGATTATTATTTATTAATGATTAGATACAATTTTTGATGATTTACTGTTAAAGAATAAAAACTAATGAAATAAAAAAAACAAAAACAAGCTCCCCTCTCCTTGCCTTAAGGCAATGTAACTCTAATCTATAGCTTATTTAACTTACAGTTAAGTTCAGCACTGGGTAGCATATGCAGTGGATTGAAGGAAAAACCTTGTTCTCCTCAATGAAAATGCAAGGCCACATACAGTAAGGATAACACAGGGAAAAAACGTGGAACTCTCTTGGTCTGTTCTATATTCTTCCCCCAAGATTTGTTGTAAGCTGCTGAATTTTAGTCAAAAATATCAAAGAGGTACCTGGTCAGTGGCAACAAATCATCACAAATAATGGTGAATGTACAACTGAATAAAATGTAGTTATGCTTTATTCAGTGAAGAATTGATAAACAAAAACAAATATTCTTTAAAAATAGCTAAAAAGAAAAAAGGCCTACCTAGTGAAATGAGACTTTAGACCTCTTTAAAGTACTCTCCTTGGGACTTCACACACATATTCCTGCATTGTTTCCAATTTTTAAAAGATTTTTCAAGGCCCTCTTTCAGGATTGCTATCAACTTACTTCATCCACAATCTGAAATCTTCTCCCATTCAGCCAGAAGTACAAGTGTTGGAATCAGAACTGCATTAGGTATTGATGCACCTGAGTGATATGGTCTTTTGATGAAAACCTTGCATGACGCTTGGCTGATCTGTTTAGCTGTATCACAGCTCATCAGTGTGGCTAGACATATGATTGCTTCAACCCAGGATTGAAACCTGACCAATTTGACATCAGTCAGAGACTCTCACCCCTAGGCCATCAGTGCACGCTAGGAAGAAAGGGAATTTTTAACACATAAGTATTACTGGCTACCATAATGAAAAGCTTAGCATTAATCAGCTGCCATCAAACTCCCACAGTGCTCAACCTATGAAAAGAGCATATATAGTGATTCACAGACAGACTGTTTCACTGTATCACAGCTCATCAGTGTGGTTAGTGAATATACATAGTATCCAACTTTGACAGTATGACTCAGTTTCATGCAAACATGCAATCTTCAGGTGCTGAAAACATTCTGCCGGAAATTCGGGTTCCCATAGTGATGATTTAAAATTGTTTTGTTGCCTAAAAAATATAATTATTTATAATTTATATCATTTAAATTCTTAAGTTCAATGACAAAGAATTAAAAAATTAAAATAAAAAATTATTTTAAATGAAATCATTTGAAATTAAGTAAACACATTGTCAAGGGGGCTAACTCTTTTTTTTTTTTTTTTTTTTTTTGCATAAAGTACCATACTTATAACATTTAATGTACTATTTGTAATAAGTGGTTGAAACTATATATCTAATGTGTTTTGAACCTAGCCTTATACTTAATACATATGTTATACATGAATCTAGTCTGATAATATGTTACCATGTGTATAGATATATATAAAAAATGTTATTAAGGATGGGTTCCATGAATATTAATAGGTGTTACATATATTAATATTCATAAAATCTATTTTGAAATCAATTTTAGTCAGGGTCAATGTGTTGGATATTATGTATATTGACTAATATATACTTAATATCTGTGTTATATAACATTAAGCACTATATTTATAACATGTGATAAAGAAATATATATGTATGTGCAAGTATATGTGCATATATGTATATCCTTTTATCATACACACACACACACATATATCATTTCACCTCAACCAAAGCGGGAATGCCACTAGTATGCAGGGGGTTACAGAGAGTGAAAGTGAGAAAAAAATACTGGGTATAGGAGGAATTGAAGAAGTGATAAAAGATGAATGGGGTTCAGACAACAGAAAATGGTGATTGATGTTGCATTTAAACTTTTGGTAAAAAAAAATATATATAAAATACAATAATTATGTTTTAACTTAGTACAAGTCCATTTACAAACTCTTTCAAACTGCTAAAAGGAGAGAGAGCTTCAATTAAATGCTGTGAATCAAATTAATATTACATTAACATGATTTAATACAAACGTGTAATATATATAAACTTGGTTCACAAATTTAATTTGTTCCTGAAGGCCGTTTGTAACCTGAAATGTTCGTAGACCGAAATTATTTTTCCAATAGGAAACAATGTAGCGGAAAAAGGTCACAATACAATAAAATTGGAAAAGAAAAACACAACACTCAACTCAGAAATTATTCCATTCTGGTTAACTCAGTTTGGCAATGTTGTTTGAAAACCAAGGCATTTTCATCTTGAATTTTCTGTTCAAAAACCGATATGTTTGACATGTGAGGCATTTGAGAACTGAGGTTGCACTAATATGGTGTTCCAATAACTTGGTCCCATTTTAAATGTGAATTAAGTTTAAAATCTTTCCAAGTTAGGGAAACAGACTTTTTATATATATATATATATATAAATAAGAAATATAGTTTTAATGTGCACTATATTTACGGGATAAAGTGCTCAATAATATCAGAGATAGTGTATGTAAATATAAAAGAGAACAATGAAGTCAACACTTGGAGGTGACAGGCTGTTTCATGCTAGATGTAATCATCAGGCCGCCTGACAATTATATCTAGCATGAAACAGCCTGTTGCCTCTAAGTTTTGACTTCAATGTTCACTTATATATATATATATATATATATATATATATATATATATATATATATAATGCAAACAGAAATAAATGCTCAAGCAATGGTGGGAAGACATTGCAGAGAATCAAGAGAAAAATATTAAATTCAAACAAAAACATACATTCAAGACCAGCAAGCTTCTCTTTCTTATTGGCAGCCTTCTGTGTGTGTGTGTTTTTTTTTTTTTTTTGTTTTTAAAACAGTTATAACATTATTATTATATTAACAACAAATAACAAAGATCTGTTGGTAATGAGATTTTTCTTCTATGTGTCTGTTGTCTCATTTCAGATCAGTAACTTTACTGTTTTTTAATAAAACGGAAAAGGATATTATATGGCGTGAAGAATTAGACAAGATCTGTTGGTAATGAGATTTTTCTTCTATGTGTCTGTTGTCTCATTTCAGATCAGTAACTTTACTGTTTTTTAATAAAACGGAAAAGGATATTATATGGCGTGAAGAATTAGACAAGATGTCAGCACAGTACGAAAGGTAAGGATAATTGATATCTATATGCATGTATATTTGCTTGACTAGTGTAAGAATTTAATGTTTTTCATTTATTGATGTTGGGGTTGCAATTTATGAAATGTCAAAACAATACTAAGCAATATATCCAAGTACACAGTGCCCAATTCAGGGATTGAACTTATAATTAAAATATCACCAAATTCACAAATCAGCACTTTAATATACTTGGTTATTGTCGCATGGGGCTCTTTGTTATAATATCTACAACATTTCAGCTGTTGTGCTCTCTAGCCTTCATCCGGTGATTGTTAATTCAGGTAACCTTGAGAGAAACTGAACCATATATTTAATCTGTGGGGAGGGGGTTCTCATTCCAATGATTGTCTCTGGATATCTTGTCTAGTTCTTATTTTTAGTAGTGTTCAGTTATCGTTTGCCCAGTTTCCACTCAGTCCATGTAAACAGTGCCCAGTTCTGGATTTGAACTCATTTATGATGACACTTAATTCACAAACCATTGTTTTAATTCACTAAGTTTTTTTTTTATTTGCTAGGCAGTCAAATAATTTTAGAGGTTTTCATTTTTTATGTCTGGCTTTGTATTGTTATGAACTGGCAACATATGGATGTGAACACTGTTATAGCATAATACCTATTCTATTGTAATAGACTCTCCCACAGATAAGTAGTAGTAGCAGTGGCTAGTTGGGCTCAGTGGTGTTGAGTGAGTCAGTCGATGTCGGACATTGACGTATCAACCATCACAACTAGATTGCTGCGTCATTAACTCTTTTTTCAAGTTCCTAACATTTTGTACGTCGGACTCTTTTAGGACAGATTTAGTGAAATACAAGCCTCCACTGTGAAAACTACTCTACAGCAAACACCAAGTTCAAAAAGGAAAGATGAAATCGCTCAGATAGAAACGCATAACATGAGTCATCGAACAACAAATATATGATGAAAGTTTAAAAACATGTCTATATAACAAAACAATTGAATAGGGAGAAAATCTTAAGATCAACAAGAGGCACTTATCTAATACTGGATATAACTCTGATTATCCATGAATCATGAGTTCATAAGTTGAAGTGTTCATAACAGCAAAAGAAGTTCTTTAGAATGTCCGAATGAAAATCTGTAATTATTCTTTCTGTAATATAAACAGGGAAATTCCAGAATGGTACTTCTGTTTTGTTCCACTTTTAGTAATTGAAATAAATCCAAGACTGGGAAGATTTCTTTGGGAATATTTTCTTATTCGGTACGCATCTAATAATCAAATAACTCCATAGGCACATTTCTATTGAGCATATTAAAATATATTTAAAAAATCACATTTGGCAGCACATATTACATTGTCTTGGGTGACCGACTTTTACTTATTCCATTATTAGGTCAAACTGTCTGGTTGTTAAGTGACTCAACTTCTGTCCTGCCACTTCTCAGTCTAGACAGGAAATAAAGAAAGAAGAAAGAAAGTGTAAACACAAAGAAAGCCTGTCCCTTGTTAGATTGGTAAAATACGTTTGACGTTAATTTAAATATTGAAGGCCATGTCACAGTATGTTGTTCTTTGTGTCATGATTCGAAGTTTTGCTTCACTTCTTTTAGGTTTTGTGTAAAGTATGTATTGTCAGAACCGAGTAGCAGTTGGGCAGGAACCACTGGTCATCTCAATGAAGAACTGGTTCAAGAATATCTTCCTCCTCTGTCCACTTTGGTTGACCAGAAGATGTTGATTTGTGCTTGTGGGCCAACGCCATTCACTGCTAATGCCATGAGGTAAGACCAGAGGTCAACAAACTGTTTGATTGATATTCAGATTAACACAGACAAACACACACACACATATATATATATATATATATATATATATATATATATATATATATATATAAAAGGAATCAATGGAGTTTCTATTGGATGCCTATGTTTGAGTAGACACTCTGCTTTTGTAAATGTGTTTTCCAGCATTTTCTTTAAGTCTCTTGATAGTGCAGACCCATTGACATAGTTCACGCTATTTACAAAAATGGGCATCATGGAGCTTGAGACCATATAGTGTTGAAACACTGGTTTCCATACAATCACTGAAGTTAAGCAATGTCAAGCCTGGTAAGTATCTTGATGGGTGACCATTAGGGAATACCAAATGCTCAATGTGCAATAAGCTCAAATGTGCAGTTAGTGTAATGGATAATGAGTTGGAATTTTTAAATTAGAGAAGCAAGTTCCAATTTCATTTTAGTTCATTATATTCACTTATGCATGCACAAATACCCTTAGGAAAGGTATCAATCCACCTCTTCTCCCCCCCAGCTCTGGGTTAATTAGTAAGGCTTGAAAATTAATATTTTCTAGTTTTAAATAGCCTTGTCTCACTAAATCATTATCTTCAAAAAAAGAAAAAAAAAAGAAAATTCTTACAATCTAAAAATATTTTCTGGCTTTAAATAAATTGCAAAGGATTAATAAACTGTAAAAAAACAAATAAATCAATTAATACTCAAGCATGGATATCCACAAAATGACATTTAGAATAGTAAATATATATATATATATATATATATATATATATATATATATAATTATAACTGACACTCAATTTTATATCTTCCTTTCTTGTTGCAGCTAGTTTTTTTTTTTTTTTTTTTTTTTTTTTTTTTTTTCAACATCTACAGAGCCCATCAATGCTGAGCGGATCTTTGTTAGACTTTTTATGAGAATGTAACATCTGGCCTGATTAAGTTTGAACAACATCAGTTCTCTCAAACCCTTCTTTTATATATATATATATATATATATATATATATATATATATATATATATATATATATATATACATACACACACACAAGTATAGGATTGGTATATACGGAATAAATTCCAATAAACAACAAATACTATTCTTAAAAGAGTGCTCACTTCATTCAACATCATCACTTGGTAAGACACCAGAAGTGTTGAAACAAAATGGCTATTATGATTATTATATATATAAAATATATTATTAAATATATATAAGTAATTGTCAGGCCACTGATTGTATTTAACCCTAAACAGATTCACACACTTTTCTACCTTTCTCTGGCACAATTCTATGCACTGTCTTCAAAACATGTCCCCTTGATGGTCCCCTTGAACTTGGGGAAAAGATAAAAAGTCACACAGAGCAAAATCAGGTGAATAGGGAGGTGGCAGTGTTCTTTTTGGCCAGGAACTGCTGGATGTGCATGGTTGTGGTGAAGCAGCAAGCATTTGTCCTGTCACAACTCTCATCTCCTCTTGTGCACTGGGTGAAGCAAATGCTGGAGGGACTTTTTGTAAACTTGCTGATTGATTGTCTGGCGCTGTGGCAAGGAATCACTGTGGACAATACCTCTCACAACAAACAACGGATAAGTCCCATTACTTTTCATACAGACTATATATATATATATATATATATATATATATATATAATTGAATGAAGAAATATAGTTTTTAGGTGTGCTATATTTATGGGATAAAGTGCTCAATGTCAGAGATAGTGTATGTAAATATAAAAGGGAATATTGAAGTCAACACTCGGAGGCGACAGGTTGTTTCATGCTAGACGCAATTGTCAGGCTGCAAATTTTTTTTACTACATTAATAAAACATCGAAAACCAAAAAGAATAAATAAATATATAAAATAAAAAAATGAAAATAAAAAACAAGTGAATTAAAATTAACCCAAATAAATAAACAAGCCACTCTCGCCAAAATAACTGCCAGAATGGATTACCCATTATGCACCACAGACCCATATATATATATATATATATATATATATATATATATATATAAATAGTTGACAAAAAATCCAACACTCGTGGCCTGACAATTGCGTCTAGCATGAAACAGCCTGTTGCCTATGAGTGTTGACTTCATTGTTCACTTACATATAACATGGTGTATCAAAACTACTTTTATAAACTATAGGGGTGGGTTCCTCACACCAAATCAAGAACAAAAGTTCATATAAATATGTCAATAAAAAATTTGTTTTTGAGTTTTTAAGTTTAAAGAAAGTTTATGGTAGATGGTGCTGTGTTGTCATGTAGACTAGGTTACATTTGTCATTCATGTACATTTGTGGCTAGTCTGTCTTCAACAGTTAACATGTGTAGTAGTGAGTTAACTGAGAAGCGTTCCATTTAACAATGACAGGATATTCATATTGTGAGCAGACAGATATGATTTTTATATATGGTTATGGTATGTGAGGTTACATGGCTGTATCAGATTGCATTTTCAGACCAAAGGCAGCCGAGTCATCCAACCTTTGTTTCTATTGTTGTGTTGCTGAGATGGGATCTGTGGTACCACAATCTATGGATAGAAGAAGACTGAGATCCGCTCTTGCACCTGACCACGAAGAACATATTTGGAGACAATCCAGGTATCAGTACATGTCAAGTGGCCCTAGCATGTTGTACATCTCATAGTACCACATGGAGGGCACTTCAAGAGCAGCTACTGTATTCGTAACATTTGCAACGTGTGCAAGGTCTTTTGCCCTATTATCACTCACCATGGGAAAACTGTTGCCGATCCATTGTTGGTCTCTTCAGTCTTGTTTACAGATGAGGCCACATTTAGAAGAGATGAAATAACAAATTTACACAACCTACATTTCTCCTCTGCAAAACAATGTTAACATTCATAATATATTCTTTATAGATAATGGTTAGACACCAGCATCATTTTACAATTAATGTGTGGGTTGGAATTGTAGATGACTGGTAGGTCTGGCATGAACTTTTCTCCTTGTTTTGATGTGTCGAACCTACCCACAAAAGTCTAGAAGTATTTTTGATTCACCCTGTGTATAAATATATATATATATATATATATATATATATATATATATATATACACACACACACAAGATGTGATGGGTAAATTGTTGCCATTTTATATTTTTCATTTTGCACATATGCATTGTTTTGTTTATGATTTTGTTGAATGCACAGCTATAGTATAGTCAGAAAAAAAAGGAAAAAAAAAGGAAAAAGAAAAGTGAGAAAAAAAATCACCATGATGCAATTCACTCCACCAGAAATTTGGAAATGGCATGTGATCCTCCTTGGCATTTGCGCTGGAACCTCCAATATGAGCATTTCAGAATCTGGATGATAAGCTGAATTATGTGGCTTATTAAGCCAATCGTCCAATGGAGCTTGCATTCATCTTCACTTGGCTGATTTTTCTTTCATCACTCACTCACTCAGTCAGGTCCCATAGACTATCCTGAGACATTCTCAACACAGTAGCTGCTCTATCAAGTATGTTTTTCATGAGATGGAGTTACCTTATGCCTAACTGGTTTTGAATTGAAAGTTGTCCTCCTTCTTTGAGAGTGGTTGCCCACCCATTTTGAAGAGTGCATTCTGACCTACTATTTAGCTGGGAGGAGAAGAAATGGATTCATACCTATTTCAAGGATGTGCAAAAGTGAATGTAATATTGTTAATCAATGTCTACCTGAGCATAAATCATCATTCTGTGAATAATCTTCAGAACAAAACTTTGCGAAACAATTCTAACATTCATGATCACTCATAATATATCTTTTATAAGCTGTAGAATTTTTTATTTTTGGTTTTAGAACGTTTATTTCTTTTTTTTCTCCTTTCTTGAATGAAAAAATGCATCATGTTCTGAAAATATTATGCATTTGATTCCATTTTAGATTCAAGAAGTAAAAATATGCCAAGTTTTACAATTTTTTGCTTCTTAAACGGATATTGATTTGCCACAATAGTTACTTATTTTTTAATAAATTTAATTAAAAGCAACTTTTATTTTTTTTTAATTAAAAGTAATTTTTTTATTTTTTTCAATAAATTGAAAGTTTTTTTTTTATTTTTCTAATGAATACAATAAAAAAATTATTTCTTTTAATGAATTAAAAGTAATTTTATATTTTTTTTAAAGAATTTAAGTAATTTTTTTTGTTTTTTAATGATTTAAAATTAAGTACTTCTAATGTCAACTAGCAGTAAATACAGAACAAAAATTTTGACCAAACCAATATTCTGAAAATTTTTTTCCTTTATTTAACTCAATTTTTTTTTTTTTTCTCTCTCTCTCTCCAGGCTGGCCAGACTTCAAGGCTATCGAGATGATTGCCTCCATCCATTCTTAGGCTGACAGACTCTTTGGTAGCACAACAAACGATACTTAACCACAAACATCTCAACCGTTTTCCCACAGGACATGTTTCTATCTGTCTTTATATGTGTGATTTTATTGGTGGTATATACTTTTAATCAAGGTATGATTTTAAAAAAAAAATAAACCATTCACATACATTGGATATGTATTGACCAATACCTGAATTGGTGCTTGGATATAAATGTATATTCTAAACACACACATACACACACAAAAATAATAAATATATATTAGTATATTCTAAATTTTTTTTTTTTTTTTTTTTTTAATTTGTGTGTGTGTCTGTGTTTGTGCATTTGTTTATTCTATGTAAAAAGTTAAGAAAACTTAACGTGCAAGATAGCTTCCTCAGAGAATGAAAAAAAGAAAAGAAAAAAATGTTAGTTTCCTTCCGGAATGATTTTACTCTCTTCTGGTCAGATGATTTTGATGGATGCTGGGGAAATGTCTGGTGGATCATGGGCAGCGGGGTTAAATGTGGTGCCTCTTGCCAGATGAATATGTTGTTCAACATGTCCCAATTCCTCAAGCCTTTCGCAATGCATCTCGTACACATTTAACATTGTGAGATGTGCGCATGTTTTTGCATGTATGTCTTTACTGCTGCATTTTCACCCTCCCACTTTAGACATTTTTGCATGGACAAATAAAGTTGTTGGGTTGTCTAGAAAGTTCATAGTGATTTTTAAGGGAAATTAAAACAGAATTATGCCATTAAACATAAATATGAACAATTCTGTTGCTTGACTTTTCTCCATTTTTCCTTCAATTTAAAGATTCCACCTTCTCAAAATTGTAGTGGTTTCTCGGCAAAGAATTCAGCAAGGTGTTTTTTACTATCCAAAGAATTAAAATTTTTACCATTGAGATAATTTTTCAAATACCTGAAAAAAAGAAACAATGTCTGGTGAATATGGCAGATGGGGTAACACATTCCAGCCAATCTGCAACAAGTTTTGCTGGGTCGCCAAAGAAACGTGAAGTCAGGCACTATCCCGATGGAAAACAACACCTTTCCTGTTTGCCAATTCTGGGTGTTTTTCTTAAATTGCTGCCTTTATATCCTCCAGTTGCAAGCAGTACTTTTCAGAATCAATTGACTTGGGTGACTTGGTAGAAGCTCATAGTACAGAATTCCTTTTCAGTTCCATCAGATGCACAGTATAACTTTCATAGGATGAAGACCTGCTTTTGAGGTGGCTAAACTTGGCTCATATCACTTGCCCAAGGATCTTTATCACTGAACATCATTCTATACAATTGCATTTCTCATCACCTGTTACAATTTGCTTCAAGCAGGGTGCATTTTCATTGCGTTCATGCAGCAAATCACAGATGAAATGCAATCCAAAAGATTCTTTTCACTTGGATCATGTGGTACCGAAACATTGTAGTGATTTGAGTACATAAGCTTCACTAAGTGCTAATGGATGGTGGATTTTGATAAATTTAGTCTTTCTGCCAATTTGTGTGTTGTAGAATGTGGATTATTCTCAATCAATATCTTCATTTGATTGTCATCTGTAGTTGCGGTGTTCTGTCTGAGCATTCTTCATCAATAAGGCTACAATCACCAACTCTAAACTTAGCGAGCCACTTTTGTACAGTTCTGTCAGCTAAAACACATTCACTGTACACAGCACATATCTTTTTTGTTGTTTGTGAGGCACTTTTGCCTTCATGGTAAAAAAAAGCATCACATATCTAAAATGCACCTTATAATCTTCCATTTTCATAGGGATGCAAAATTGACACGAATCAAGTAATTTTAAGCTTTTTTTTCTCAAAAGATAGTTTGAAATGTGCCCTAATCAGAAATGTAAGCCTATTATATCAGTCGGTAAATTTGATGTATTCTAACATGTTTTAACATGAATGACTAAAAATCGGCCTGAACTTTGCAAACAATCCAATATAATTTTATTATGAAATAATAACCACCACTAAAATTGTATTCGGCACCCCAAAAATCAGTTGCCCAGTTTATTTTTGGAAGATAATGTGTTTTATAGCAAGAAGTTTTTGTAAGAACTCAATATTAAAAAAAAAATAAGCATTAATAAGAAACAAAATAAAATAAAATTTCCAACCTTATCTTTTTCCATTCAGTTTCACAGATATGATAATTATATATTAACAGATAAATACAATTTACTTACTCCCTGATAAGTAGATGGCATTTCTGTGAAACTCTTAATCAGGAAGATAAGTCTATTTGTTAATTAAATTTATGCATATAAAGTTAGGTCTATTTTTAATGATCCTTTCCTTTTCTCTAATCAGTTTCTTGAGGGTAAGATGAAATTCATTAAGGAAGTTGCTGTAGCTTTTTCCTACCCAAGTACTTTCATTCTCCTCAAAGATTATTCTCTACTGATCTCGGTAAAAAAAATAAAACTAATTATGCATTATACTAAATTTTATACAACCAAATTAATCATACCCAATAACTCTTCTCCATCAACTAGTGTTTTGGAAAAGACCAACATTTTATATCAGTTTAATACCCTTTGGGAGATTGTATCTCTGACAAAAAAAGTAATTAGATATGTTGGTTTGAGTATCTGTCTATATTTCTGAGATGAGGTATTATGTTCACTGTTTACATTGTTTGGACTATTGTCCTCATGTTTGTTGCCATATTTATCACAACGTTTCGGCTGTTGTACGCTCCGGCCTTTTTCAGGTGGTTGGAATGTCGAACTGAACCCTTTATTTTGCTTGCTGGGGTAGACTGTTTTAGTTCCACATATACACACACACACACACTTGTGCAAATTAATTGAAACAAAATAATTCCATTATTATTTACTTTGTATTTTTCAAATAAAACATGACCCCAGTGCACATTTTACTACTTCGTATGTCCAATCCACGAAGTTGTTCCTTGCATATTGACCACAGATTCTCAGTTGGATTTAAATCAGGAGAGTTTCCGGGACAGTCTATAGTACTTTGATTTGCTCACTGGTAAGACTTGCCAGTGTGTTTGTGCTGCATTCCAAATTTTCATATGCTTCCTTGGAGTAGACCATGGCCATAGGACAACTAATCGACAGTCGAGACAATAGTGTCTGGGCGTGATGAAAATATTATGTAATCACAGATGACGCAATATTTTTCAAGGCCAAACAAATTTCATCACAAACCCCGAAAATAGATTCATATTACTGCATACCACTGTAAATGATCTAATCTGAGGCAAAAATAGAAATCAATTACACCCTGTCACTCCAGTGGGTTTAAAACTGATTGTATGGTGAAAGAAATGAAACTAAAGTAGTTGTTTCAATTAATTTGCACAAGGGTTTATAAAAAGAACTGATAAGGTCTGTTTAAGTTTTTATTGTATTTTTCCAGTTTTCAAATAACGTGTGGCTTATAGTAGGCATCTGTTTATCTAGCACTGGTATTTGATCAAAATTCAGAACTTCGGTGGTGAGACTGAATTGATCTTTCCAGGGTGCAGGTCTAGACAATGATATATGGAGACCGTACTCTGCCCAGACTATGTGGGTCCCCTCTCTTGGCTGTACTGACAAGCTCCAAAAGAATACAGGGCATTACCTTTATGGATGGCTTGACTGCAGGAGTTGCCAGAAAGTGTTGACCATCAACTGCTTTCTGGGTTCCACTCTAGGTTTTCTGTCTGGATTTACTTCCATAACCTTTTCCATGTTTGGATATGACCACAAGGCAGTGGCGGTTTAAAATGATGATTCCTGGTCAGTCAAGTGCTATCTATCTGAAGTAACAGGTTATTAGACTCCAGTTGCCTGCCTTTGCCCCTTCTCCAGCTGGGAGTTGAACTTAGTTGTTAGAGGCTATTTGAAACGCATGCCACAGAAGCATTTTATAAACAGTGGGAGCACTATCATCTCTGGCTATTACACCCTTTGGAACATCTATAATTTATGTATATAAACATTGTATACATTCCATGAAAAATGGTAAGCAAAAATAGTAAAAATAGGACAAATGATCTTCAGGTTAGTTGTACAAAAATATATACTAATACAGAAAAAGATGTAACTGGAAACAGTTGAAAGAAATAATAATAAACAATACATATATAACTTCAAATAAATATAATTATGATGTAAATATAATAATAATAAAAAAAAATAATAATAATTCCAAATCAAATTATTAGATTACTTTTAAGAAATATTTACTTTGAGTTAAAATTAAATGATATTGAGTATTGTACTTGAAATTGATAGCTAGAATTCTTTTGTCAACCTATCACACAGACACCACACTGGTTCTTGATAATGACTGAGATCATTTTTAAGTCAGTCAGTTATGTGCCATGCATGATACACACTTAGGCGATCATGTATCTTTTGATACATGACTGACGAGGTAGATTATTTTCCCGCAGTGGGTTGCCATTTCTTTCTGCGGTAGACAAGTTGCCATCTAAGGCTATAGAAGCTGGTCTGTCCTGCTATTTATCCATGGATGGGGAGTGGGGAGAAGTAGAGGATTCATACCTTTCCCAAGGGTATTAGCGCATAAGTAAATGTAATGGATTCGACTGAAGTTCAAACTCAGCTCTCCAATTCCTCATTCCGAGCCGCTATCCATTACTCCACAAAGTACCTGAACAAAATATGAACTTTGGGCAGTTTATCCACAATTTCAAGCACAATAGTCAACACCTTATTTGAAAATTGTAAAAATAAACAGACAGACCTTGTCGTTTCTTTTTATCAAACTTTTTGGGATGGATACTTGCTGTCTAAATATATCTTATTCTTTCACATATATATATATATATATATATATATAACTTTCTTTGTAAATTTTGCTTCCCTACTATATATATATATATATATATATATATATATATATATATATATATATATATATAGGGGAAGCAAAATTTACAAAGAAAGTTATTGTAAATTTTGTTTCCCCACCCTATATACATGATATCACACATTATGAAATGGACAAAATCCGACAATTATTTTAAAATATTTTTATGTTTATACATTCTTTTTTATAGATACAAATATTTAAGTAAATGCTCTGTTTATAATAAACAGTATTAACGAGATTTACCTGCCTGAATGTCTGAAAACTTTTTCATAGAAATTATGTGTCTTCCAACAGGAATCGAACCTGCATCCTACATGGAATCGTCAAATAGCCTGAAATGCTTTACCAATTTAGCCACAGAAGAGAATTTCGGTTAGCAAAGTCGATTTTAGAGTTTTTAAACTACAATTCTCCATGATTTTCTCTCATACATTCATATCTGCTCGCTGCGTATCCAATTACTTAATTGAGATGTAAATTTCAATTAAATACATTAATTTATTTTTAACACAGTGCTCAATATCCTATTGATAGAGCCACATATAGTGTAATGTTATGAATTTTTAGTCTGTATTAAATATGTGACAAACATACACCAGTTTCATGGTAAAATCGAACATGATATTTGGGCTTCGATAGAACCAAGAAAACCTTTGACAATTTTGTTTTTTAACTATGAAATTTTACTTATGGTCATGTATTTAGTAAGATCCCCCAAATATTAACGTATACATAAAATTGTCAGTTTTCAATTAGTACCTGATGATTAGATTGTGCATTAAACTAAGTTCTGCTGGAGTCAAGGAAAAAAAAAAAAAAAATGTATATTTATTTTTAGTATAAATTTTAGCTCTGTTATTATTGTTTTATTAAAGCCAGCACTTAATGTGTGATACTTTATATAATGTTTATAGTAATAAGAAATAAAATATATATATATATATATATATATATATATATATATATATATATATATATATTATTTTATTTTGGGGATTTAGGCTAATCATATAGTAATTTGTCAATCCTAGAATAATCCTGGATGGCTGTTTCGTCCTATCTGGGATTCATCAGATGTCATACCAACTCTGTGTGTGTTGTTGGTATTATCTTATACAGTTGGTATGACGTTTGCATTGTATTGAAATGGTCCAGGTTCAATTCTCGGTAGTGGATGTGCTCTGCTGATGAATCCCAGATAGGACAAAGTGCTTTCTGCATTCTGTTGAGGATTATTCTAGGCTCAACGAATTACTAATATATATATATATATATATATATATATATATATATATATATATATATATATATATATATATATAGGAAAAGAACTCGTTAGGTAAATAATCCCAAGTTTTTAGTATTTTTTTGTTATTATTTTTAAAAATAGTGCTCAATACAAAAGTAGAGCATAAATATAATTATTTATTTAAAAATATGATTCCAACACGCTACATAAGAGTTCTCATGTTTCAAAACAAGTAAGCTCTGTTTCATCTTCAAGCGGAATTTTTTTCGCTTGAAGATGGAACAGAGCTTACTTTAATTCAATTTAATTCAAATAGTTATATTGAAGTCTTTCGGCTCTTGTTTTCAAACATAACTCTTATGTAGCGTGTTGGAATCATATTTTTAAATAAATAATTATATATATATATATATATATATATATATATATATATATATATATATATATATCCACAGACAGACTGTATCACAGCTCATCAGTGTGGCTAGACATCAGATTGCCTCGAGCTGGGATTGAAGCCTGTC
This sequence comes from Acanthosepion pharaonis, assembly GCA_903632075.3. Classification (NCBI taxonomy): domain Eukaryota; kingdom Metazoa; phylum Mollusca; class Cephalopoda; order Sepiida; family Sepiidae; genus Acanthosepion; species Acanthosepion pharaonis. The sequence continues at coordinate 65,836 of CAHIKZ030004445.1, read as the reverse complement.
TGATTCGCATCAGTTGGATATTTTACACCTGATCTGTCAGTGCCTGGTTGAGAGGAAAACAAATTTTTGCGTATTTATTCTTTTGATTAAACATGCCAGTGACTGAGACGGCTCAATCCATGGAAGAGCTTTGCATTATCAGCAGTAGTAGTTACTGTTTACAAATTCGAACTTTCTGTCCAGAGTGCTTGACTGGAATTAATTTTTTGGGGGTGTAAAACTGTTTTGCTGTATCACAGCTCATCAGTGTGGCTATACTTCCAATTGCCTCCAGCTGGGATCGAAACCAGGCATCGGTCGGAAATTTTACTCCTGAGCTATATACTTGCGGGGCTGCATCATACATGAGATGTAAAATTAGCGTATGTCCTGCTGGCCTTGGCTACACTGTTGACTAAACTATGTATCCATTTACTGTAGTCAAATCAACTTCAAAATTATGTCTTCAAAAGTGGCATGATACGTGAGTATATATGGTAGGTTGCCGTCTACTTATAACCACGATTATGACTAATTGGTTCGCTGTAATTAATTTTGTAATCTTTTTATTTTTATTTAGGCATGATTGCATTTTTTTATAATTTTTATGTTTGATACCATTTGTATCATCTCTTAACACATTTATTTCTTACTTTTATGTTCGTCAGATTTAAGTCAAAGACTGCATACTATGGTACAGTTGGTTTAATATTTGCTAAACATAAAACAAGACAAAATACAGGTGGAAAAAAACAGTTTCAAACAGTATCAAAATACATACAAATCCAAAGCATTAGGTATAGGTGCTGAGTTGTGGATCGATGTCATTCTCTGGGGCATGGCTTGGGGTAGCTGATAGTTGTTGCTTTTTTTTTCTTTTCGCAAACATGGTGAGCTTTATCTGAATTTTTTTTTCTTTTTCTTCTCATAAATTTTATGATATGGACGAAACGCATCATGTGCCATCTATTCAATCTTTGCAGACACTCACGCTGCCAGATGTTGAGATGTCATGACCAAACTAATTTGCGCTCGTAGTCGAAAAGTTGAAAAGTCACATAAGTCGTAAGACAACAATCAACAATGACCTGTACACACACACACACACACACACACACACACAGTTAATTTTACATCAGAAGTAGGCGTTTACCAAGTAGAATGTAAAAAAAAAAAAATCCCCCACCCAAAGATATTGGTGAAATATTCTTAGATTTAAAGAAAAGTCAATGTCAAAATAAATGAGAAACAAAATATTCAACTTGGTTGTGTGCATTCAGAACCTTTCTGGTTGCAATTTTTACCTGGAAAATGCAGTTTAAATAAAATGTACCTTAATCACATAATCAAGGTGTTAACTTTCCACATTACTTGAAACAAAAGGTTAGGAAAGAAACCCCCATCAATACTGGAAAGAGCAATAACAGCTACCGGACATCGGTACCTATTTTCCTGAAAAATTATTTTAATAGAAAGATTTTATAACATTTGACTGAATCTAGCATGGTTTCCTCGGTCATTGAATGCTCTTGTTTAAAGTAGTGTGGACTATCAACTTCTTGATTATAGTACTATTTAGTTACATATGCTATTCATTTTAGTTGTTGCCGCTGTTGAAAGTCCTCAAGTCCTCTTTTTGTTAACTGGTAAAATTTTGATTCTGCAGCGTCATTTGTCAAGGTCCCAAGAAGTATGGTTCTCATGGAGACCTCCAGGCTTCACTGACTCAAAGCCATTTTAACCATTGATCTTGAGAGAGCGATTGTATACAGCTGAGAGTTTAGATATCTGCGAACAGGTTTGGTGCCATCCATGACATCTATATGAAAATCTCAATCTGACTAGGCTATTTAAGAACTTGACTTGAGCTTTTAGGTTAATGTCTGGAAATTGTCATATATATATATATATATATATATATATATATATATATATATATATATATATATATATATATATATATATATATATATATATATATATAATATATATAAAGTGCACACACACTTTAAATAGGCTTAAGGCCATATCATCAGTTTTTGTACATTCACCAAAAGTTAAGCAGCATTGAGTCTTGTCAATACCTAGATGGGTAACTATTTGGGAATACCAGCTTGGATGTGCATGTAAAGGTGGTGTAATGGATAATGTCTTGGAATTGGAAATCAGAAAGCAGGTTTGTTGTATTCACTTATGTTCAAATACCCTTGCAAAAAAGGGATGAATCCACCACTTCTACCCCCAGCTATGGGTTAATACCTGCAAACAGTTGATAAGCTATATATATATAAAAAAAAAAAATTGTCTACACATACACCACATTCTCTCATGGGTTAAATTGTCACTTATTGAAACTTTGGGAATTTCATGCACATATCGATCGTTAAACCAAAATACAACAAGAAGCTGATTGGCTGTGACCTTCATTGATTTTTCCGGGGTTCTTGTCAATAATATCCTGGAACTGCTGGACAAACTTAAATTTCCTGACAATGGCGAGAAATTTTTTTTTTTTTTTTTTTTTTTTTGCTGATGATGCATTTTTGTCAGAAACCTGGAGCTCTTGTCATATCTTAAACACGAAGGACTTGGTGACATTTCAGAGAGATACAATCTTTGGATCCGTGATGGTTGGCCGCTAAAGCAACAAAAAGCAGCATGTCTTTTTATCTCCTGCATTAAAGTCAAAGCTGGATGGTTTAAGATTATTTTTTTCATTCTTCTTGGCTTTCTAAAGACATGTTCTCAATTACCTGACGCACCTTGCAAATATGTTACATTTATGACTGATCTAATTGCAATTGTACAGGCTTTGGCAGAGATTCCTCCTCCCACATGATGGCAAGGCATTAGCGAGATGTTACTATTGCCACTAATGTCTTATTATCTGGCAGGTATTTCTGCCACACGCTATATGTGTGTCGAATTAATTATAAAGAGAACTAAGCACATATTTGTCCATTCACCTGCAGATTTTATTTTTGATGGGGTCCCTTTTCCCACCAGTCATTTCCCAGGGGCATTATTCTTGTTTCTGTTGATTTGTGTTTTGTTTGATATTGTTGTGTTGTCTTTTTGTTTGAGCCTGTTGTGCCCATAAGCTGACCAGCTGTTCTTTGTTTACAGTCTGCTGCGTGGTCACTTACTGCTTAAATAAAAGGGATGAACATGAGTTGGACATTGCATCTTCGACATCAGTCCAATGGCTAAAGTTCTCTGGGAAATTGGGAAATTTCCAATGGTAATTTTCTGAAAACAAGTGACTGAAATTTATTTAGTTTAATTCTATTTTTTTTTTTTTTTTTTTTATGTTATCAATGTGTGTTTGCCTAAAAATCTGGCGATATGTCTAAATTTATCAGAGGAAATAGACAAAACCTATTTCTAACAACCTCCCTTATCTTCTTCTCTCTGACAGTAGCCAGCACCACCTGTGGCCCATACATGACCATTTGATTATGCCCTTGTGTCAGCAAGTTGTGAACTAATTTAACCAGACTCAGTACAGTTGATTTCTTGCATGTATTTGACCTTTTTGTTAGCATATTCAAGGATGTGTTTAAGAAAATATCATTTTTTAAAGAATGCTACTTACGGAATTAATCATTTCACTTACAAATAGTCGACCAAGATATGGTCATGGTAATATTAGCAGTTTCCTTATAAGGAAATATTAGGCATTCATTGTGATTTTTTTTTTTTTTAACTTGGCTTGGATGCACATGCTCAAGTTCCTCACTGACCTTGTGTGGCGGCAAGTAAATACTAAGAGGAGTATCTCTTAATTGTGTGTCTGTCTTTGGACAGAGCACAACAAATAAATGAGGAATACCTGGTCCCGGGGGGTTCCAAGCCTGTGGCAACACCTCCCTCATTGCACCAAAGAGGGATTCACGTTACAACCACAAATAGGAATATGATTCCTGATTAATAATAATTTGGCAAAGGCAAGAAGTCGGTATTCTCTTTACTAGTGAAATTTACTGGAATCTTGTTACTGGCATGCCGTAATGGCAAACTGAATAATAGATGAATCAGGCATTATGTAAGTAACAATGCTTCATGGCAAGACTAGAGAAGAAAAAATATTTACTTTTCTTTTGATTTAATATTTATTTTTTTTATTATTTTTATTTTATTTTTATAATTTTTTTTTTTTTATTTATTATTTTTATTTGTTATTTCTATTTATTTTTTTTTAACCCAGTGTACCTGTTCACTGTGTAATTTTTTTAACCTGTATTCACCAAAAAAGAATTACAGTCTCATATATGTAAAATAATATGGCTCATATGAGCAACTTTGCACTGGCCATTTATTGCTCTTCACTACGGGTTACACAGGCAATTTGTGAAATAGGGAATTATTTTAGAAATTATTTTGGGTTGTCTGTACACCTTATAAAAAATATATTTAAAGTCTGGTTGATTATTTCACAATAAATGTTGATGGGACTTTATTAAGTTGAAAGACTTTCAAAACTGATTGCACTGGAGTTTACTTTCAGAAATGTGTTCATCATTTTTTGTTTTTGTTTTTGTTTTTGCCTCACAGTGATTGTTGTTCTAGAATAGAATGATCCACAGTAATAAGGAATGCTGTTATATGCAAAACAATAGAACAAAGTAAAAAAAAATTAAAAAAAAAAAAAAAAAAAGCCATCGACCTGATATTGTTGATATATTTTTTAACAAGGTTCTCAGAATCTTTGCAGTAATCGTCAGATCATTTTAAATTTTCAACGTAAAATAAATAAAAATAAAAATCCTATTTCCTTACCGAGTTGGTTTATTTATTTATTACTTTTATTTCTTGTTACTACAACGATTGTGAGGCTATGTTGTTCTTACTGGATGCCAAACTAACCCACAGTTCCAGTGTGCGGATTGTCATGACTCAGTGGGGTTCCAACCCAACCCACGGAACCAGTTTGTGCATTGTGTCATGGCTCAGTTGCCACGTTGGCCCTGTGGCGTCCCAAACCAACCCACGGAGCCAGTGTGCGCATTGTGTTATAGCCCAGTGGTCATGCTGGCTTTCTAGGGTCCCAAACCAATTCATGGGGCTCGTGTATCATGGCTCGATCGACTTTCAAATATATATACTTTTAATTACTTCTTTTTGGTGTTTAATTTATTTCTTTGCATAATTTTTCCAACTATTCACCCGTGAATAATAATTTTGTAAACTTGTAAAGAGCAATATATTTATTTGGCATCATGTATATGCTTGCTGTCAGCAAAGCCTGGAGTATGCTAACTGCATTCCCTGTAGAGGAGTAAGCCCTACTCCTTCCTTCACATAGACACACAAAAGAGCGCGCTTACAGATTTGGATCTAAATCTAACCAACATTTTGCCTCTTGATTCAGAGACCAGAGGATCGCAGATTTAAGCTTTTAGAAGATTTTTATTGTCTATAAACTATGCTGCAATGCGCGTTTTTGATTAAGATAATTTGAGAAACTGACTGATCTGAAAATTGTGCATGAACAAAAAAAGAAAATGGGACATGTGGTTTTATCTCCTTTTTCTTTCTATGGTTAGTGGATGGGATTTTTGAAGTGATATCCTATTGCCTGAAGTGGAAGGAAAGAACGAATAGGTAAAGGAAAGCGACAACAAACTGGATATTGATTAGTTCCGTTCACTGGTTTATATTAACAACTAGCAGTAGAGCCCGGCGTTGCCCGGGGGGTGTAACAGTAAGAGATAGATCAAGTATCGACCATCATAAAGATTGAAAAATAAAATTGACAAAGATTATTGTTTAAGGTTGACGGACACGCATGTCTTAATTAGTTTTTTTTTTTTTTTTTTTTTTTTTTTGGGTGAGGGTTACGTATTGGTCAAACTCAAACAAAAACATTGTTTTCAATCGTTATGAGTCTACCGATTGAATAGAATTTTATTATAAACAATTGTCTTGTAAATGGAATTTTTAAAGCATTCTGAATGTAAAAAAAAAAAGAAAAATTTATCCGCACGCCCACCCGAATGGAATGTGACTTGGGACAAAGGTTGCTGAAGCCCCATCGGCATTTCCACTTTTGGGGACATATCAGGTGCCAGGCAATGACTCTAGCTTCTTCCCGAGAGAGATTTATTACCTAGGTCAGTGATTCTCAAGCGCCGTGCCGTGGACACTATAGTGCTGCGCGATCTGCTTAAGTGTGTCCCGAAATATTGTCACGGCATATATATTATATATATATATATATATGTGTGTGCGTGAAAGTAGTAATGGTTAGTATTTGAATAAATGAATAAGTATTAAACTTTTTTCTTCAAATAATTCTTTTCATTATTCATCGATTATGTTATTTAAAAAACTTTATTTTAATTCATTTTTTTTTAAAAAGTATTTTTAATTTTTTAATATAATTTTTAAAATTTCCCTTTATTTGAATAAATGAATATTAACCTTTTTTTTTTCATATAATTGCTTTCAGGCGTAATGGATAGCGGATTGAGGAATCGGAGTGCCGAGTTCGAATTCCAGTCGAATCCATTACATTCACTTACGTGCTATAAATCCTCTTCTTCTCCCTCCGCCCCCCTCCCCCGGACAGACCGGGTTCTATAGCTTTGGATGGCAAATGATTTACTGTAGAAAGAAATGGCAACCTACTGCGGGAAAATAATCTGCCTTGACAATCATGTGTCGAAAGATATATGATCGGCCAAGCGCGTAAAACTCATGTCACATAACTGACTGAGTGATTCTTTGTTTAATTGGTTTTATTTCATAACATTTAAATGTATACCCTTTTTGCTCCTAGGTGTGCCGTTACTTCAACACTGGTGGACAATTCTCTAGGATATTTTTCTTTCTTTTTTGTTACCAATGTTCAGCTCAAAGTTCAAGAACCACTCAAAGTTGAAGGTTATTAAATGAGGTGAGTGGTATCGGCGTCAAAAGAAGAAGTACAAAGTGAAGATTATGAGGATAACGTTTGACTTGAAGAGGTTCAGACTATAGTGAGAGGGGAAGCATCATCGCGGGAGTCTGTTCCACAAGGAAACGGTTCTTCGGAAGAAACTGAGAATAGCTCCGATCTTACAAATGGAATACAAAAAGAATGAGAGAGAATCGAGCCTGCGGACATAGCCTGGCGAGTCTTAGGTGTAAAAGACTGAACCGGTGAAGCTCGTCAGAATAGTTGCCATGGAAATAGCATGAACTGAGCACATTATATTAAAATTCAACCAAATTTTATATTCATTTTATCCTGCCGATTCAGGTAGACTACAAAACCACATGAATTTTTTATGAAACGTTCTTTATAAGCAGACAAAACAGCCTATAATTTTTTCCTAAGCTCTACTAATCATTTTTTTTAATTGGTTCACCTCAAGCAAGGCAATAAAGCCACTAAAACGCAAGGGGTTACTGAGTGCGAGAGAATATGTGAAAAAGAAAACATTATTAAAGAGTCAGTCAGTTATGAGCTATGCGTGATACAAGCGTAAGCGATCATGTATCTTTCGATTTTTTCCTGCAGTAGGTTTCCATTTCTTTCTGCAGTAGACCAGTTGCCATCTAAGGCTAAAGAAATCGGTCTATCCTGCTATTTACCCATAGATAGCGGGGAGGAAGACGCGGATTCATACCTTTCCCAAGGGCATTAGCACATAAGTGAATGTAATGGATTCGACTGGAATTCGAACTCGGCTCTCCGATTCCTCAATCCGAGCCGCTATCCATTACCCCACCGTGAGCAATAAAAGAGCAGGAACTGAGAAGACAGAAGATAACGAATGACGTTGCATTTAAATATTTGAAGATCAAAATTGACTGGAAAGTAAGAAGCAAGAAGACAGTTCCACAAGCGAGAAGCACGAGAGAAGAAACTGTTTGCATAGAATTTACATAAAGCCATTCCAACTAGCCGCTAATCTAGTACTGCGCTTAAATTCATAAAGTCTAGGAACTAAAGCGGGAAGATCAGAAAAATTACCCCAAGCGAGGCGGCAATACCTCTAAAACGCAGGTGTTTACTATACAGCATCTCTCTCTATATATGTATATACATATATATATATAGAGAGAGAGTATATATATATAGAGTATATATATATACAGCATCTATATATATATATGTATATACATATATATAGAGAGAGAGTATATATATATAGAGTATATATATGCAGCATCTATACATATATATATACATTATATATAGATATATATATACAGCATCTCTCTATATATATATGTATATACATACATACAGAGAGAGTATATATATATATACAGCATCTATACATATATATATACATTATATATAGATATATATATACAACATCTATATATATATATATATATATATATGTATATACATACATACAGAAGAGAATATATATATATATATATATATATACAGCATCTATACATATATATATATACACATTATATATATATACTGTATATATATATATACAGTGAAAAATATATAAATTGAACTGCGCCACATATTTCATTTAAAAGAACTCATCCGATGTGCAAATTTTGGGGATAACAACTGAGACATTACTCTATTGATCTATTTAATGCATGCCATATTGACTGATAAACTCCTACAACAAAAAATTCTCAAATTACCATATTAGTAAAAAACGTACTCTCTACAATTTTCAAAAAAAAAAAAAAAAAATTCAACCTTAGTGTTACGACTGCACGCTCCAAAAGATTGTATCCGTTATCAATAATACATTTAAAAAAAAAAAAAAAAAAAAATAGCATATTTCGATTCGCATTATATTTTTTCGTCTCGGATGCTACCTGACTTTTACCAAAAACAAAATAATTTCCATGCCTGAAGATGACAGTTGAAAGTACTTGCGTATTAAAGAAAGACCTTATACAGCTTATAATTTAAAAAAACAAAAACAAAAAAAAAACAAGGATCATAACATTCATCGAGTGACTGGTAGGTTAATGCACCTTTAAAATTTTGTTTGCGAAGGGATTTCGCCATTTTATATCATTTAACTTTACTAATCTACTTTTTGTATGAATGATTCATTGTAATATATATACAGCATATATATATATATATATATATATATATATATATATATATATATATATATATACCGAATGTCACTGCAAAATTGTCCAAATCATTTTACAGCTTAATTGCTCATCCCACAAAATGTTTAATATCTAAAAACATTAAACTAATTGAGTTTCTTTTACAGGTTTTCAGATAAGACGTTTAGCCGTCTTGATAGCATTCGTCGTAAGAATCAATGAAAAAATCTTTGGCTTATTTAGCTAAAATTAAATGTTAACAGGTTAAAATTGTTTTGTGACAGTCCCACTGTCATCCCAAACTGATCAATGGTGAGAGGAAAAAGATCATTCAGGCTTTCAGTAATGGTACGGCCATTGATACTCTGGCTTTTATCTTCAATGCCCATTCAAGAACCATCAAGAGAACGGGGAATAAGTTTTAAAAAGATGTAAGAGTAGAGGGGAAAATTGGATCAGGAGATCACAACACGAAGAGTGATCATCATTTCAAGTTAGAGCTAAAGAGATTAATTAGAAAGGATCTAATCCAATCCATAAGTCGTTTGGTACGTGAGACTGATGTTTCAGCCCTGACAGTCCAAAGAGCAGTGAAAAAAGACTTGAAAATGAAATGTGTGAAACACCTTGTTACTCCAGGACAGAAAGTTAGAAGGTTAGAGAGGGCGAAAATCATCATGAATAAGTTGAAAAATGATCCCGGAATAATATATATATATATATATATATATATATATATATATATATATATATCCAGCCGGGCTTAACCATAAATTTAACAATGTAGATTGTATTAATATATACAAATCAAAACATACCCACATTTCTCACCCACACAAGACAGAAATGCTTACGGAGGTGTTGAGGCCTTACACTTATACACACACCCACACGAATATACACACTTACACACATCATACTCACTCACTCCCTAATGAGCCAAATAATAACACACCCCTATAGTAATATATACGCTTACACATATCATATTCTCACTCACTCCCTAAGAACCAAATAACGCACACACACTTAACAGAGACAAATCTCTTTTCCAGGAACCAATAAAACTATCAACTGATCGGGGGAATTCAGAGCAGCATGAATCCATCCAGCTCTTATCTCAAATAACAACTTAAAAGAGACTGTTTGACCAACACAAAGACTGGCCAAAATTGACGTTAAAAAAATCAAAAATCAAATGAAAACTACAGACAAAAGTTCATTTTCTCCATCAAGACATTCATTTCTGTAGTTCACTGCTACCAGCAAGCAGAAAAATTATTTTTCTCCTTGTTGGCCGAAACTAGGCGAGAATTCTAAATGAAGTAATAATAAAAACGAAGGAATATTAATCTACAACCCAGTGTGCCTGAAGATTTTAATTTTTTAATATTTTTATTGTTCAATATATATATATATATATATATATATATATATATATATATTTGAACTTTATTTCAATCCTTCATGAGCTTCCGATCATTTCGTTTATGATCGATTTTATCACGATTTTTCTGTTAGGCTTGGAGTGTAATTATACATTCTTATTGCTCAAAGTAGAGTCCAATAGGGTTATAAAAACCTTAGAGTATTCCAGTAAGATATCTTTAATCATTTCTAAGATACAACAGTTCAAAGCTTAATCTAACGATTTGGACAACTTTGCTGTTACACGATTTGGACAATTTTGCTGTTACACCCATCATATGTGCGAAGTGCAATGTAAAAATTCAGATATAAATTATCTGTAAAGACTACAAAAGAAAAGACTAAAGGAAAACCTTATGTCACTTAGCGTCTTCCGTAGTTTTACATTACGCAATAAGTTTTTAGAACATGTTCAAGTGTTCTCAAATTTCTTTTCAGTCTTATCCATCAGTATGAAAGATACCCGCAACTCAGAAATGACCCTTTAAGACCTGTAATACCGAATTTTAATTGTTGAGTCAGGGTTAATTCCGGATTCAAATATATACAAGAGGAAGCATACCAAAATAGAAAAAAGGGATCACAAAAAAAAAAAGAAAAAAGAAAAAAGAAAAAGATGACATTGAAGTGTTTTTCTTTAATTTCCACCTGACAAGTTGTTCCGCAGGAAAAAAAAAAATTGTAACCGTGATTTTTCGTGTCAATATATATATATATATATATATATACAGTCTCACTCAACTGACAGCAACTACCTTGGCTACCAAATTCAGAATTAAACCAGTGACAGCTTACGATTTTTGAGGTTCCTTTCTCAGTTCCATATGGGCAAGGCTTATTATTTGAAAAGAGTAGATTTTAAATCAGAACTGGATTCCCCGGTCGCAAACCAGGAAGTTCGAAGCCCTGACATAGTTGTTAAAACAGAAACATCAATAGGAATAGGATGATCTTGGGTGGGTAAGTGGGTATATATTGTCTGGATTAATATTTGGATCTCATTCGCTTAAACTTTTTCTGTACGTCATTAAATACAAGGCCCAAGAACCACTCAAAATAGAGGGGGTTACTAAATGTGGTATGTGGGGCAGAGAAACAAGAAATCGGAAAGGAGTTCCACAGGTTCTTAAAATCTTTTCCTTTGCTTGTAGCTTTCAACTGAGTTACATTTCCATGAACCCACTTTATCGTTCAACAATCTCTACAAAGCTCCTTTGATATTTCCTATATGGACATTCCCTCACTCAAAAGCTTTGTTATTTTCTGTTTGTCATCATTTGTTAGATCCTTTTCATTACCCATATTTCAATATATATTATGGAAAGTGTGGGAGAATGAAAATTAAATAATAAATTAAATAATAAACATATAATAAAAAACTAAATAATTTCATTCTCCCATAATGAAAATGGAAACCTAAAAAACAAAAAAAATGGTTTCCGGTCACGTGAATACTTTGTGACCCCACTTCCGGAAAAGAGATCATCTAGTTCAGGGATCGGCAACTCATTCGACCCCGCGGGCCGGATCGTGTTATAATGACGGGTCGAGAGCCGGGCGAAGGCCATTAATGAAAAATTAAGGAAAATTACATATGCATACCTCCTGCCAACCTAAATATTTAAAACCATAATGAAAATAAACATTGAGAAATCAGAAAAACAAAAGAAAATCTAAAATTAAAAAAACACCTAACAAAAATTACTTTTCCTCAAGGAACGTCAAAATACTTGAAAGTGAAAAAAATCAACCGAAGTGAAATGGATGAAATTATAACGTGTAGGTTTTAAACTGTTATTGAAAATTGTTCCATAAACGAACCACACACACACACATCAAACAAAAACGAAGCACATATACCCATACATACGAGTACAAATAGTTGCAAACATATACACTTACGTACGTACACATGCGGTATCATCCACACATTCATGAGGCATGTATGTATAATGCGCGTATGTTTAACTGTCTTTAGATTTCTGCTACCTCGCATGTCAGTCCCTCCCTGGCCTCTTTCACTTTATCGTTCCTTTCGCTTCTGTTATCTTTTAATGTAGCCAAGGGTCATAACAAATATGTATCCATTATTTGACGTTAAACGTAGGCAACGCAACTTGGTAAAATAAGTCTCATGAAAGATAACTGGCAAAAATAGAATCATTGGTAATCAGGCTCGCGGGCCGGTCAAAATGCCTTCGCGGGCCGGATCCGGGCCGCGGTCCGTAGGTTGCCGAGCCTTGATCTAGTGTCTTGATACTTTCGAATCAATGGATTCAGACATGTTTTTCAGCGGTCCTAAGGGAAAGGAGATTCTGTCACCCTCTCTCAACTTCATGTTGATTTGAGGTCGACCAGTCTCTTATCTCCGAGTTCAGTACACACATGTGCGTCAATAAAAATTGACCCTTAATTTTCCAACCGTGTTTTGTGTTATTTACTGTGGTCTGACGACATTATCATCTTCTGATACCAGACGAAAAATCAAATACCAACCCACCACAAATGGTGACCCCGACGTGATAAGAACACGCAGAACAAAAAACACGTCTGAATCCAATGATTTGAAAGTACCAAGAAAGAGATAATTTCCTTTCCGGAAGTGTGTTCACAAATTTTACTTGTGACCGGAAATCTTTTTTTTTTCTTTTTTGCTTTCTATTTCCATCATGGGAAAATGAAATTATTATTTTTTTTATTATTATTGGTATTATTTATTATTTCATTTTCATTCTCCCACAATATATATATATATATATATATATATTTGATATAACATTATCCACTCATGTTTTATTATGTCAGCAATTTTAAACTGAAATAAACGTTAAATGACAAGTGTAAGTGGTTATTATAAAATGTTGTATGATAAACTTGGAATATGGACAGTGTGTGGGAGAATGAAAATTAAATAATAAATAAAATAAATAATAAACATAATAATTAAAAAAAAATATTTTCACTTTGCTATAATGCAAATGGAAACCAAAAAAAAGTGTTTCCGGTCATGTGCAAACTTTGTGGCCCCACTTCCGGAAAGGAGATCATTTAGTTTCTGGATACTTTCGAATCATTGGATTCAGACGTGTTTTTACAGCGGTCGTAAGGAAACGAGATTCAGTCATCCTTTCTCAACGTCATGATGACTTGAGGTCGACCACTCTCTTACCTCCGAGTTTAGTGCACACAGGTGCGTCAATAAAAATTAACCCTTAATTTTCCAAGCAAGTGTTTGTGTTATTTATTGTGGTCCAACGACATTACCATCTTCAGATACCGGACGAAAAAAACAAGTACCAACCCACGACAAAGGAAGAAAAACGGTTTCATCAGATTTGGACGGCATTATACTTGTTTAATCTTCATAATAATTGTAGTTTTTTTTTTTATAATAAATCCAACAACTTTAATAAACGATATTGAAACTACCTAAAAATTTAAATCCAGCCTTGTTTCAACGGCTAAATTAATCATTTTGAATTTCACAAACATCTTTCAAAGCAAATTCGAGTTGAGATTTACGTGATTTGCATAATAACTTCAGACTCTCTTTGAAAAACTGTTCTTTTATTCTTGTCATGAACAATATTACATTTTTCCTCCTTCATTTTCAGTTTGCAAGTTTCAAAATCAGCCATTATTGCAGCACGAGCATTAACTCTTGCATCCATTCATCATCTCCCAATTGAGGATTGTTTTTCTTTTTTTCTTAAAGAAAAGTAAACGTAATATCGAACGTATTAACAATTTCCACGCAAGCTACTTGTGAGTGACAGTTGCATCAGAATACAATAGAACGAAGCTGCACTGGGGTTATTTTCTGTCTCCAGTCCTTTAATATAATTGACAAAATGTCAATGGGTCTTCCGATGCAATTGACAATACCAACGAAATATTTTCTAACATCTTCGTTCTTCAAGGATCTGACTGTCAAGTCTTCACACTAAAAACATGCGTCAAAGAGAGATATTCTAAAGGTGAGGTCACTTCTTAGAATGAATCCTGCATTCACCAATCGTTACGTGATTCGTCGGTTGCAATATCGACGAGTACATTCGGTAGAGAACAAAATTTCATAAAGCGATATCAATTGAATTATAAATGTCAGCAGCATGAGTTATTTTTCTTTTAATTTTACAAGGTTTAATTTCTCTTGGATGCGAAAGTGCGGGGGAATAGTTAGCGAGCAAGTCGGATGAGCATTACCAATGAGATTGATTCTTACAGGACCCAACATACCAGTGGCCTTGTGCCAAGCTAAGCTTAGTAAATGACACGTTCAGTATCTGACCTTTGACAGTTGCAACAGAGGGAACAGTTATTAATAAGAAATAATATTTTGTTTAATATAATTATATCTTAAAGAAGATATATATATATATATATATATATTTGGATTGATACGAGTTTGTGACCCGCTCTCTGCGATCATCAGACACTGATGATCGCAGTGAGCGAAAAACTCAGGGTCACAAATTCACATCACTACAACTAAATATGTTAATTCTATCACTGATATGCTTTCCAATAAGTACCACATATATAATATATAAATAATATATATAAAATTGCATATATATATATATATATATATATATATATATATATATATATATATATATTAATTAATTGATTTAAAATATGTTTTTTTCGATACACAGTTCTAACCATGTTTCAAAAATGGAAGCTAAAAGCCACGAATTTAATTTTGCAATTAAATTAAAGACATTTTTCCATTCATCCTCAAGCAATTTTGGAGTAACTTTTAAAAATTACTGGGTTTTAAAGACACATTAAAATAACGTTTCCATGGTTACAGATAAATCTACTTCAACTGGACAAGGGGTGTCTGGGTTTTCCTTATGTCTGTATCATTGTATCGGTTGTGCTACATTTGGTAAAATAGGGATGTATTTTTCAATGAAAACTGACACCGTTGAATGCATGTCGTCTGGTTTTTTTTTTTTAATTTATTGTTAACGACAAAAAAAATTCTTACGGCATTTTTCTATTGTAAATTTAAAAATTTTTGGGGTGTTCAGATTAGAATACTTTTTATTTAACTACGATTTGAAATATTCTCATTTTTTTATTTTATTATACTATATTTTTTAAGAACAGTTAAATGTATTAGAATCCCTTATATTATGTAGGATTATTTTTACATCAAGTATAAGTATGTATATTAGGGTACATTTTTTTTTTGTAATATTATTTAAGTAAAATTTATGGCAATGACGGCAAAAATAGTTACTTAATTTCATTGATTTAGTACACTTTTATTTTTTATATATATAAACCTAGTAATATACTGTTTCTCATGTAAGTACAAAGGACATGGGTCATTCAAAAGCTTACATCTTCTGGCGTTTCATATTAATTTTATTTTACTATAGGTGTTTTATTGGATTCTTTTAATTCTTTGGATTATATATCTTACTGTTCTTTCTTTTTATATATATATATATATATATATATGTATGTGTGTGTGTGTGTGTGTGTGTTGACGCCGTAGTTTTGGTTTTTCTTTTATTTTCAAAAGTGCTTTTAATCTAATTTAATATCCAAGATTAGTAAGAAAAAAACTTAATGTTGTGATTTTTTTGTAAATGCGCACGAAACGCGCTTTGTTATAATCAATTTAAATATTAACGTTAGGAATATGTAAGCGAGGTAACTTAAATTATATTTTTTAGTATTTAATGTTTTAAAATACTCAACCTGCAATTTTAAAAAACCTACAATTTGAGTATCTCAAAGCATTGATTTTATAGACATTTTAAAACATTGTTGCTATGCACATAATTAATTTTATTTAGTGTTGGTTTCATCCATTTATATAGAGCGCTTCAAGAAGTTTTTTTGTTTTTATTTTAATGGTGGAGTATACTTGTCAATTAATATTTCTCTGAAACGTGAATGGGGACAGGAATGTTCTTTTAAATGTTGTGCAATAGAGCTTGAACAGTGAAACCAACATATATATATTTACTTTCTTTATCAGAGATGTAATCTCCCAAAGTGCATTTAAATAGCTATACAATATTGGTGTTTTGAAAAACACTAATTGATGGAGAAGTTATATTGTGGATGATTAAGTTGGTTGTATTAAATTTAGTATCTTATTATAATTGTGCCTGTTCCTTCCTAAGTTAGTTACTTAGTTCGTCCGTTATACTCATCTACATTCGGCGTTTCTAGCGGCGATTTTCAAAGAAATACCTTCATCCACTGCATCTCACTCTTGCCGTCAACAAATGCCGGCAATGTTCAAACAAACACCTTCACCTACTCCAAAGCAGTTATAGGAGCGACAATGGAGGATGCCTACAACAGTCCATTTTTAATCAGTTTTTTTCTTCGGATTTTGTATATTATCTTGTATTTCTATTATTATACATGTACCTGCACCTTTTCGTCGGAAAACTGCATAGCACGATGAAAAAGCCCCAAACTTAATAAAGACAAATTTTTATTGTCAAAATGTTTGTTATTATTAAAAGGAGAGACCAAACTATTTTTTGATTATTTTATTAAATTTTTTAATCCTTTCTAGCAGGTTCGAAGTTTTGGTAAAATCTTTTGTTTTTTTGTTTTTTTTAAGTCGGCGACCCGGGTCTTATTTACGTTAGTGTTTTTGTGCCTATTTTTTAGGTGAAAAACACATTGATTTGGAAATTCTTGCAAAAATCAAATAATTGTCAGATTTTAATGAAACTTTCAGGACGTATATGGAAATGAACGAAATTATTTTTGCGTTCTTCGTTTTTCAGAAAATTGTAGTAAACATAATTTTTTTTTACATATGTTACTACCTATATACGATTTTTAGTTTCACTTAACTAATTTCATTAACAATTCGAGAAGAAATTTATTGAAACAAAACAAGTTCAGTTGACCATTGATGACAATTACTTAACTAATTAGAACCTAATTCTAAAAAATAATTTTTACTTTATCCTTCTTATTAAATTTCTATTTGAAATTCTTATTTTTTAATTTTCATGTCATTTTGCAATTCCCTTTAAAATTATTTTTATATTTAACTCCTATTTCATAAAAATGTTATTTTAGTTTTTATTTTACTTTTTCTTTTTTTTTATTATTATTTTTTTTGTTAGAGTTGTTTTGAAACAAAAACGTTTGACAGATAAACTTGAACTCAATTTTAAATCTAACGTTTAATTTAATTATTTTTAGACTTCATTTCATTCGCATTTGAAATTAGTAACTTTCAGAACTTATTCGGAAATGAATGAAATTATTTTTGTGTTCTTTGTTTTTCAGACAATAAACATTTTTTTTTTACATATGTCAAAACCCACTTAGTTAATTTCATGAAATTTTGAAAAATTAAATTGGCCTCAGAAATGTTTTTTTTTATGGTGGCCTCTAAATGACATTATCGTTAAAAGATCACATGTTTTAAGGGCTGTCTTCCCCTTACTGGGAAAACTCATTTAACATTATGGGACTGCAATTCTTTCACCTTTCACACTCGTGCGTGTGTGCGCGCGGTTTTTCACCCCTACCTTTCTCTCACAGCTAGACGTAGCAGTAAACTCATTGGCTCCTGCTGATGAACTCACTAACAGATTTTGAATTTTTCCCGCGCGTTTCGCGGCGTCTAAAACAGCCAGCGTTTGCAAGCCAGTTGCCTCTCGACTTTCGACCCGACTAGATGGGCAACTCATTTATTCCGTGCCCTTAACCCATATGCGGGCCGGAATATCTTATTTCGACAATGGCGACTTCACACTCTACCAAGACTTCTTCTCGTCTTGAACCTAATCACAGGTCAGACCATCTCCGTTTTCTACCAGAAGACGTTTTAGAGACACACGACACTGTCGTGAGCAAAAGTTCGTATTCAACTAATGGCGTATTTTTATCCTCGTCAGTAAACCAATAAATACAGACAGGGATATCCTACTGACGAACAACTTGCTAATCGCAGGTCAGACCTTCTCCGTTTTCTACCAGAAGACGTCAGCGAGACACGACACAGTCGTCGACAGAAACTTCGTATTCAACTAATAATGGCTTACTTTTATCCCCTCGTCAGCGAACCAATAAATACAGACAGGGATATCCTACTGACGAACAACTTGCTAATCGCAGATCAGACCTTCTCCGTTTTCGACCAGAAGACGTCAGAGACACGACACAGTCGTCGGCAGAAACTTCGTATTCAACAGGTAACCAATAAAACCACCAAATAATTAATTCTGCGTCCTTTGGCTCGTCCATTCAAAGTCCTTCTACGAGATGATGCATATACCAAAGAATTAACTTTTCGGCCCTTTGTGACTCGTCATTCAAAGTCCTTCTCCGAGACGATGCAGAACATACAAAATATCAATCCGTCGTCCACTTTGGGTCTCGTCAGAAATCTGTTTTGAACCAGTACAAAAAAAAAAAAAAAAAAATATGTACATAACATTCACTCACATTACCTAAAAACTCGCAGTGAGTATTTTTCCTTGTATGAATATTATCATGTTCATTGACTTACTGGAACCTTTCTTCTTCAAGAACCTTTCCGCCTTTAGCCATCTTGTTTTCTACTTTTTGGCGCGGAATATATTCATTGATCCCCACTACGGGAGAAGTTACTTGTTTTTTCCTGCATTTAATAAAATTACTCTTGTTTGAATCCAGTCTTGTCCTGTCATTCTGAGTCGGCTATCTTAATATATTTTATTTTATGCACTTGTTGATTGACCCCTTTCCTCTCACTGTTCATTCACGCACATATTTATTTTTTTTACATTGCTTGTAGACTCGGTAGTTTAGTGTGGTGTCTGGCACAAGGCCACTTAGTAATAAACCAGCACTGCACGCTGCCGGGTCTGCAACAAACTCAATCTTCATGGCCTGAAGTTTACGTTCAAGCATGAAACCGCTCAATGTTGACCCACCTTAGTGTCCATTTTTTATATTTATATACGCTTTCTTTACCCATAAATATAGTACACCTTAAAACTATATTTTTATCATATATATATGTGTGTGTGTGTGTGTGTGTGTGTGTGTAAACTGGCGACAGTGAACACTTGATAGGGTCAAAAAACCTAAAATTTTGGTTAGCTCTTAATATTAAAAACCATGTTGAAAATTTAAAAGAAATGTCCAGCAACTACTGATTTCTATTTCTGAGATGAATGTAACTATAGTTTTTTACACTATTTACATTGTTCGAACTGTTGTCCTCGTCTTTATTGTCATATTCACGACGTTTCGGCCGTTTGTACATATGAATACTAGTTAGGATTTCATAGAGAAATTGGTGTATTTTGGTGACTGTAGTAAAGAATAGTACGTAAGAATGTTGTGTTTATGATGAAATGAATGGAACATTATCGAACAAGTGGGTCAGTGATTGAATCTAAGTTAAGCGTAGGACAGATGAAATCTAGCCTCCACTTTCCCAAATTCGGCCTTATGCCATACTTGATGTAATTTTATCAATAAATAATATACCGACAAATTAATATATTAACGCTTATTTAAAGCTAAGGGTTTCTTACTTTCATTACAATTTAATGCACAATATTTTCAATGAATTCGGTATAATTGATTCCTCAAACTCGGAAAAAATTATCTTAAACATAAAGAAAAGCCTCGACCTTTTTACTCCTCCACGGCGACTAAAAATGTAAACATAGGTTAGAATATTATTAAATGTCTTTTTTGAAGAATGTGGTGAAAATTCCCTAGGCAAATACCCAACCCTAATTAATTTCATACGACTTTCAAGACAGAGGAATGCATGACATTTGACTCGGCTGTAGACATTTTAGAGAAGACGTCAAGACGCCAAATGTAATTTTTGCCAGACATCGTCTTGCTACTCCTCAACAAACACCTGGAGAATCTCTGGGTGAATATTTGCAAGAACTACGACAACTAAGCGAAGAAGAATACTGTGCTTTTAAATCATTAACTGCAGAACAATATCACGAGGAGTTAATTAGAGACACGTTCATTAATGATCTTGTGTCCCAACTCATACATCAAAGATTGCTAGAAAATAGAGGTGTGGATTACAGTCTGCCTGTAACCAGTCTTCTACTTTGGACTTGGCTTAAAAAAAAACAAACAAACAAACAAAAACCTCCGATGCTACGTCTCTTTAATAGTCCACGTCGCTGAGGTTACTACTTACTGTTACTATATAAGCTGACAAAATACCTGACGTAAGTAGTCCATTAGCTGTCACATATAAAAAAAAAAAAAAGAAATCATTCCTTGCGCGTAATATTAAAAAGAATTCCTTCTTTGTGGTGGAAATGTACATAAAAAAATATGTCAAGCTAGAGAAGCAGAGTGCAACAATTGTTTTAAAATAGGACACTACTGTAAATTATTTTAAAACCTGGCGAAAGTCTAACGGTGGCCATACATGAACTGACACTATGCGGTTACTATTCCAGAAAACATATCCCAAGGAGCCACTAATGTTTTCATTGATAAACATAAATTAAATGCTCTTCTGGAAGTTTTATTAATGAGAAAACTGCCTCCAGATTTAACTTTAAAATAAGAACATTAAACCGAGAGATTTCAATAGCCTTAAAACAAAGGTTAATACTCAGACTGGTGGTTTTTGTGTTGTGAAATTAAAATTAAATAACCACGATAGGTTAGTTACTTTGAAAGTTTTAAAGGACTTATACAGTGACCTTATATTTGGTCAGGATGTTCAAAGGCAATATAAGTCTCTTCAGATAGAATACGGAGAAGATGAACCTAACATTATATAAATCCCATGGGAATTCTGTATTCTTTCATCTATCATCTAAGTGTAAACTGATTGCTACAAAATCAAGGCATTTTGGAAAGGATGACAGGAACTTTATTGAAAAGGAAATGGAAAACTTGTTGCAATAGGACATTATTGAGCTTTTGCTCTTCTTGAGAAGCCCAAGTAGTTGTCGTGATGAGACATAGGAAGAGATATGTTGATTATTAACAGATTATTGATCAACTTACAAAACTCGATGCCTATCCTCTCCCACGAATAGAAGAGATCATAAATGCCAAAGACGAAATTTACAGCATTTGAAGTTAATGGGAGGCTCTTATTATTACCGTAGAGTGCCACTGGGTGTGAATAATGAGGTAAACGCCCTCCAGAAGGAAATGAACAATCCAGGAAGAGAACTTGAAAGACACCCTTTCTTGACAGCTGTGTACCTTGAAAAGAAATCAAGAACACAACCAAAAAGATCAAAAATTTTTAACAACTATAGCATCCAAAGAGTTGACGTTAAATGAGGGGGAAACCGTCTCCCCTTTTTCACCTTTAATTAATACCCCTGGTTACTTGGTGGGCAATGTAATAATCACGACCGACCCAGAAAGGCTTTGACCACTTCAGGAATTACCCCTACTCACTCACTTGGATTCCTTGAGACAAATTGTTGGCATGTTTGTATATTATGCAAAATGGATATCACAGTTCTCAGACAAAATTCAACAACTGATATAAACAAATTTTTTTCCAATAAATCCAACAATGGTTGAGATGTTTAACTCCCTAAAGAGCAATTGCATAACATAGATGAGATACTTCCTTTCGTTATGGAGTGTGATGTTGTTATTTTTGCTACCTTGAGCCAAGGAGAAAGACCTGTAGCATTTATGTCTCGGACTTTGCAAAGAAGTTAATTCCACTATCCTGCTGTTGAAAAGAAAGCAACAGCAATGATTGAACTGTTAGAAAATGGGGACATTTACTGGTACGGCAACATTTAACTCTAATAACAGAACAACGCTCCGTGGCCTTACAGTCGGGAAAGAACTAAGATCAAGGATAGCGAGTTTCAGAAGTGGATAACTGAACTGTCTGCCTTCAGCTACTCAATCAGGTACCGACCAGGAAAGGGTAATGTGGCTCCTGGTGAGAATAAGAGTATTTTATGCTTCAGTGTTATCACCACCTACATCGACGACTGTGTCATCCTGGAGTCACTTGTACGCACAAAGAATTTACGCTTATCTACAGAAGAAGTGAAGATGATATGTTTCTCATACAGGGGTATGTTTTGAGCTCAAACCTAAATATTTCCATCCTGATAATGGAACACACGTTATAATTACTCAACCGAACGTTTAAGCATCAACTTTTTTAGGTCCACTTCCTTCGGCCTCTGGTAACACATATTTTCTCTCAGTCGTGGACGGATATTTACAATTCCTTTTGGCTTTTCGCTGTTAAAACACAAACACTTCAACAATTATTAAATGCTTCAACAAATTGTTTGCACAGTCTTCTCTGGATATATCCAATCCAACCAAAGCACATTCTTTTTTATCTAAAGAAAAGAAGACATGCCTCTCAAATAGATGTATTCCATCAAGCAAAACAAGGCCAAACCACTCTATTAGAAATAGTGGTTGGTTGATTTTGTTTAGAGGCATTTCAAACTCTATGGTTATTTAATGTCGAAATCTAAATATTTTGAACGCAATTGTAAAGATAAAATATATTGTTGGTAATTTTTTTATATAAAAATGTATTGCTTGTATTTTCATGGGGTTTTGTTTTTGCTTGGATGTTTACTATTTGTCCATAGCTGGGACCCCAACAGATGTTACCACCCCAGGGCTAGGGGTGGACCTGGGAACAACAATAATTAATAGGTAGTTCCACGCTCCTCAAAACCTCCAATCTCCCGATCAGATGATTTGCTGCCCAGTGTATTTGATCGTCATACCCAGAACTAATTGGAAATAGTCAAGCTGAAAAGATAAAATGGCATTATTAGGAAGGCTGTTCTTCCTGATGCCTTATATATAAGATCCTTACTGTCAACCTCAACCAACTTCATGCCACAGGAACAATTTTTTTTTTTTAAACAAAAATTCTTCTTTTTTGAACATCTCTACCAACTTGGTTAATTAATCTCGGCTCTGCTTATTTGTCGATTTGTCAGCGATGAAAATAGGTATTATTGGTTTGTCATTTTGTTTAATATCTTTACAAAAAATATATTTTGCTTCATCTTTCTCTCTTCACTATTTGTTTATATCTTGGGGACCCTAACAGGTGAATGATACCAAATTGTTTGGGTTTTGTTCCATTATTTGAATATTATTTGGTTGTCTACTACTCCTGATGAAAAAAAAAAATGAAAAAGACCTTTTTATGAATTTAAATTATATATATATATATATGTAAAATTATATATATAATGCAGATATAATGACGTTATCCCAGGTGTGCTATATTTATGGGACAAACTAGTTCCAATAACAGAGTGAGGATGTGTAAATAGCTAAAAGTTTAAGGCAGTGATTCTTCACACTTTTCTTTGGTTCGCGCTGTTCAAAGCACCAACCACTACACCCACTTCCAAAATTGATGAAAAACGATATTGATCTCTATGTGACCCAACTATTGTTTCTTTTTAAATATATATATTTAATAGATAAATAAAATAAGACGTTACAAGAACCCATCTTACTTTCAGATAAAAAAAAAAGAAAAGAAAAAAAAAGGTTATTATGATGGTATCTTATGGTAAACTTTAATGGAGTGTAAACTTTTTCTTCAGATCACCAACATGATTTCTAGGCATATCCTTATGTAAACTCAACACCCTTCGCACTGGCTGGTTAAGATCGCTCTGCTGACTACTACAATTTTTCTTCTTTGTCCAGATGATGAATCTCTGAAGTATGTATGTAATACAAAAATATTAAAAAATATTTTTGGCAATCTTTAAGATTTGGAACTGGCATATTTAAGTCTTTCCGGTCGATGATGACAGCGACAAGCTTTTCAGATAGATACATGCATACAAGGTCGAACAAAATAATGATTAAACGCAGATGAAAAAAAAAAAAGCAATATTGGTAAACTTTGAAAGTGGTCAGTCATCCAGATTGGGTTACGTCGGTATTTTAGAGCACCTGGATGAGTTTGGAATGTCCTGTAATGGAGTGGTTGCAGTTCAACGAATGAGGTTGAAAGAAGAAAAATATTCGCTGCATTTGGTACAAACTTGATATAGGTTAAAAAACAACCAAGAAAGCATGAGAAGGCGGATTTTCATGGTTTTCGTTATTACAGATTTTGTGGCATTTAGGAAAAACCAAAAAAAAACAGGCACTAAAAATGCAAAAAAAACAAAATTACTTGAATGCATAGTAAAATTACCAAAACATTTAAAACAAAATTAAAACCAATACATTTTGAGTAGTAGAAGTCATAAATCTAACATTCTATAGTAAAATATCAATATTGCATTTATACATAGTTACATACATATATATATATGTATGTAATTATTTAGTTTAAACCACTGAAATTGTTAAAAATATTTAAAATGCATTAAATTTTTTCTTTTTTAAATGCCGTAAACGACATTCATTAAAAAGGTGAAATACCTCGGAGTCCTAATAAAATAGATTTACAAATTCAAATTCTTTCCAACAAGTTTTAACAAACAGAATAGACCTTTTTTCTTCTTCAAACACTGAAAAAAGCTCATCCATGTTTGGGCATCCATGTTTATATATATATATATATATGTATAAGAAAGAGGGAGTATTTAGAGCGATAAAAGCCAGTCCTTGATTTTTAAATTTGTTCTTTTTTTTTTGATTCAGCTTGCCTTTAAAATAATAATTTAGAAAGTGGTTTGGATTTGTGTTGTTAAAAAGCTGATTTTGACAGAAATAAATTCTATACATATATATGCAGGTTTACACACAAGCCATTAAAAATCACGTGTGTGAATAACCTGTGTGTGTTTGTTTGTCTGTATTATTTACAAGATGTTTTATTTCTTCATTAATTTTAGTGCATTTGGTACCTGATGGAAATTATAACATAATATACTTATATATATATACATAAAGGAGTATACATGATTAAGGTAAGAAACAAATAAATATATATATAAATGTTTATATACATATATATAACATATAAACATAAATAGCAGAATATATATATATATATATATACATATACATATATACATATATATATATACATACATACATGTATACATATATATATATATATACATGTATATATATATATATATATATACATATATATATATATATATATATACATATATATAAATAAAAAGAAAAAAAGAGGTAGTAAAATATAAAATCCCGGTGTTCTTATAGATATTTTATTTTACAAATAATTGCTCAATGTAAATTTACAGAGCATTGTATTATAGTGTTGAATTTAAATATGGTTATTTTCGCTACAAGGTTCCAACCATGTTAAAAATAGAAGCTAAACCTAATTTCTTTTTGCAAATAAATTAAAAGCATTAGTTCCATTTCAAAAAAAATGTAACCTCATATACATACTTAAACTTGATGTTAAAATAATCCTACATAATAATGGATTTTATTTGTTTGTGTTCTTAAAAAAGAATATAGTAAAATAAAAATTAAAAGGAAAATATTTCAAATCAATAGTTAAATAAAAGTGTTGGAAAAAAAAAAACAAACCTTTAATTTTAAATTTAAAAATGACGTTTAAAATTTTTTACCGTTAACAATTTTTTTTTTTTTTTTTTTTAAATTCAGACGACATCCATTCAACTGATGTCGGGTTTTCATTGTAAAAATACATCCTACCCCTTACCAAAATGTAGCTAATAACTGATACAATGATACTGACATAAGGAAAATCTTGACACCCTTGTTCAATTTAAGTAGAATATTCTGTAACCATGGAAACGTGATTTTGCTGTGTTTTTAAAACCAGTAATTTTTAAAGTTACTCCAAAATTCGCTTGAAAATGAAAAACTAAAACCATATTTAATTGCAAAATATATATCGGGGTTTTCTTCTATTTTTGATCAGTGCAATTGAACTGTGTGTTAAAAAAACCATATTTTAAATCAATTAATTTATAATATTAATGCTCTGGAATTTATATTTATTATTTTGAATTCTAAAAATATCTATAGTCCCCGGATATCTTACTGTTCTTTCTTTTGTTATATACATACTCTTACTCCCTAAAAAGTCGAGCACTCTAAATCTTTATTTTAACAAGAAAAAATATGGAAAAACAACTTCTCAAGAACATTCTACAGCTGGCAACAAAAGAATATTTCTGGTTATTAATGAATAAAAACAATCTCTGGTATACAAGGATGGAGAGCTTACTTCTTCCTCTATCTTACCCTTATTTCCCCACCAGATCTTTCTAACACTATATATTTTTCATATATATATATATATATATATATATATATATATATATATATTTGTAAAACAAATTTGATTAAAAAGAACTTTGTACAGTTTCATAATAATAATATTATGTATGGATAAAAAATATATATACACAAAAAAAAAACACACTTTGAGCAAGAATAGTTCACAACCCCCTGGTAAAAATGGGTGGTTTATAAAAGATAATACAAAACATTCTCTCTCTCTTTTCCTAACAACTTTTATAAAATTTAATTATTTTTATTCAAGAGGCAGATGTCAATGTAAATACTAAAATGACAGTTGTTAAAAAGGTTCAGATGTCACAGTGATGACTACAAGATGTTTTGTGACAGTTGTTCTGGCACTAATATACCAAAGGTATAAACATTCTCCTTCCAATTTAAAGAACAATTTTTATCTTAAAAATAGCCAACACACCATGAAATTCACTATGGAATATTCCACCACTTCCATTCCATTTCTGAATAAAATATTAAAAATCCATAATATTCAAACTTTTTGCATTTTTGTCTTTTAAATACCTCAATTTTCTCATTGCCAACACAAATCTAATAATCTCTCCCATATATATATATATTTATATATATCTTCTCCACAAAGAAGACATTAAGTCAACATTGGTTAGGCTCTACAATCACTTCCTAAATAGGAATGTTCAATATAAAGAATCCATCACCTATCTACCATATTTACAGAAACATTCTCCTCAACTATGTAACAAAATAAAAAGATTTCAAAATCCCTATATATATATATATATATTTTAATATATATATATAAACTTTCCCACACATTAACGAACATAGATTTCAAATGTGTAATCAAGTCTGACTCTTCATTTATTTAGTATATATATCCTATACATAAATAGGTTGAAATCTACATTACATTCCCCTTTTTCAGTTATATTTTATTTTATTTTCCTGCCTTCTCAATCTTCAAATAGACATAGATATTTACAAATCCATCAATAGAGACCACAAAATGTCATATGGGATATAGAAATTTTCAAATATCCCCCACATAAAATCATTTTGAATATTCCACAACAAATAATCAAAACCGAGCTATAGAATTTGATCATTTTTCAAAGATTCAATAAATATATATATTTACAAATGTCAATGGATCATATCAAATACTGATGTTTTGTGAAATATCCCTGAGACATAAAAAGATTTTGAAATATGACATGTACATTGACTAATTTAAAAAATCCGTATATTTCTGTCTTGCTTACAAAATATCCTAAGAGATATTCAAAGATTCAAATAGGTATAGATATTTACAAATGTCATATGGATAGAGAGCTTTACAAATGTCATATGGATATAGATGTTTTGAAATATCCCTCTACATAAAAATATTTATAATATATATATAAAATATATATATATCACATATATATAAAATATATTTAAGAATATATTTGGTTATATATTTCTAATTTTCAAATAAAACCATAAGTGTTACAAATTAATATTTGGAAATTTTAAATTTTATTATTGTTTCTTTACAAATATCAATTAATTGTATGGAATTTTTTTAAATTTAAATGGATACAAATTTTTAAAATTTCCTTTATATTCAAAATTCAAATGTATTTTTTAAAATGTCATATGGATTAGAATTAAAAAATGTCATATCTAAACATTTTTAGCTTTTATATATTCTGTAGTCCCTAAAATGTCAAGACATGATGTAATGATTCACATGGATTTATCTACAAATAGAATATAGATATTTTTAAATGGACTTTGATCATATCTTATATACAAATTTCCAGATTTCATATTATATAGATGTAAAAACATCGCCGAGATGTAAAAATTACTATATCCTTTGTGTCTGTATATCCTTTTGTTTGGTTTGATATATCCTTTTTTTCAAAATTGTAGTTTTGAATTTATGAATATTACTAATACAAAAGGATTTTTTCTCTCCAACATCTGTGGATTGGCAGTTTCTTGTATTTCAAATGGTATACAGCATTTAAGCAAACATAATGGAAATCAGGCCCATGTAGTATTTGTGATGGACAATTTTCAGAAATTCCACTCTTAAAATGCATGGTTTAAAGGTCTCTGTCTCTTTATATTTGGTTGTGATGATTTATATATATATTTTCATTTGGTTCACCCGCAAACCACACCTGAAGCTACACTGGAAAAACCTTTTTATTGTTAAATATTGTGATGCAAGATTTTCACAGCCCCAAAAACCACCCAACACATGCGATTACACTGGGGAGAATGTCAATTTATTCATCATTTTGTGGAGATTAACAATGAAGACAGCATCATATTCTCAAGGAACATCAAAAAATGTTTGGTGAAATGAGCTTCCGTTGTGATACTTGTTCCAAATTGATTTCTTTTCTTTCTTTTTAACAAAATAACATTTCAAAATAATGTATAAAACCATTCCATTATTTTCATAAGAGGAAAATTTTCTGAAAATTCACATTAAAAAAAAAGGTTCAGGGACATGTTTTTAATTGGTTTTTTCAGAATGTAAATAACACAAAAAAATTTTCAAATTTTTATTTCCATCCTCGATGGAATCCAAAGGAATTGAAAATGGATTCTCTCGATGTTATGGTGGCTCCTTTTAGCTGAAGGTTTTTTTTTTGGGGGAACTAAGACAGTTCATCTGAACACTTGCCATCAAATACTGCAGAATTTTCCCATAAATCAGGCATACCAATATATGCAAGCTTATACTGGAATTCTTACCAATTCCATTGGAATATTGGAACTCAATTTCCTAGAAGGTTACACTCTTAAAAGGCATTTATTTACACATATGTGGAAAGGCACCCTCCATTGTGGACAAAATTTTTCCCCAGTTCTAATTATTTGGGTCAGAGTGTGCATCTACAATGACCTGGCGAAATATTTTCCAAATAAAATTCATTTACTACTTTACTTTAGTTTTATTTCTAATATAATCTGCAAGAAATTGTTCTAAAGAAATGAAAAGGTAGATGAAAATGCTTTTATCATATGTACCTAGCATTTTTTTTTTGGAAAATCAGATTTACAGATGGATTGGCATTTTCCTGTAGATCCCTCCTCTTTATCCTATGAAAAAAATTTTCCCATCTTTGGGAGGATTTGCTGTTCATACACCATGATAAGTAATAATCTAAATCGGTATAGCAAATATACCAATCTACTGAACCCAAAATTTTTCAGTAAACTCTGCATTATTTTTGATTCTGATCCAGATAGGTGGTGTATAAGTTCTCACTATGAAAAAATGGGTTCAAAATGTTTTATTTGGTGTTGTAATTACTAAATGATGTATAATAATAATCTAATGTAGCAATGAAGGTTCATAATATTAATCCTTTGTACATGGGGATAATTCAATATCAAAATAATTCCTGTGTTGATGTCTATTAGAACTTCACTCCACTTCGTTTAATAAATCATTAACTCCCCATTTAGTGGAGGATTTATCTGTTTGTAATGCTAAATTGAAAAAGATTAATAAATAATCCAAGCAAGGGTGAATCTGTAAAAAAAATAAAATGAATAAAAGACAGGAAAACTTTTCTTGAGGTAACAATTCATTGATCAGACACTGTTTATCAAAGGCATAAACAATATTTATATATAATAAAAAAAGACAATAAGAAAACTTTTTCTATTTCAACCTCGTCATTTGTTCACTAAATGGAATTTTAAATAAAAAAGCAAATAAATTTATTTAGAAATATGTATTCAACCCCCACAAAGTAAAATGTTGTTTTAATGAAATCTAAATTTAATTATTAACTTAAAAAAAAAAAAAAAATTATTCAATTTATATTAAAATTTTCTGTTGATTATGGCAATTAAAAAGAAATGAATATTGGAAATTAGAGATCAAAATATATGATCCCCCATCTTTGTCCTTCTCTAGATCTGATGTTAAAAGATATATTCTCTGATTAAGTATATATATTTAATGTCAATTTTATCATGAAATCAAAAATTCTGGAAAATTTTCCGGGTCTCCAGGGGATGTCGTTTAAATAGAATTTCAAATTTTTTTTTCTTATTTAATAATGTGGCTTTTAAGAATATTTTTGCAAAAAAAGAGAACAATCAAAAAAAAAAAAAATGATAATACTGTTTAAATCCACAACCAATGAAAACTCAAAATTTTACCAAGAAGCATCAAATTCGTGATAGAATTGATATTTATAAGTAATCTTTTCATATATTATTAATGGCCTACTTTTAATATTATTCTTATATTTTAAATATAGTCCTATATATAAAAATATATCAGTTTTCATTTATATATATATATATATATATATATATATATATATATATGTATTCAGTTGCGATGGACATTGTAATCTTGGGTTTCAAAAGAATGATCATCAAACGGGTTTATTTTTTAAAAAGTGATCTATTTATGCTTATTTGTGCACACAAATTTATGTGTGGTGAGAAGGAATTTTCTTTTGTACTTGTTTAATAACACTCTCACATGACATTACACACACATCTCTTCTGTATTCATTTTAGTTCGTATATATATATATATATAAATATATATATAGGTTATATGCAGATATGCATTCCTGTCAACTCAACCCCTACATATATACATAATATTGTCATTCTGCATTCTGGAAGTTGATGAGACTGTTAGCATTAAATAAAAAGCTCATCCTTCCTCTTCCTAGGAACCAGTGGTGGTGATCTTTATGTTTTTCAGATTGGCTGTCTGGGTCCATTATATATATGTTTCTTCTAGCATTGTCAGCTGTGTGTGGATGACCATATATATATATATATATATATATATATATATATATATAATAATAATAATAATATATATGTGGACTCTCCCATCATTTTCAACGTTAGGACCTGAAAACTTTGTTTGATGGGGGATTTTCTGAAGATAATCTTTGGCAGCACTTAAGACCCACTAGTGACTTACAAAGGAAGGCGTATGGAGCAAGAGTTAAAGATTGTGGATGACAGCAATGTTAGATTGGCTGACCTTTTAGATCTTGCTCTCACTTCTTGAAGTTGATTCAGACAAGCAGATTGAAAATTTCTGAGTCCACTAAAACATATTGATCTACATTCTACCCGCTCCAAGGCTAAGTACTCAAGGGTGTTATGAGATATATTGCTTCAGCTGACAAATTGCTTTTTAGCTTGTCTTTGTATCTTAGCCATGGACGTCCTACATTCCTGTAGCCATGATCTAACTGGCTGTACATTAGGATTTTGGGTATCCTGTCATCAGACATTCTCAAGACATGACCAGTCTACGGTAACTGAGAATGTATGAGAAAAGTCTCAATTCCTCGAATATTACAACTGTTAAACAGATCTACGTTAGATGTCCTATCTTGAAGGTTAACTCCACAGATGGCACACAGACAGCTGGCATATATGGTACCTGTATGGAGCCCAATACTCTAAGGTGTGCAAAAGGATGGCAAGGACAACAGCTCTGTAAACCCGAATTTTCGTATCCAGTCGAATACCCCGCTTATTATTATATATATGTTTCTTTGTGTGTCTGTGTGTATATATATATATATATATATATATATATATATGACACACAAAAAAAAAATTTTCACATTTTTTTTGTCCAACAATTTGTCATTTTTTATCATGTTTAAGTTACTGACATATTAGGTAGTGTTTGCTAAACCAGAAAAATTTAATCTTTTAAACTACATAAGATTGTGGCAACTAAGAGAAGAATGCAATCTTCTATTAGATGTTTCACTTCAGGTAGTGGGCGATAATGGCTCTCCATAACTTCCTATTGTTTATTTATTCATTTATACAAGCTTGTAACTTGTAGATTACTTGGTGTTTTTCTCTGCTTCACTTGCATTCAATATGACCTCTGAGTGTCAAATTCTCCAAATCTCATTATGTATTCCAGAAATATCAAATACCTCTTTCTGATTTTAAGTATAAGTTTCCTGTTTGCTTCCATTTTCCTTCAAACTTCTTCATTGATCACATGCTATATCCACCTTCACTATGGTACCTTGACTTTATGAATTTAAGCACAGTACTAGTTTATGCTAAGGATACCATGGACTGAACATGTGAGCAACGATGAGGTTTTGGAGAGGATGAAAACAAAGAGGAAACTTATACTTAACATCAGAAAGAGGCACCTGAAATTTCTGGGACATGTAAAGAGAAAGGAGGGCTTGGAGAATCTGATACTCACAGGGTGGATAGAGGGAAAGATGGACAAAGGAAAGCAATGTGTGGCATAATGAGCTTAAGCCCATTAGGCATGTCATACATTGCTTTTGGCAGATGTGCACTTTTGCAATTCGAGAGCGCTCGGCTCGGCTCCCACCAAACCAGCACCGTCTGTTGGCAGCCGCAAGTGGGATGACAACGACAGGTATCTGCTGATCATTTTCAACTTGCCGATTGTATGAAAATATTGAAAAAACCAAAGGTTGTTACATGAAGCTTCGCACTTCCTGTTCATGGAACTTCTTTCCTCTTGCTTGCTTCCTGGTAGCTATAATCTCCAACTATTCAAATGCAATGTCAATCGACATCTCCAGATGCCTCGATCTATTCCCCGTCCTTCTCTTCATCCTTTCCTTTTTCATGCTTCTTATTCTTGTTCCCACTCTCTGTAACCCCTTGCATGCTAGTGGCACTCCCACTTTGCTTGGGGTGAAAAGTTTAAAATAAAAAAAAAATAAATAAATAACAAACACCATATTACTTGAAGACTTCCAAGAGCAGCAACCACTTAAATGGGTTACACATGTAACAAGAAGGGAGAATAATGATACAATGAAGATGTTAGCTTTCCACATTACCTTAAACAAAAGATTAGGAAGGAAATCTCCATGAATACTGAGAACGGGCAAGAGAAATCCGTCTTTTTGAAAGACCGTTTTGATAGATAGATTTTATAAATTTCAGCACAAACTTTTAAGTCAATATCTGCCCAATGATTCTGATATGTCCCAGAAAGGGATATATTTGTTCGAAGAAGCAAAGTGGTTTTGGACTATGGTAACTGAGTTGGACAATCTAGCAGGTAACCGTAATGGACTGGTCCTCGTCATAGGCATAGGCAATAGGCGTAGGCAATAGGCGTAGGCAATAGGCATAGTCAATAGGCGTCCATATCAGTCTGTATTTATGGCTGACACCAGTCAATCATATTACTGTGAGGAGGACCCAGGTGTATGCATATTCACTACATCAGATTCCTTTATAGATCACATTGACCAACAGACTAAGATGAAATTTGACAAACATAACAATGTATATAAAATGCGCTTTTTATCAATAAAATTTTAAGATAAAAGAATCCCTACATGAGACATTATTTGCTGTACTTTCACATTTGGGGTTGGTAGAAAGTGAGGTCATAGAGTAGGGGTCACTGTATCGTTGATTCAGGGTGGGGGTGAAATACTTGCAGTAGTCCTGCTCACATTAGCAAAAAAAAATTAAGTCAACCAAATAGCTTACAACCATATCATGTTGAAACACCAGTTCTTGAATATTCAGCAAAGTTAAGCAATGTTAAGCCTGGTTATTATCTAGATGGGTGACTTCATGTGAATATCAGGTGTTGTAAGCTTGGATGTATGGATGGTATAATTGATAATAGCTCAGAATTGGAAATCAGAGAGCTGAGTTCAAGTTTCAGTCATGTTTGTTATATGCACTTACATAAAAGTACCCTTGAGAAAGGTGTGAATTCAACCAGCTATGGGTTAATTAATAGGTTTACATTATTATCATCTCCGACAAAAATTCTTATAATCTAAGAATATTTTCTGGCTTGAAATAAACTACAAAATCAATCTCTACCTATAAAAGGCAGGATGTGTGTGTGGGTGTGTAACGAATGCATGGCCACAATTTTCGACGGATTTGCACCAAAACTTACATGCATATGCTCCAAATTAGTGGGAAGGCCAAGACTGACTTTGCATTTCCCAACTCCCATCGATAGTAGAAATAATCGATTTTTTTCATGCTTATACGGCAGTTTTCATGTAGTTTGCAGCCATTTTGTACTGGCCAGAGTGAGAGCCTATAGCTGGCTGCCATGAATAACAGGAAGATTCTATTGGCCAGCGTGAGAGCCAATAGCTGACTGACACGAATGTTAACTAGCATGCTAGCATGCAAAAAAAAAAATCGATAGCTGCATTTGTCTACAAGTGGGAAAATTTAAATCTGCATGACACTTTACTCCAATTGGCTCATATTAAACTTGCTTAAACTCAACGTGGATTCTGATTCTGCAGAACTGGGTTGGGTGTGAAAAAAAGCATTTGTTGTTAACATTCTTTTTTTCATTCGGTTTTTCCAGTTATGAGTCCTTTTTAAAGCTGATTGTTTTGTGTTCATTTTGTTTAGTTCTTTTTTTCGTAACAGATTTAATGTTTTAGTATAGGGCTTAGAAAAATTTACAGTGAGATAGGCAAGAAGTAAACGCATATAGCAGCATCAGCATGGCAAAGGGCACTCCTTTAAAGGCAAGGAAGGGCAAAAATATTTTAAGTCAAGTGGTAGCTATTGAGTCGTATGATTTTTGAATCAAGCACGGGCATCGCTGGGCGATGCTGCTAGTCAATCAATAAAATTACACACAAAAGACAACAGTGATCAGTTACAAACATGACCCCCTCAACCATTTTGACTATAATCAATAAGCACCCAGAGATTAGTCCAACTAAGGTGCAAATCAAAGAATTCAAATAAAATTTTGGGCTGTAGAATGCATACATGATATCTCTGCAGATGTGCGTCACTTATAGGGACATTATTATTATAAATAAATAGAAATTAAATATTAAATAATAACAATGAAAATTATAAATAAAATGTTAGATAAACAAAAACACTAGAAAGCAAGACAAATTATGGAAAAGTACATAAATAAACAAACACAAATATCTAAAAGATTGTTAATTTTCGAAAAGATAGCAGAAAGAAAAAAATGAAAATATAAATCAGGATTTAAGTGCAATAAATACTATAATGTACATCTTATTGTATACCTATGGTTTAATTAGTAGAACTTGTATCAGAAAAACATTATTATCTC
Organism: Acanthosepion pharaonis; assembly: GCA_903632075.3. Taxonomy (NCBI): domain Eukaryota; kingdom Metazoa; phylum Mollusca; class Cephalopoda; order Sepiida; family Sepiidae; genus Acanthosepion; species Acanthosepion pharaonis. Next base: position 30,075 of record CAHIKZ030004445.1, on the reverse strand, counting down.
CAAAATACAATTTTTTTTAATCATTACCCCAAAAAGGCAATCACCAGAGCCCCTATTAAAAAGTGCTGTGTCAGACTGTCCTTTGTAGGCCCTAACAGAACGTGGTTCAGATGGCATAGCTCTGATACTACCGTTTACACCCCCCACCAACTGGGTGAGGTAAGGGTTGGACTCTGGTGAAAATCCAAGGAGCCGCCTGCAGACGAACCGGTGGCCTCTGGTCATTTGTCTACTCTCGTCTGTAGAGAACCCATTGGCAAGAAAGAAGCGTTATCCGAGTAGGCCTGGGTACCCTACTTCTGTAATTTATCCCAAGAATCTTCTTCTCACAACAAGAAGAAGCCGGCTCAATCCGCCCAGGGTGAATGCCGCATCAGGACAGGACAGGAAGCAAGGCAATAGAGCCACTAGAACAAAAGGGGCTACTGAGCATTAGAGAATATACAAAACAAAAAACAAAAAAAACTACTATGAATGGGTTAGAACAATAAAAGAACAAAAATTAAGAAGACAGAAAATAACAATTGACATTGCATTTAAATTTTTGAGGATTGAAGTTGACTGGGAAACAAGAAGCTGAAAGAGAGTTCCACAAGCGAGAAGTGCAATGGAAAAAAACCGTTAGCCTAGAACTTATGGTTACATCTAGCCATTTCAAGTGTAAAATGATGAGACCTTGCTGACAATCTAGTACTGCACTTAAATTCATAAAGTCTAGGTACCACAGTGAAAAGTTCATCAGAACAATTGCCATAAACATTTTTATACAAAAGGGTACAGGGAAGCTACATTATGGTGGTGGGACAGAGACTGAAGCTGAGATGCCAGGTCAGGACCAATGACATTGCAGATTCTTCTCTAAAAATATAGCAGGAGTAAAAGACCAGATGTAGCAGCAATATTCAAAGGAAGGACAAATGGTAGACTTATAAAAATGCAAGATAGATTCTGTCAAGAAAAATTGTCTAGCATGACATAGCGAACCAATTTTCTTAGCAGAAGACTTGGCAATTGATTCAGTATATTCTTTCCACTTCATGACAGCTGAAAACTTTAGTCTGAGAAGGTGCAGTAACTCACTCTCTTGGACTCTATCTCTCTCTGATTCATCCAGTAGAGGTGAGTTCCAATTTCAGTTGGGTTAAATTCACTTACATGCAAATACTCTTAGGAAAGATTTGAATTCACCTCTTTACTACCCCAGCTATGGCTTAATTAGTAAAATTTGTATCACAAAAAAAAAAAGCAAAAATCATTATTATCTCAAAAAAAATTCTTACAATCTAAAAATATTTTCTAGCTCTAAATGACCTGCAAAGGTTGATAAGCCATAAAAAATGAATGAATAAGCCAGCCAAACTTACCAGATTGTTTGTATTTCATTTTTTTTTCTTTAGCTTTCCAATTTGTCAAATAGGAAAAAGATGATACAAAATGGCTGCTACTTTCAGACTCTTTTGAGATAGACAGATATCAAAGTGAAAAGTCCTCGCTCCTCGATTGAGTCTATGGTGTAGTTCAGGCTATTCAGACCATCCGTTTCATATTTGTGGTCTTTCAGAATCCTGAATCTACAAAAGAAAAAAAAAAACAGTTAATCGAGTAATTTGCTCTTAACTAATTTGGATTTTACTCTGATACACATGCGAGAGGGTGCTGAAAAATTTTCTCAGATTAAGACCAAAGCCTCTTGCCACTCTATTGCTATTTCCATGACAAATATTCTGATAAGCTTAATCTCACTAGTTCTGACCATCACAAATAAGACCTGTGATGACACGTACATTGGGACGAATTATCCCTTTGTAATCCATTAGTAAGGAGGAGGTGCCATTTGAACAGCTTTTTCCTTAGAATTTGCTACTTTGTGGAACAGACTCGTGGGAGGATGCTTCCTTGATCTGTATTATTTTAACCTCTTCAAGTCTAGGGTTAAGCATTATCTTTCCTACACATTCTTATAAAATGCACTTCTTACCTCCTCTTCTTATATTTATACAACAACCTTATTTAGTAACTCTCTAAATTGAGCGGCTCTTGTGCCTTGTTTGTGTGAAAAATTATTTTAAAAAATCTAAAAAAAAACATTCTCCAAAACTTCACTTCTTTCTTATGTTCATACAACACCACACAGTAACACTCTGCTCTTGAGTGGCTCTTGGGTCTTGTATTCGGGGAACATTAGTTAAAAAAAAAAAAAAAAAAAATTATAAGTCTCCCATTCATCTATACATTGAATATTGCTGCTATATCTGCTCCTACCATATATCTCGAGATTTTTGACAAAATGCAATATATCTCAAGATTCTTGACCAAATGCAATAGATCTTGAGATTTTTTAAAAAAGACCAGAGAAGGGAATGTATTGATCTTGACGTGGCATTTTGACATCAATCTCTGTTTTGTTGTAAATAGAAAAGATTGACATACATATAAAATGTAAGAAGTAGTTTATTCCAGAGAATAATATTAGTACATGGTTGAAAACACAGAGTAATGTAAAAAACAGTTAATAGTTAACTCCTTGGTATTTACTGGAGACCTCCCTATAAGGTGGGATGTGGCACAATACCAGTTTTTTTACATGGAGCATTCTGACCCCATAGGCTCAGGCAAAAATTCACCATATACTCTGTATATATAGGGTCAGCTTGCTGTCTACCATCCCAGAAAAGACTCTGCCCTTCAGCATAGCCTCGTCTTGGTTCCTCTCTGCCTCCAGGAAAAGAGGTGGACAAGCTCTAAGAGTTAATCATTTTTCAGTAAGAGCAAGTGCTGTTTAACTAGTCTTAGACCAGTCCATCTTGTGGAGGTGTTCAGCTACTCCACAACAATCTCTTTCCAAATGTCGTGGTGAGGCTTCCCTCTGTCTTTTCTAATGAGCTCTTCTCCTTGGTACCTCGACCACATGTACTACTAGTTGGCAAACAAGGCCTCATCATTTTAATGTTGAAATAGCTAGATATAACTTGCTTCCTTGCAAAAATTTAAATGCAACATCAATCGCCATCTTCTGTCGACCCAAATTGTGTTCTTTTATTGTCCTTTCTCTTTACTTAAATCTTCTCATTCTCTTTCACCTTCAGTAAACCGTGGAGTCCTAGTGGCATTATTGCCTTGCTTGGGGTAAAATGATTAAAAAAAAAAAACAAAATTAAATAAAAACAGTTACTTAATGTTATTCTGTATTCAAGAATTCTACTAATTCTATAAGGCCTATGGCCATGTCACATTGAAACACTAGTTCCCATATGAACACTGAAGCTAAGCAATGTTAAGCTTGGTCAGTATTTTGATGGGTAACCACTTGGGAATATCAGTTGCTGTAAGCTTGGATGTGCAGTTAGTGTAATGGATAATGGTTTGGAATTGTTAATTGGAGAGCCGAGTTCCAATTCCTGTTGGGTTTGTTATATTTACTTAGGCAAAAATACCCTTGGGAAAAAAAATTATCATGTAAGTTTTGGATCCCACCCCTGAAAAATAGAAGACTGCCCTTGAAGTGCAGCAGCTAAAGCAGCTATATAATTCCTGAAAGAAAGACAGAAACAGAAAGTAAGAAGACCTTTTCAACTCACCGATTTGGGTTAGGATTCTGTTTTACATGTTTAATCATCGTGTATCGAGAAATGTCCTCTGAGTATCGGAAAATGGATATCTTTTTCTTATTTACCCTAAAAGAAAATAAAAATATTTCCAGCATTTACTGTGTGTAACATTTGTAAATAAATTAAGCAAATTATACATCGAATAACCCAATCCTGTCAGTAACACTTGCACTTATTGACAAAAGAGATATTCAGAGTCTGTCTATATCTCTGAGATGAGGTATTATAATTACTTGCATTATTTACATTATTTAGACTGTTATCCTCATCTTATGCCATATTCATGATGTTTCAGCCATTGTTCACCCTGGACTTCTTCAGGTGATTGGAATTTTGAACCAAACCCTTTATTTTCTCCACTGGGGTGTCCTCAAGGATTCATGGCCTAGTGGATAAAGACGGTTAGATCTAGTGATTTGACCCAAAGAGTTGTGAGTTCAGTACCAGGCCATAGCAGTGGTGAACCAAAACTTGATGAGTTGAGTTAAAGGGAAATAACTGAGACACCCGGAAGTGGCATGGCACGTGGAAGTAGAACAATCTACCCTGTCTTATTCCATGTTTGCAGAATTTTCTTGCAGGAGACAGAGAAATATTAAATCTACATATTTTTAAATTATAAAAGTGGACATTGAGGTCAACACATAGTGGATAGTTTGATATGGGGCCCCACTCTCTACTAAATGGTGATTTCAAAAATTCTCAACCCAGAGGCCTCAAACCATTGAAGTAAAAATTAGGGGTGAAGTGCTTTTTTTTTAAATTACCAAAAATCAGGGAATTATCCAATATAATGAAAATTTCAGTACATGTTCATTAATTAGTCATTTTTACAATAATAAGTTTTTTCTTTTAGTAATAACTACCAATTTACTGCTTATATTTTTTGATTTTTTCCTTTTATACACATTTCACACTGGTGTAAGTTTTCTTTTGCATTCTTTGTGTTTGTGTGTGTGTGTGTTTGTACCCTGTGGTCATGCACCCATCTTCGTGCTTGTGTGTGTGTTTGTACCCGTGTGGTCATGCACCCGTCTTTGTTTTTCGTGTTTGTGCATGCGCTTGTAACTGTGCAGCCATGCACCAGTCTTGTGTTTTTCCTTTTATGTACATTTAACACTGGTGTAAGTTTTCTTTTGCATTCTTTGTGTTTTTGTGTGTGCTTGTACCCATGTGGTCATGCACCCATCCTTGTGTTTGTGCGTGTATTTGTACCTGTGTCATCATGCACCTGTCTTTGTCCTTCGTGTGTGTGCATGTGCATGTACCTGTGCAGTCATGCATCTGTCTTTGTGTTTGTGTGCTTGTGCAGATGGGCATATGTGTAGGGGTCATAATCATTTTACCCTTTCTTCATTGTTTTTTTTTTTTCATCTTAAACTTACTCTTTTGAATGATAGGAGAAGGAATAAATAGGATACATTTATAAATTTAACAGGTTTCATTTTTATTTATGTTTCATCAACATTTGGAGGGAAATGAAATCGATAAGCATGCATGAAACACATTTTTTCATATCACCAACTTTCATAAAATGCATCCTCAAAAGATGTGCATACCTCAGCCCGATGTAACTTAAGTCTTTTCTACCACTAATCAACATATGGACCGAAATAAAAATGCCCACTAGACATACATACACACACATTATGACCAAAATCCAGCAAGAAATATATATATACAATACATCAATACAAGTAAGTATTTTATCTCTGATACTGAACACTTTCCAATAAGTACCATGCATATATAATAATATGTAAATAATATATACAGAAATTACATATATATATATATATATATATATATATATATATTTTGAACAATAAAAAATATTAAAAAATTATTAAAAAATTACAATCTTCAGAAACACTGGGTTGTAGATTAATAACATACTGTCGTTTTATTATTATTATTATTTCATTTAGATTCCTCGACTAGTTTCGGCGAAAATGGCCATCATCAGGAGAAGAAATTTTTCTGCTTGCTGGTAGCAGTGAACTACAGAAATGAATGTCTTGATGGAGAAAATGAACTTTTGTCTGTAGTTTTCATTTGTTTTTTTATTTTTTTTTTTTATCTTTTTAACATTCCTTGTGTTGGTCAAACAGTCTCTTTTAAGTTGTTATTTGAGATAAGAGCTGGATGGATCCATGCTGCTCTGAATTCCCCTGGTCAGTTTGACAGTTTTATTGGTTCCTGGAGAGGGGATGTGTCTCTGTTAAGTGTGAGTGTGTGTGCTATTTGGTTCTTAGGGAGTGAGTGAGATGATATGTGTAAGCATGTATATTGCTGTTGGTGTGTGTTATCATTTGGCTCATTAGGGAGTGAGTGAGTATGATGTGAGTAAGTGTGTATATTCATCTGGGTGTGTGTATAAGTGTGAGGCCTCAACACCTCCGTAAGCATGTCTGTCTTGTGTGGGTGAGAAATGTGGGTAGGTTTTGATTTGTTGAGTTATATATTAGTACTATCTATATTGCTAAATTTATGGTTTAGCCCGGCTGGATATTGTGTTTTTAAATGTTGTATCCACTTATTTTCATGGAACTCTAAAATTTTTCTAATGTTATCTTCTCTGAACTTTTCTATTCTCTCTCTCTCTCTATATATATATATATATATATATATATATATATATAAGTAAACCTAAAGAGCCAGACAAACCTACCTAGTTTTCACCTACGTGGATCGTCATATATATGTTTCATTAAAGATGATTGACAAGGTACTGTAATTAAGTATTTTATTTAATTTTCTTGTGTATGTATAAGTGTTTTCTTTTCTGTACATAATGCATGTAAAAATTGTCTAAATGTTTTGTATATATAACATATATTATTTAAAAAAAAATTTTTTTATATGAACATGGCTACAATGTGTTGACCATGTTTGGAAAATAAAAACAAAACAATCCTATAACTCTAGACGCATACATAAAAAATCCATGCATTCAGTTAAAAATAAAAATCATCCTCGATAATGGCTAAAAGAATAGCCAAAAGTGCTTGGATATATAGATATTACTCCGAGTTCAAATTCCTGCTTATCTTTTGTGTTCACTTTCACACTAATACTTTTGGGAATGACATTACTCCATCTTTTCCCACCAACTATGGGTTAAATAACAGTACAGAGCAGCTTCTCTAAGAAGGAGTAGTCAAAAAACTATGAAATCATAGTAATTCATAGATAGTAAAGAAAGGAAACTGTGGAGAGCTATGATCATTTGAAAAAAAAGGAAACTTGCATTTCTACAGACAGTAGCTCATTCATTATTTACATCTGGACTAATGTCCTCATCTTCAGACATTTGGAACGGAACTTTTTATTTAATCTGTGGAGTTGACTGTTCTCGTTCTGCTGTCCGTGTCTTGCATTGTTCTTATTTAACAGAACTGTTCATGCTCACCCTGTTTCCCCAGTCTTCCCCAGGGAGAAGATTCACAATTACTATGTCACCAGATTCCAATCTGGATCAAGTAGAAAGCCAGAGGAGACACTGACCAAAATATTATGATAACAACAACAAAGATAAGGACAATAGTCCGAATGTAAATAGTGTAAATAATGATAACTCCTCATCCCTGAAATCCCGACAGAAATGAACTGAGTTTTGTAATGCCCATTTGTAGGAGAGATACAATAATAGTAATGCCTTTGAACAATCCTCGGTCAAATGCTGCTAATTCCCATATATATATATATATATATATATATATAAAGGCTTAAACACTAATATTCCATGGTCATAATTTATTCCATTGGAATTGTAATGATCTAATTCATCAGACCTAAAATTAGCTCTGATGAATTGGATCATATTTACACATTCCAATGGAATAAATTAATATGGAATATGTGTTTAACCTTTTTATTATATCCTACTGTCCTGACAATGAGTTCTACCTGGATTCTATCCTCTTGGATTTTTTTATTCAAAAATATATATGTATGCTATGCATGTATGTATATATATTTATATATTTTGCATATGTATGTGTATATTACCACTATATATATATATATATATATATATATATATATATATATATATATATATATTTTCCTATACCAGTCATGTGATCTAATTATTTCACGAAGTCGACTGTGCTTGCTTTCTGGTGATCTTTGTTCAAACCAAAATATCAGCAGTGACACTTTATTCCTATATGATACTGAGTTTAGCATTGATAAAGAAAGTTACCACATGTTAACACCATTTTACCAAGTGTTTAAAGAGCAATTTACTGTATGTTTAATATCATTATACCATGTGTCATTAATGTCATTTTTACCATTATTGAGGATACATGCTAGTAGGTTGACATCTAAGACCCACCCTTTCACTGTCAAAATGGTTAAATATAGACATCTCTTCTACTCTAATAGTTTCATGTCTTGCACTTCCTATCTGTGGAACTCCCTTCCTCTTCCTTGCTTCCCTGATAGCTCTAATCTCCAAATATTCAAATGTAATGTCAATCAACATTTCCAGGTGCCTTGATCTAATCCCCATTCTTCTCGTCATTCTTTTTGCTTTTACACCTCTTTACTCTTGTTCCCACTCTCTGTAACCCCTTGCATGCTAGTGACACTCCTGTCTTGCTTGGGGTGAAAAGTTTAAAAAAAAAAACAAATATTAAATCTATAAAAAAAAAATCATGTAAAAATTCAGTTTGAAGTTGTAGATGATGTTACCTTTAGGTGACTTCATGTTTGTTCCAACAAACTCAGGCTCACTAGAATTCACCAAACACATTCATAAACAGACTAAACATGCAATTCTTGATAAGGACTGTAGTGACAGCCTTAAGTACTCTGATTACCATTACCATGTATAAACCAATTGTGTTTGGCAGCGATAAAGCAAGTTATCATGTTTTAATACCATTTTATCATATGTTTAAAGTAAATTACCATGTGTTTAAAGCCATTTTTGTCATTTAAATTCTTAATTTTCTTTTTACCTGTTAAATAGATCATCATCTTCGCCACCCCAGCCAGAAAACCGATTTGAAAATCCGTTTAGTTTCTTGAACTGATTGGCTTGCATTGAAATAACACCGCCAAAAATATCCTTAAATGGTAACCTGAAACGATATCAAAAAATTATTTTTGAAAGCTGTCACAGCATATAAGAATTTAATTGTTTACATGGTATCATATGGAATTTGATTTTTAAATATCAATTTCAATACAAATGAAACCCAGCATTATTTTTTGCACAATGTTGCAGAAATCTCAGAAGTGTACAATTCACGAATCAGACTAAGTTGTTTAAAAAAACATTCAGAAGCTAGGTAAATGAGATGAAATTACAAAAAGTCTGTATATAAACAGATTTTTTTCTTTTTGATTGACAAAAGAAAAACACATTTTGGAAAAGTTAAACCACTGTCAATGAATTATGGATTTATTGCAAAAATCCAAAATTAACAAGATTGTGCTTAGATCAAACATGGACGATCTCAGCCTAAATAGAATCTACTGGAGAAAAATATTCTTTTTTGTGTTTTGATAGGATTCAAAAAGGATTCTTTATTGCTGGAACCCAGGCAATGTCTTGTGAGGCAATGAAACATTAAACAGTAGGCTTGTTTGAATGACACATTGGAATATGAAAAACTTTCTTCAATAGTAAGAAAAAGTAGGGAATTTTTTTTTTTAAATAATTTTTCTAGATTTTCAAATTTTGCTATTACACTTCTCAAAATAGAAAAATATTGATTTTTTTTTTTATTGTTTTAGGGATGGATCGTGTTTATAATATCCATATAGTATAAATTGATCCCTGATATTTTTATAATCATTTCACCCCAAGCAAGGTAATAAAGAGACTAAGATGAGTGCTAGAGAATATGAGGAAAGGAAACACTATTAAGGAGAGAGAACATTAAAAGAACCAAAATTAAGAAAACAGAAGATAATGATTGACATTGCATTTAAATTTTTGATGATCAAAGTTGATTGGGAAGCAAGAAGGCAGAAGAAAGTTACAGAGTTATCAGAAATTATCAGTTCATTTGCAAATCTCACGTTCAAAATTGTGTTGGCATTCTATTCTGAGAAATGTTATGGCATTTGTAGAAAAAGAGACAATTTTTAAAATTTTACAATAGTAAAAAATAAAGGAAATTTTTTATTGAAATAATTTTTGTAGATTTTTAAAATTCGAATTTACTTAAAGCTGCATCACTTGTTGGAATGGAAAAATAATTTTTTTTTTTATTGTTTTGAAGCTTCGGTCCTGTTTGTAATATCTATATATTTTAAAATTGATTTTACAGAGTTATCTTAAAAAAAAAGTTTGTTTAATAATGAAAAAGAGACAATTTTTAAAATATTACAATAGTAAAAAATAAAGGAAATTTTTTATTGAAATAATTTTTGTAGATTTTAAAAATTCGAATTTACTTAAGCTGCATCACTTGTTGGAATGGAAAAATAATTTTTTTTTATGGTTTTGAAGCTTGGGTCCTGTTTGTAATATCTATATATTTTAAGATTGATTCCTGGCTTTTACAGAGTTATCTTAAAAAAAAAAAAGTTTGTTTATTAATGTCAAGTCTGAAAATGTGCTAACATCACTGATCAAGTACAAAAAGAGACATTTTTAAATTTTACAAAGAGATTTCTTTTCAATAAAAGAACAGACATATACATTTTATTTTTTAAGAAAAGATTTTTAAAAAAAAGCAACTGTTTGGGGAAATAGAACTTTGTTTGACAAAAAGGCTTTTGCATTAAAATGATATTTATGTTTGTAACATATTGCTACATTTTTAATTAAAGAATAAAATTCACATAAATTAACAAAATATAAAATATATAGATATCAATGACAGAAGCACATTTTCAAGGTATGACATTTGTAAATAAAAACATGCAGATAACTTTGTAAAAATCAGAGGTCAACTTGACGCTGCTTTGTTATTATAAAACAGAATTCCCCAACTAAACTGCAAAAAAAAAAAATAAATAAATAAAAATCTATATTTTTTTATTCTTACAAATGTCATGGCTTCAGGAAATGTTGAATGTAGATTTATTGCAAATTGAATCATAATTGTGGGGTGAGGCTGAAGGGGAAATTAGACTAATTATCCTAAGCCTAGCTAATCAGATTCATGACCCATTCGGCTTCAATATCTGTAGTTTTAATTTGTTATTTTCTTAGTGTAGGACAGTTATGCTATCAATCAGCATTTTTCTATATTGTGAATGTAGACAGGAATCTTGGTGTAGCTGTCTCGCAATAAACGAATGATCAGACATGTGTAGAGTAAGACGCCTTGATAATGTAGTTGTTGTATATCCAACATATATTTTTGTTTTTCTGTCAGAGATACATTCTCCCAATGGACATTTGAATTGATATATAATATTGGTTTTACATAATACATGACTTGGTGGGGAGGAGTTCTTGCAAAATAGTATATAATGGATGTCTCCCAAAATTTGACATCATTTCGTCGCCTAGTAACATAGACAATTTTCACTCATATGATCTCCAATTTTAGTAAAATATGTAAAATCTGTGTTGACTGTACAAACCTATCTCAATGAGAATCTACCAGGAACATGGATCAATTATGCCAGTGATAATGTCAATGTGCTTTTGAAATGGCCACCATGTTCACCGGACTTGACACCTTGAGATTTTTTTTACTGTTGGACTATGTCAAAGGACAGATCTATATCCACCTCTTCCGACATACCTAGAGGAACTTAAGCAGATAATCACTGATTAAACATTCAAGCCAACAACAGAATATGTTAGCGCAATCCAAGAATTGTATGTGATCACTATTTTAAGCAAAATGTATTTGACTAAATTCTGGCATTTTTAGATTGCTGGAATTAGAATTTAAGTCAGTTGAAAATGATGTCATCTGTAACAGTCAAATGGAAAATCATGTATTAAGCATAAATGCTTTTTTTTTTATTATACATACTTCAATATACAAACTCCAATGGAGAAAGATGTCTAATGTTAGTCGTTTCTTTTGTGTTATAATAGCTTCTAGAAATCCAAATATTTCTGTGTCCTATATAATATTGGTTTTATCTATTAAACTTTGTTTAATGTTAATAATATTTTGGTTGTTTGCAATGTGCTGAGTGATATATGTAGATTTGCACTAAATTTTGACAAATGACAAGTCAACCTACAAGAGAGTGTGGTACACGTATGGCCAATGTAAGAATTTAATGTTGTTTGTTGATTGTTAGTGTTAATAATAAATTCTGCACAAAAGATGTAAGAATTCATAAACAACATTATTTTCACATAGGGGGATTTTTGAAGTGATGAATTATTGGTAATGATTTACTTAGATGATATATATTTTGAATGAGAAATCAGAAGTCATGACGTGTTTTATACATACTAAAAAGCTCCCATATGAAGTGGAATGAAAAGAAAATATATACATTTCATTTATCATCCCCCCCTCATTGATACATTTAAAATACACTTGTTTTTCCTCTTTTCCTCACCTTCTATCAAACCCTACATTGTGCTTATTCATTTATTTATTTGTTTTTAAAAAATATAGAATAAAAATTTTTATTTAAAAAAAATAAAGCATTAGGAAATCAACTGATGAAATCGTCTAAAGATACTGAAATGTTGAAAACCAAGGTAGCAAAATTGGCTGATTTAATTTTCTATACGTGAAAGCTCTACATGTCAAAATTTTTATATGCGTATTGAGTAGTTTTTCCTGGTCTAATTCAACTCTGATCATTCACTTTTTATTGTTATTATTATCATCAACATCATTATTACATGCATATATATATATATATATATATATATATATATATATATATATATATATATATACATATATATACTCTGTCACCTTACATCAATTGAAAATTATCCCTCAAAAACTTGTATTAAAAATAAAAGAAAACAAATTCCTTTGTAACTAAAGATGTCACCTGATGAACCAGGAAAAATACATTTTCTGGGGAAATAAATTATAGTCATAGAACCTTAAGGTTGTCTCTTCCTAAATTTAATTAATTAATACTTGCTCTGTTGTTACATTGAGCTCTCTGGATTACATTCTCTTTGGAATTACCAAACCCTTCATTACCTTACTATATATGCATATATATATATAGTGTGTGTGTACATATATACATATACATATATATATATATATATATATATATTGGACTCTCCCATCAATTTAGATGTATGAGTGCCAAGCAACTCAGTTCCTAGAAACTGACAATTAGACTACTTGCACAAATCATTTGATTATAGTGGTGAAGGCTTTGTGCAGAACCATCCACACTTTTTGAAGGGCGGAATACAGAGACCTGGTGCACTACAAGGTCCCCAAATGACCCTCCGCAGGTTTTGAAATTCAGAGTTATCCTTCTTCTAGACCAGTTACCATCCAAGGCTATAGAACCTGGTCTGTCTTGCTATTTACCCATAGCTGGGGGAGAAGAAGAGGATTTATACCTTTCCCAAGGGTATTAGCACATAAGTGAATGTAATGGATTTGAACGGAATTTGAACTCCAATTTCTCAATCCGAGTTGCTATCCTCCTTTACACAACCTTTTATATATACATACACACACATACGTGTGTGTGTGTGTGTGTGTGTGTGTGTGTGTGTGTGTGTGTGTGTGTGTGTGTGTGTGTAAAGTATTGCACATTGAGGGCTGGTGTTAATAAAATAGTGCTTGATGTAATATAACGAAGCTATTAAGTATCTATTAATAGATATATGTATTATTCCTCACCTGTAAGCATCACTCAGAGCTTCATGGTAAGGAATATGCATATTTATTAATACATCCACTTGCTTGCAAATACTCTTGGGAAAGGTATAAATCCATTTCACATATATTATATATATATATATATATATATATATATATGGATTATATATTATGGATAATATATATATATATATATATATATTTTAGTTTATGAAAAAACTAGGTAATCCGTATGGGTAAACCTAAGGAGGATAAAATCCATAGAGCTCAATGTAAATCCAGAGCAAATAATTTTCTAATAATTTTCTCTCTCTCTCCCCTCACTTCCTCACTTTGTTAATTTACATATGTTTAATACGGCCCGTCAAAAATGTTTAAATTTTCTTTTCATTTTTTGTTTGGAAGTAAAGTCTGATGATCCGCAGTCCTTTTAAAAGGTCTGTGGTGAAATAATTTATTACATGGAACCTTAAAGTGGTCTGTTTTATTTAAATTAAAATCCATAAAGGGTTGATAAACCATTAAAATAAACAAATAAATCACCCCACCAATGATATCATTGACCAAGGTCAGCCTTCAAGTTGGATTGTATCGATATTAGCAGTGGTTTCAGAGGGATGGGCTCCTCCAGATCTAAGACATGCTTATGCATCAATGTACACCTAACCAGTTTTCAACCAAGATACGAAGAGGAGGAATGGTCAGCTGTGTAGCAAACCTTTGATCACACCTGGCCACATGATTGATGGTGATGAGGTCTTAAAATCTATAGTGCATAAGTGAATGTTAAAATTGAAAAAAAATAAGTCATCTTACACTTTTCATTATGAGAAAGGACTTCTTCAGACTAATAATGGTTTTATTGACAGTGATTTTCCATGTGTAACTTGTGGCTCAAGGCCAAATGTATGGGGTACCCAATGAGAATTTAACTCACTATTTAGTCATAATTGATGGTGTGAGGCAAGCTTGCTAACCATTGCACCACATTGAAGTGGCCATTGGTAATTTTCTAAATGTAGCTTAGATGTAGAAGGAGGCTAAAAATATAGAGTACCCAGTGAAGATCCAACTCATTCGTGAGACAAGCCTGCTAACAATTACACCATGTCGAAGTGTCCTAAATGATTTTCTAAGTGGAACTTAGATGTGGAACAAGGCCAAAAGTATGTGGCACCCAGTGAGTACCAAACTCACTATTCAGCTGTAATTGATCTAGTGAGACGTGCTTGTTAACCATTACATCATATCGAAATGCCCTAAATGATTTTCTAAGCAGGACTTAAATATGACACAAGGACAAATGTATGAGGCACCCAATGAGGCTCGAATTCACTATTTAGTCGTAATTGATCGAACAAGACAAGCTTGCTAACCATTACACCATGTCAAAGTGCCATAAATGATTTTCTTAATAGAACTTAGATATGGCACAAGGACAAAAGTATGGGGCACTCAGTGAGTACCAAACTCAATATTTAGTTGTAATTGATATAGTAAGACAAGCTTGCTAACTATTATACTGCATTGAAGTGCTGAAAATGATTTTATTGATGGAATAAAAATAAAACACCTAAGAATTGTTTGATCACATTAACTATATTCCATTTCTTTTTTTTAATTACACAAGTATCTGACATTGTGTGCCCCTTAGCAAATTTGTCCCCTTGTATATATAAAATTAATAGAATTACTAACCTATACTTAAAAACATCAATGGCAACCGATAAGTGTCTGGGTGAGTCGATACAATTATATGGATTCTTGTCATTCTCAGGAATCAAATCAACGTCATGAAAGATGAAACAAGTGAAGTTATAGATACGCTGGGCTTCGGTAAAACCAATATTCATTAGCATGCCACGGTTGAAAGGAGCCATTTCCAGCTGGAAATGTAAAAAACAAAAGAACAGCTTTTAAATGTTAGTTAATAAAAATATAGAAGAAAATATACATAAAATTCTAGTTAAAAAAACTTATACGAGGGTCAGCTGGATAGGTCATAGGCTGACCAAGATATAAATATAAGTAGGCACACCAGCTGGTGGACTAAAAGACATGCAAAGATACCAAATAGTTAGTCATTTGGCTAATTTAGTCTACCAACTGGTGTGCCTACTTACATTTATATCTTGGTCAACCTATGAACTTTCCAGGTGAACCTTGGATATTACTATTTTTATTAGCGTCAATATACTGGGTCTAATTTCTTACTATTCTATTTGTCCTTTTGCAATCAAGTAACCAAATATTAATACAGAGATGAGTCAGACAACAAAATGTACATTTATATCTTGGCCAATCTGTGAGCTTTCCCTATATGTTAAGACTATTGTTCTCATCTTTATTATCATATTCTCAATGTTTCGGCTGTTATACACTCTTGCCTTCTTCAGCTGACATACACTAGAATTTCAAACTGAACCCTTTATTTTGCTCACTGCAATAGATAGTTCTTGTTCCACTGCTTTGGGAACATCAGTGAATTAATTTTGGGGACTTATACATCTAATGTTTCAGTAATCATTTTTACCAGTGCTCATATTACATTTTGCTGTTATTGTTGTTTTTCTCTAATACTCTGTATTACTGGTTCTCATATTGTATTCTTAGGGTTTGGTTCAAAATTCCAAAGTATATCACCTGAAGATGGCCGAAGCGTACATCGACTGGAACGTTGTGAATATGACAATAAAGATGAGGATAAAAGTCTGAACAATGTAAATAGTGTAAATACCTAATCTCAGATATATAGACAAAATATACTTGATAACTCAGCCATTCTGTATAGGAATCTGTTTTATTTACTAAAGCCCAAGCTGTAAGACATCTGTAGGCACAGCATCCATCAGTATCACAAGTGTGTACCCTTAATATACCCCACCAAATATATAATGACTGACTGCTCATTTCTGAGTAAACACATCTACTTGGTTTTAACTAATCCCTGTTGCAGACACCTCCTCAGGCACATTTGTGTTTCCAAAAGAGATGACCTCTAGTTTATACAGAAATGATATTGAGTGAACCTTACTTACAGTTTCTGGGAAGAAACGCATAGTCTGGCATGATCAGGTGTTTGAATAAAGCCAATACGCTCAATCTCTCGGCAACGATGACTTGTAATCTTGTGCTGGCAGGAACATCAACAGCTTCTTAACAGTTTTGCCTGTTTACTTTCCTTCACAAGGTTTGGGTGAACCTGTGGTATGTTTTTCAGGCACTTTCCAATGATTCCAAACACCGAGATCATCTTCTGAGACAAGAAGTTACCTCACTTAAAAATTGACCATGATGAGATTCAAACTTGGCTTTCATGGTTGGAACATTAATCTAACTACACAGGCACATTACTTGCACTGATGAGCTGTGATACAGTGAAACAGTACTGTCTGCGAATGACATAATTAAGCTCTTGAAAATATATCTCAATTGAGCTCTCATGAGAGACAACTTAATTCTTACAAAGAGCAGTTGCCTATGCTAAAAATGCAAAGTTCTTCGATAAAATTAATATGTGCACTCTGAAAAACTGGTGTTTGTTTATATTCATAAAAACAGTATGCTAGAATTAGCAGTTTCTCTCTGCCGAGTGCTGATGGCTTAGGGGTAAAAAATCTGACTGACACAAAATTGGTCAGGTTTCAATCCTGGTTTGAGGCTTTTGGACGTCTAGTCAGACTGAGGAGCTGTGATACAGCAAAACAGTACTCTCTGCGAATGATATATATATATATATATATATATATATATATATATATATATATGAGATAATATATAAAAAGTTTATATATCAAGAACAATATTGAGGAAGAATGTATGACAAAGTGAGAAAAATTTTGTGTGATGTGTTTTGTCCTTTCAGACATCATCAGACTAAATTTGTTATGTTGGTGCAACTAAAAAAGTCTGCAAATGAGGGATAATAGGAATTTAAAATTTTTCTTATATTTTCTTATTTTTATTTTTTGATAATCTAGCCATTTTTATTTAGATTTTTCTCTTTTTCTTTTTTTTCCATCACTTTTGTTAATAGATATCCCATAATGTGATGATAGAAAATCTACCAGGTGAAATATTGGAAGAGCCAGGGTGTCAATTTACTGTGGATGACTTTGTGATCAAGGCACTCTTGAAACATTTTAATTGCAGTGAATTATTATCTCCTTTTATCAGAGTAGCATTTTTTATGCCAAAATTGTTGTCAGAACTTAT
>CAHIKZ030004445.1:0-10000 GCA_903632075.3 Acanthosepion pharaonis | reverse complement strand
ATACACACACACACACACACACACACACACATATATATATATATGCACACACATATGCGCACACACACACACATATATATATATATTCACACACACACACACACATATATATAAGTAAAGACTATCCTTAAAAATCCATTTTCGTTATGATTTATTTCATGAATATATACAAATATTAATCTCATTTCTAAAAAACTTTCGTCTAAAGAGATGAATATTTATATATATTCGTGAAATAAATCATAACCAAAGTGGATTTTTAAGGATTTTGCTCTGTTACTTACATTGAGCTCTCTTTTGATTAATGTCCTCCTTGGGATTATCCCTACAACTACTAATTGATATTATATATATATATATATATATATATATATATATATATATATATATATACCTATTGATAGAAATCGAATGAGAAGTGCTTAAAAGGTTTAAAAACAACTGTCACCTGTTGAATAATAAAAATCCAATAATCAAGCTGTTGACGTTGTAAAAAAGGATGGATGTTATTAATAAAGAGTCTGAGATGAGCATCCCTCTTTCGGTAAGGGACAATAATGGCAACCCGATGACTGGATTCGCACTTTGGGGGTGTGTAGTGTCCTCTGGGTAGCACATGTGTTTGGTTTTCGATCATCATTTTCCAGGTAAATATCTTTCGCTTTACAGGCTGAATTCCGACTACAAAAGAGAAAAAAAATGGTTATCATTTTGGTTGTAGTATAGTGATTATAAATATTAAATAATCTTAGAATATATATAAAACATAAAAAATGCTGCCTTAGAACATATAAAAAAACATCAAATGCTAGCTAAATTAATGCAAAATTATATAATTTGACATTTACGATTATATAACAAAATTTCTGCTAGTAAACTAATCAGTACAAGTCTAGAGCTTGTTTTAGTGAACAGGGCTAGCCTTGATTTTCTCTTCTAGGTCAACCTATTGCACATCGGGTGGCTTCTGTGGAACCCTCCCCTTGGTTAGGTTAGACAAGCTTCAGTGTACCTAGTTAATGTGAGTAAGTGTTGTTCTGGCCTGCATCCCGGCCGTTCTTTGGTTATGATCCAAGTCGAGATTCCCAACCTCCCCAGTTTGTTTTGACCCCCCTTTCATCTCGACTGGGTCAGTTTTATATTTTCCCATTCCAGCCCTAATATTTTATACTTTTTCCCCACTCCCTTAGCGAGAGCGTCTCTTGATTTTGTCCCCTGGGCAGAATACAGCGGTCTCTCTGTTTTATGGGTTGGACGGTCCCTACTAACATCAATTATGTTTAGTTTGTATTTGTGTTTATTTTAAGTTTATTATTGGGTTCATTTCCCTCCCCTCTCATTTTATCATTATTAGAATTGTATATATATATATATCATCATTAAAAATGTTTTATGGCATGGGGCGCGATTTTGGTAGGTCTCCCTTGAGAGCACGTGGTATTATGGTGGTTGAAGGATTGTTTGGTGATGGACGAGTTCTTTTGGTGAATGAGTAAAATATAATGTACGAATGGGTCGCGAATCTGATTAGCTAAGTATAAGATAGTTCGTGTTGACCAGCCTCTACCCCTCCCCTTTATTGGCCTCGTGTCACAATTTGTACTTTTTGTACGAATAAATATCAGTCTAGAGCAATAATTCTATTGGACTTGTCCTTCCCTTTTTTTTAGTTTGCAGGACTATTACACATTGTCAATACGTCATAAATAATGGACTATTCTATTTTCATCAAGTGAAAAGAGGGAGAAAGACACTACTTCGTTTCTGTGAGAAAAATGAAAGAAAGAAAGAAGGGAAGATAGAAGCAGAGAGAGAAAATCAGATTAAGCTGTAAAGAACAGATACTACACTTTGATCTTAATATTTGTTTGCATAAAATATACAAAATGTGCCCCAAGGGTGAAGAGAAGAGGGGTGTGGGGGAAAAAAAGACTGGTCTTCTTTAGTTTTTTAACTAGCTAGTCACCCTCATTGATCCATTCGTACTTATAATATACCTTTCACCATAACAACACATTTGCACTTAGCTCTCACACCACGATCACCAAAATACCTCATTTATTCAAATAGAATCCTAGCACGAAATTTTTTTTTTACACAAAATATGGGTCGGGGGATACATGTATAATCGATGAATATATACAATGAATAAAATATATGTAAGTATCGGGTCCCACCCTAAAGTGAAGGTGTGGCAGAAATCCTGGTTAACTGGGTAAAATGGCCAGATATTGGACAGAGAACAATGATACTGTCACCTAAAAAGGAGGGGTGATGTGGATAAAAAAATAAATGTACTACACTTTGATCTTAATCAAAATGCTGAGAAGTAATGGCAACTGTGTTAAAAGCACAATTTTTTTAGACACACAGTATCGAATGACAGAAAATGACAAAGGAAATCGCCAAAAAAACAGTTACTATAAATGAAAAAATAACATCATCTGCTAAATTATTCTGGAATTATTACTGAAACAAAATGTTTGTAAGATGGGGATTTGGCTAGTTATCCTTATTAAAAAAGAAGTAAAAAATTCCAGTACTTATCGAAGGTCGAGTTTCATAATTTTTTTAATCATTAACCAGGACTTTCGACAAGAATGATTGTACTGACCACAGAAAATAAAATTTTATAAATGCATATTTGTATGCTAACGTTCAAATTTAAATCTTACAGTTATAATTGTTACTCTGATGAGTTCCTTGCAACAATTACAAAGCTGAATAACCATCTTGCATTTGAAATGCTAAACTTAACATTACAGTCACAGTAGTTAATTATGCAATCTCCTCACAATAAAAAAATCATTTTTTAGGCATATATATGTGCAATATGTGTGTGTGTGTGTGCGCGCGCGGTGTAGTGGATAATTTATTCCACATGTTTTTCTGTAATGGCGGTCTAACATTAGCACAATCTGGCAAACTATAGAGTTCTGTTTTATGGGGAGTAAAAAATCCAAAATATGTTTCAGCTTTAAATAACATTAAAAAAGATGAATATATACAATGAATAAAATATCGATGTTTTGCTTGGGGTGGATTGATTAAAAAAAAAATACCCACATATCTGGATGTGGACTTCTACTTGTCTATGTGCCTTTTTCATCCAATAACCCATTTAGATGTCAATCTATAATGTTCTGCAAAGAATAGATTATAGAAATACACTTATCCTGAAGATAATCCATTTAGTAATTACTCGTAGAGTTCTGGAAAGTATAGACAATAGAAATACACTTATCCTGAAGATAATCCGTTTAGTAATTACTCGTAGAGTTCTGGAAAGTATAGACAATAGAAATACACTTATCCTGAAGATAATCCGTTTAGTAATTACTCGTAGAGTTCTGGAAAGTATAGACAATAGAAATACACTTATCCTGAAGATAATCCGTTTAGTAATTACTCGTAGAGTTCTGAAAGTATAGACAATAGAAATACACTCATCCTGAAGATAATCCGTTTAGTAATTACTCGTAGAGTTCTGGAAAGTATAGACAATAGAAATACACTTATCCTGAAGATAATCCGTTTAGTAATTACTCGTAGAGTTCTGGAAAGTATAGACAATAGAAATACACTTATCCTGAAGATAATCCATTCAGTAATTACTTGGTAATGTTCTGGAAAGTTCACAGTTTAGGAGCAGGCAGCAACGCTGCCACAAGGCTGTTTAAGAACATGACTTGAGTTTTTACGAAACTGTACAAAAGTCAGAATCAGTATCATTCAATTTAACAAATATAAAAATAAAAAAAATATATATATATAATTTCACAAACTAAGAATTGACGTCAACACAGAAGAGCGAATTTGGATAAGTAAATATAGTGTTCTGACTTTAAGACAAGACAGACCGGGAAAGAGTCAGATGAAACCAAGAACTGGCCTATTTTATTGCCTAAGAAAAAAATCCCAGCACACATTTGTATTCTTCTGCATATGAATAGGGAAGGAGAAAGTGTTTTTCAGTCGTTCCAAGTATCATTGGGACCAACACCCGCTCAATCGAATCTAATTTCCTGTGTGGGATTGGGCTTTTAGTTCTTTTCATTCTCTTTCCTGTAGCTCTCTGTGGCTTAGTGACATTATTGTTTTGCTTGGGGTGGATTGATTAAAAAAAAATACCCACATATCTGGATGTGGACTTCTACTTGTCTATGTGCCTTTTCATCCAATAACCCATTTAGATGTCAATCTGTAATGTTCTGCAAAGAATAGATTATAGAAATACACTTATCCTGAAGATAATCCATTTAGTAATTACTCGGTAATGTTCAGGAAAGTACAGACAATAGAAATACACTTATCCTGAAGATAATCCGTTTATTAATTACTCGGTAATGTTCTGGAAATATAGACAATAGAAATACACTCATCCTGAAGATAATCCGTTTAGTAATTACTCGGTAATGTTCTGCAAAGAATAGATTATAGAAATACACTTATCCTGAAGATAATCCGTTTAGTAATTACTCGGTAATGTTCTGGAAAGTATAGACAATAGAAATACACTCATCCTGAAGATAATCCGTTTAGTAATTACTCGGTAATGTTCTGCAAAGAATAGATTATAGAAATACACTTATCCTGAAGATAATCCGTTTAGTAATTACCGGTAATGTTCTGGAAAGTATAGACACAGAAATAATCGTTTACCATCCTGAAGATAATCCGTTTAGTAATTACTCGGTAATGTTCTGGAAAGAATAGACAATAGAAATACACTCCCTCTGAAGATAATCCGTTTAGTAATTACTCGCTAATGTTCTGGAAAGTATAGACAATAGAAATACCTCCTTCTGAAGATAATCCGTTTAGTAATTACTCGGTAATGTTCTGGAAAGTATAAACAATAGAAATAATACATCTGAAGATAATCCGTTTAGTAATTACTCGGTAATGTTCTGGAAAGTATAGACAATAGAAATACACTCATCCTGAAGATAATCCGTTTAGTAATTACTCGGTAATGTTCTGGAAAGTATAGACAATAGAAATACACTCATCCTGAAGATAATCCGTTTAGTAATTACTCGGTAATGTTCTGAAAGTATAGACAATAGAAATAATCAGTAATTACTCCTCTGAAGATAATCCGTTTAGTAATTACTCGGTAATGTTCTGGAAAGTATAGACAATAGAAATAGTCCTTCTGAAGATAATCCGTTTAGTAATTACTCGGTAATATTCTGGAATAGATTATAGAAATACAAAAGATAATCCGTTTTAGTAATTACCGGTAATGTTCTGGAAAGTATAGACAATAGAAATACACTCATCCTGAAGATAATCCGTTTAGTAATTACTCGGTAATGTTCTGGAAAGTATAGACATGAAATACACCCATCCTGAAGATAATCCGTTTAGTAATTACTCGGTAATGTTCTGGAAAGTATAGACAATAGAAATACACTCTTCTGAAGATAATCCGTTTAGTAATTATTCAATGTTCTTCTGAAGAAATCCGTTTAGATAGAAAGATTATAAATACACTTATCTGAAGATAATCCGTTTAGTAATTACTGGTAATGTTCTGGAAAGTATAGACAATAGAAATACCTACTCCTCTGAAGATAATCCGTTTAGTAATTACTCGTGTGTTCTAGAAAGTATAGACACAGAAATACAGTCCTTCTGAAGATAATCCGTTTTAGTAATTACTCGGTAATGTTCTGGAAAGTATAGACAATAGAAATACACTCCTTCTGAAGATAATCCGTTTAGTAATTACTCGGTAATGTTCTGGAAAGTATAGACAATAGAAATACACTCATCCTGAAGATAATCCGTTTAGTAATTACTCGGTAATGTTCTGGAAAGTATAGACAATAGAAATACACTCCTTCTGAAGATAATCCGTTTAGTAATTACTCGGTAATGTTCTGGAAAGACAGATTATGAAATACATCCTTCTGAAGATAATCCGTTTAGTAATTACTCGGTAATGTTCTGGAAAGTATAGACAATAGAAATACACTCCCTCTGAAGATAATCCGTTTAGTAATTACTCGGTAATGTTCTGGAAAGTATAGACAATAGAAATACACTCCTTCTGAAGATAATCCGTTTAGTAATTACTCGGTAATGTTCTGAAAAGGTAAATACATAGACAATAGAAATACACCTCCTTCTGAAGATAATCCGTTTAGTAATTACTCGGTAATGTTCTGGAAAGTATAGACACAGAAACACCTCCCCCTGAAGATAATCCGTTTAGTAATTACTCGGTAATGTTCTGGAAAGTATAGACAATAGAAATACACTCCTTCTGAAGATAATCCGTTTAGTAATTACTCGGTAATGTTCTGGAAAGTATAGACAATAGAAATACACTCCTTCTGAAGATAATCCGTTTAGTAATTACCGGTAATGTTCTGAAAGTATAGACAAGAAATACACTCCCTCTGAAGATAATCCGTTTAGTAATTACCGGTAATGTTCTGATAGACAATAGAAATACACTCCCTCTGAAGATAATCCGTTTAGTAATTACTCGGTAATGTTCTGGAAAGTATAAACAATAGAAATACCTCCCTCTGAAGATAATCCGTTTAAATTACTCGAATGTTCTGGAAAGTATATGAACAATGAAATACCTCCCTCTGAAGATAATCGTTTAGTAATTACTCGGTAAATGTTCTGGAAAGTATAGACAATGAAATACACTCCCTCTGAAGATAATCTTCACTGAAGATAATCCCGTTTAGTAATTACTCGGAAGAGTATAACAATAGAAATACCTTCCCCTCTGAAGATAATCAATTTAGTAATTACCGGTAATGTTCTGAAAGTATAGACAAAATACACTCCTTCTGAAGATAATCCGTTTAGTAATTACTCGGTAATGTTCTGGGAAAGTATAGACAATAAAATACCTCCTTCTGAAGATAATCCGTTTAGTAATTACCGGTAATGTTCTGAAAGTATAGACAATAGAAATACCTCCCCTCTGAAGATAATCCGTTTAGTAATTACTCGGTAATGTTCTGGAAAGTAGACAATAGAAATACACTCCTTCTGAAGATAATCCGTTTAGTAATTACTCGGTACGTTCTGGAAAGTATAGACAATAGAAATACACTCCTGAAGATAATCCGTTTAGTAATTACTCGGTAATGGAGAGTATAGACAATGTTCCCTCTGAAGATAATCCGTTTAGAATTAATAGAAAATACACACTCCCTGAAGATAATCCGTTTAGTAATTACTCAGTAATGTTCTGAAAGTATAGACAATAGAAACACCCCCTCTGAAGATAATCCGTTTAGTAATTACTCGGTAATGTTCTGGAAAGTATAGACAATACAAATACCTCCTCCTGAAGATAATCCGTTTAGTAATTACTCGCAATGTTCTGGAAAGTATAGACAATAGAAATACACTCCCTCTGAAGATAATCCGTTTAGTAATTACTCGGTAATGTTCTGGAAAGTATAGACAATAGAAATACACTCCTTCTGAAGATAATCCGTTTAGTAATTACTCGGTAATGTTCTGGAAAGTATAGACAATAGAAATACCTTCTTCTGAAGATAATCCGTTTAGTAATTACCGGTAATGTTCTGGAAGTATAGACAATAGAAAATACACTCTCTGAAGATAATCCGTTTAGTAATTACTCGGTAATGTTCTGAAAGTATAGACAATAGAAATACACCTTCTGAAGATAATCCGTTTAGTAATTACACTCCTTGGATAATCAATGTTCTGGAAAGTATAGACAATGAAATACACCTTCTGAAGATAATCCGTTTAGTAATTACTCGGTAATGTTCTGGAAAGTATGACACAGAAATATACCTCCTCCTGAAGATAATCCGTTTAGTAATTACTCGGTAATGTTCTGGTATAGACAATCCTTAGAAATACACCTTCTGGAAGATAATCCGTTTAGTAATTACTCGGTAATGTTCTGAAAGTATAGACACAGAAATACACTCCTTCTGAAGATAATCCGTTTAGTAATTACTCGGTAATGTTCTGGAAAGTAGACAATAGAAATACACTCCTCTGAAGATAATCCGTTTAGTAATTACTCGGTAATGTTCTTGAAAGTATAGACAATAGAAATACACTCCTTCTGAAGATAATCCGTTTAGTAATTACTCGGTAATGTTCATCTGAAGATAATCCATTTATAATTACAATAGAAAATACACTGCCTCATCCTGAAGATAATCCGTTTAGTAATTACTCGGTAATGTTCTGGAAAGTATAGACAATGAAAACACTCCTTCTGAAGATAATCCGTTTAGTAATCACTTCTCGGTAATGTTCTGGAAGAAATCCGTATAGACTCGGTAATGTTCTGGAGAAAATGAAAATACCTTCTGAAGATAATCCGTTTAGTAATTACTGGTAAACAATGTTCCCTGAAAAATCGTTTATAGACTGGAATAGAAATACAATACACTTCCTGAAGATAATCCGTTTAGTAATTACTCGTAATGTTCTGGAAAGTATAGACAATAGAAATACACTCATTCCTGAAGATAATCCGTTTAGTAATTACTCGGTAATGTTCTGGAAAGTATAGACAATAGAAATATCCCTCTGAAGATAATCCGTTTAGTAATTACTCGGTAATGTTCTGGAAAGTATAGACACAGAAATACAGGAAATTACACGTTTCGAAAGTATAGACAATTATAATTCTTCTGAAGATAATACGTTTAGTAATTACTCGGTAATGTTCTGGAGTATAGACAATAGAAATACACTCATCCTGAAGATAATCCGTTTAGTAATTACTCGGTAATGTTCTGGAGTATAGATAGAAATACACTCATCCTGAAGATAATCCGTTTAGTAATTACTTCGGTAAATGTTCTGGAAAGTATAGACAATAGAAATACACCTTCTGAAGATAATCCGTTTAGTAATTACCGGTAATGTTCTGAGTAGACACAGAAATACACTCTCCGAAGATAATCCGTTTAGCAATTACCGGTACGTTCTGGAAAGTATAGACAATAGAAATACACTCCTTCTGAAGATAATCCGTTTAGTAATTACTGCAATGTTCTGGCAATAGAAATACACTGAAGAGAATCCGTTTATAATTACTGGACAAAAGTAGAAAGAAATACACTATCCTGGAAGATAATCCGTTTAGTAATTACTCGGTAATGTTCTGGAAAGTATAGACAATAGAAATACACTCATCCTGAAGATAATCCGTTTAGTAATTACCGGCAATGTTCTGAAAGTATAGATAATAGAAATACACCTCTGAAGATAATCCGTTTAGTAATTACTGGTAATGTTCTGGAAAGTATAGACAATAGAAATACACCTTCTGAAGATAATCCGTTTAGTAATATCGGTACGTTCTGGAAAGTATAGACAATAGGAAATACACTCATCCTGAAGATAATCCGTTTAGTAATTACCGGTAATGCCCTGGAGTATAGACACAGAAATACTCATCCTGAAGATAACTGTTTAGTAATTACCGGTAATGTTCTCAAAAGTATATAGACACAGAAAATTCTGAAGATAATCCGTTTAGTAATTACTCGGTAATGTTCTGGAAAGTAGACAATGAAATACACTCCTTCTGAAGATAATCCGTTTAGTAATTACATCGGTAAATGATGGAAAGTATAGACACAGAAATACACTCCTCTGAAGATAATCCGTTTAGTAATTACTCGGTTCTGGAAAGTATAGACAATAGAAATATACCCCCTCTGAAGATAATCCGTTTAGTAATTACTCGGTAATGTTCTGGAAAGTAGACAATAGAAATACACCATCCTGAAGATAATCCGTTTAGTAATTACCGGTAATGTTCTGGAGTATAGACAATAGAAATACACTCATCCTGAAGATAATCCGTTTAGTAATTACTGGTAATGTTCTGGAAAGTATAGACAATAGAAATACACCTTCTGAAGAAATCATTTATAATTACCGTTTGTTCTGGAGTAGACAATAAATACCGAAGATAATCCGTTTAGCTTACTCGGTAAAAGTATAGACAATAGAAATA
>CAHIKZ030004444.1:25000-28206 GCA_903632075.3 Acanthosepion pharaonis | reverse complement strand
TGTTTTAAACCCTGGTATTTTATTTCCCTAAATGGGGAAAATTATCTAACCAAAGCAGTGAGATAATAAATATCGCCCATCAAAAAAATTAAAAAATAAAATTGAAAAAGATTATTGAATTTTTGGGCATTGTTTTAATTATTTTTTTTTTTACGAATTTTCAAGCCAAACCCAAAAAAAACTTTTTAAATTTGGGGAAAGGGTCTCCCGACGGGAATAGAATTTTATTTTTCAATTATCTTGTAAAGGGAAATTTTTAAAAGGGCATTCGAATGAAAAAAAGAAAAAAGGGCAAGACAAAAAAAATCCCCTCCAAAAAAAAAGGGGAAGGGGAAATCTTAAAAATGTAAAACCAATTCGTAAAAACGAACACACAAAACCCGGGACCTGGTTTTTAAATAAGTTTTAACCGAAGGGAGTTGTCCCCCTTTTCATTAATGCATCTTAATCGATGTTTTCAAATTGATTTCGTGCAAAACAATTGTGTTTTTCAATTTTTGGCGCTGTCAGAACCACCGCAAAGGTAATTTTACGTAGTCCTGTGAAGTTTATTGAAATCTTTCTAAAAATGAAAATCGTTCCAATATATAAACGAACACACACACACACAACCTGGGTTTTATAATAAGTATGATGAGCACTACATTCTCGTAGTTTCACGAAATTATATATATATATATATATATATATATATATATATATAATTAATACTCAAACAAATCTATTTACGCCATATGGGGTATAGTCTATTTCGACAGACGACAAATGTGGTTGTTTCTCTTTTCTGCCTGAAAAGATTACGGTTCCAGTATAGTCTAACTGCCATTTTTATCTGTTTCAAAGGAACAAAACTCTGATAGCACGTAATTCGGACTTGATTTCTGTGTGACCGAAAGACTTGACAAGAAACATCAAGAATAAAAATAATCTCGAATTGTTTTAATTTACTACTTAGAAGCTACTTACAAGTATCGTTTAACTTCATAAACTAAAATCTAGATTCAAATTAACATGGCTGTAAGTGTTTGTACGACATGTAAACGAAGAAAAAATGAAATGAATTTGAGAAAGTGAATTTGACAAAATGACGAGAATTTTGAAAATTATAATAGAAAAAAATGACGTGAATTTGAAAAAAAATGAGCTTAAGAAACGCTGACAAATTGAATTCGGCAAAATGAATTTGGTTGTAAGTGTTCGTACGAAGCTTAAACAAAAAAAAAGACGTGTCTGGCACTTGAGTAAAGTGATTACAGCGACTCCAAATTCCATCCCTATGAGACCAAAAGGAACATGCAAGAGCATGAATCACTCAATCCGTCGTGGATATACACATATGCACACAAATATAATTGACATATGCACATATAGTAAATTCCTAAAGAAATGGATTTTATATATCAATCCGACTTATTTTTTATTACTTTAAACGTCAGTTTTAGTGGATATTCCTGGATAAGTTGTTTGTTTGTTAAACATTGCATTTATTTATTAATTTTTGTCTACCGGCCTGAATAATCGAGAAAACTTTTCAATCTATAAAATAAATGCGAACGCCAGTGTGTCACTGTTTTACACTTTTTCAATTAAAGGATACATCTCTCTAAATTTCAATAGCTCATCTTCTATATAATAAATGCTAATGCCTGTGTGTCACTGTGTGATACTTTTTCAACTTTATTCCTAGAGTCCGTAGCAAAACATATTATACAATTTTGGAATCCGGACCCGCAATGCTGAAATTTTGGATTCCCAAGTTTCCATTACTGAGATTGATTGCAGCCATTTTTTTTACAACCAATGTTTTTATACAATACCAATTTTTATAACATACATAAAAGAAATGAAAATAATTGTTTGCGAAATCCAGCTAAACTCGCCCATTAAGTAAAATAAATGTCTTAGGGAAATAAGGAGCTATGTACATCAAATTGTCTTTACATTATGTGATGGCAGAAGAATCGTCGTAGTCCTTTTAAAAGGTAAGCTTAAATATTAATGCAAATGCAGATGTCAGTTTTGAGTTCTTCTGTAGTTTATTGTTACCTATCGCATCTACTCCTCTCTAGTTATTGGGATGACGGCTACATCAAAAAGCCAACCGCGAGAGCTTGGTTAAAATCCGCTCGATAGGGAGGCTTTTAAACTAGTAAAAATATGCACTGTCGGGCAAGATTCGAAACTGCATCGCCCTGGGTAGAGGGAAATATTCGTTAGATCCTACGTGTATCAACCGAATCGTTCACGTACAGCCTTGAAGATCAAGCAAAATCTGAACAGTGCCATTTAGGCAAAATCTTTCCCGTCATAAATTCCTAGATATTTTCCTATCTGCTCAGTTTTGAATCCGAACGTAAACAATGTAATTGTCTAAAGTAATGGATTTTTATTCATCAATCCGACATATTTTGTCACTTTATATGTTATACATAAAGGATATACCCATATTTAACAGTTTATTTATTAAAGAGTAAATATATATATATATATATATATATATATATATATATATATATATATATATGTGTGTGTGTGTGATCTAATGTAATGCATTTTATTTATCAATCCTACTTAAGCTCTCCGGCACTACACCTACATCGATATGCATATGTATATATAAATACATGATATTAGAATTTACATCTACATATACACGTGTGTGTTACTTTACTGATTCAATACCTCTACAAAGTTTTGCATGAGACATTGCAGCAATATAATGATTGCTATCAAGATTTTCGTGAATGATATTAACACTAATATATCAGGCGTTCCATTATAATCCATTATCTAACTTTGTCTGGCAGCTGGATTGAATATTCCAGAGAAATGACCATTTGATATCCTCAGCTTTTTTCTTAAAACAAACCACCAAGCGAATCTTAAGGTTAAATTAACTATCGATCACAATCATCCATTAATCAATCATTATTTTCCCTAGAGGTGCGCGTAGGCTAATATATTATCAATGGCATCCCATCATAATTATTGAACAAGTACTGATTATTCTTCCGTTGTTCTTTTGCTTTTGGGGAAAATACAATGATCTGTGCGATTTTGTTAGTGTACGAAATATCGTTACAGTCAGAAAGCGAAGACAAAAGAACAAGACCGTTATTATTATTATTATTATTATTATTAATTTCTCACTAATTATTACACATAAACGCACGGTCGTGTAGATATAAGTCAAAGTCCGTAAACTT
>CAHIKZ030004444.1:0-20000 GCA_903632075.3 Acanthosepion pharaonis | reverse complement strand
CTCCAGTGTCTTGTCATTGAGAGAGAGTGTCAGGAATTGCATCAAAATACGAAGCAGAAATTTGATGAATATTTGATATTTCATTGCTTAAAACCCGAACTCAAGCAAGGCAACAAAGATACTAAGACACAATTGGTTACTCTATATGAAAGCTTATGAAAAAAATAAAACATAAATAGATAGAAAAATAAATAACAGTAATTAACTCAAAATCTATCGATTGACATTGAATTTAATTTTTTTTTTTAAGATGAACATTAACTCGAAAGGAAAAGGCCGGAAGAGAGTTCCACAAGCGGGAAGTGCGAAGAAAAAACTCTCAGCATGGTACGTACGTTTACATTTAGTAATTTCAACTGTAAAATGATGAGATCTAAATGCTAATATATTACTTCGTTTTATAATTCTTATATTCGAGATACCAGGGAGAAATCCTCATCAGAAGAATTACCACGAAAATATTTATAGAAAGTGTACATGGAAGCTACGTTTCATCGGTGGAAAAATAAACTATAACAGAGATTTTAAGTTGGGGCAAATTACATTGCAGATTCTTCTTTGGATCAGATGTGGAAAATTGTTTCCCCGATATAATGCAATTCGACAATCTATTAGAGGTTAGTATTAGCCATACTGATAGAAATCTAAAAAGTCTTTCTATGACGATTAAAAAAAGGCGGTTTCATTTTGGATGTGTTAAAATTAACAACCTTTATTTTGCCTCAGTTAACAGTATATTGTAGGTCATTTTTTTTTTTTCATGTTCTGATTTGACCTAATCGAACCGATCAGACTTAATATTGACAAACTGATAGATAGATAGATACATAGATAGATGAATAGGCTTTAGATAGGATGATATATAGGATGATAGATAGATAGATAGATAAATAGATAGATAAGATGAATGGGATTTGATAGATAGATAGATTGATAGATAGATAGATAGATAGATAGATGGGATGAATAATAGTGATTAATAGATAGATAGATAGATAGATAGATAGATAAATAAGATGAATGGGTTTTGATATAGATATGGGATGATAGATAGATGATAGATAGGATGAATGGGCTTTAGATAGATAGATATAGAATAGATGGATAGATAGATAAGATGAATGGGTTTTATAGATAGATAGATAATAGATGAATGAATAGATTTGATAGATAGATGGGATGAATAGGTTAGATAGATATAGATAGATAGATAGATGAATAGATAGATAAGATGAATGGGTTTTGATAGATAGATAGATAGATAGATAGATAGATAGATAGATAGATAGATAGATGGGATGAATGGGCTTTAGATGGATAGATAGATAGATAGATGGATAGATGAATGATGGGATGAATGAATGGGCTTTGATAGATAGATAGATAGATAATAGATAGATAGATGGATAGATAGATGAATGATAGATGGGATGAATGGGCTTTGATAGATATATAGATAGATAGATAGATGAATAGATAGATGATAGATAGATAGATGATAGATTGAATGGGATGAATGGGCTTTGATAGATAGATAGATATATAGATAGATAGATAGATAGATAGATAGATATGAAAAAGATTTGAAAGATGATATAGATTTGAAAGGGGCTTTGATAGATAGATAGATAGATAGATAGATATGATATGAGATGATATAGATAGATAGATAGATGAATGGGCTTTGAGATTGAATAAGAGAAGAGGACGTTCAAACCTGTGACATGACTAACTGTTTGAATAAGCCCAGGACGTTCAAACCTTGCATCACGATGTTTTTGGGACTTTCAAATAGTTCCGTCTACCCAATTTCATTCAAACGCCTAAAATGTCACTTTTCAAAAAAACCGCTTGCTTGGTTTTACCTTCCCAAGCTTTTAATATCAGAAAGTCACCTTCCGGTGAAAAAGCAACAAAAGGTGAGTTTCGTTGTTTGGAAAACAAATGACCTATCACTCTGTGACCCGCCGATGAAGTTACTTGCACCAGTGTAATGATATATGAATGAATCTCAAAATATTGAAGACCTGATTTTTCCTATCTGTAACGCACACGAACTGTTATATAAAACTAACAACTGACAGTAAGTAGTCTCATGGGCCTCGTCATTAATTAATGAAGTCATTCCATTGAGTTATGTTGACATGAGAAAGAGTTGTAGTTCAAAGTGCGCGTCTGTATGGATTTAATTGGCGTTGTCAGCGCAAAGATCACTCTTTCTTCTGTAATCTATCCGATTAATGTGACATTTTAGTTGGCATTTTCTTTGCTTTTACTTTTCTCTTATAACAAAAGCTTAAAGATATTAAGATGATCTATATCTTGTCGTGACAAAGCCGCGAAAAATAGCTACAAGGATAGATAGCTGTCGAACAAATTCATTTTTTTTGCCAACGTTATATAATGTAGTATAAAATAGGTAAATTGTAGTTTCTCAGACCAAAAATACATTTACTACTATAGTGATTTTCAAGCGTAGCTTGGATGTAGCCTAAAGCCGAAAATAAGAGGCACCCATTGAGGATCGAACTCACTTTCTCAGTCGTAATTGTTCTAACGAGACAAAATTGTAACCATTACACCACCTTACTATAGGGTAAGACACCTGGTTACCTCCAGGCGGTGTAATGGTTAGTGAACTGTTCACAAGAACATTACGACTGAGTACTAGATTCGATCTGACTACGTTCTATACTACTTTCGGCCTTGTCCAACATCTAAGCTACGCTTAGAAAATCACAATAAATAAGGAAAACATTTTAATTTACTTCTATAATTAGGGGACATACATTTTAAATGCACGTATATTGGCCTAGGAAAATTACATTGTGCACTGAATATATTAATGTTGTAACTTAGGGAAGGTTAGTGAATAGAATAATCAAACAAGGTTGGTAGTGAACGATAATACTTAAAACAAGAAAAACATATGATTTCCCACCTGCGCATAGAAGTAATCAACTGTTAGAAATAAGTAAACTGAATTCCACAATGAATCTCCAACGGCAGGATATCTACCAAGTGATCCACGCGTTCAGATGTGGCACGAGACCGAATTTAATGTGAACTATCCGATCCCGTAGGATCGGCCAAAAATCCCCCATATAAAACAGGGTCAGGTAGCTGTTTCCCGAGACGAGACGCTAACTTTCCACATAGCCTCGTCTGGAGATCCTCTCTGCCCGAAGGCAGAGGCATTTGACCAACAGAGCTGAAGACGAATCTCCAACGACAGACTATATTTAGTCGTCACCCCACGAGGGCGTCATGTGGCACAAAACCTTTTTAACGTGGGCATTTCCGAGCCATTAGGCTCGGCCAAAAAATACCCATTTGAACCCGTATAAACGGGTTCAGGGCCATTTTACCTCCCGAAGGAGACTCCGCCCTTCGGCGTAGCCTCCTTCAGAGTTCCTCTCCGTCCGTAGACAGAGATTGAACCGAACCGTCGCTTAGAAAGTGAACGACAGACCAAACTACAGTATTTACTACTGTATTTATATAAATAAGGGACATACCCATTATCGTCCGTGGGTATCCTACAAAAGTTACTCTCATAACTGATATAAAAACGGTTCAACTTATTATCAAAGATTTGAATATTACATACCTGGGATGGTCACTACCACGCGAACATGTACGAGCTTCCTTTCTCATTTCAAACACAGACATTATGAGAGTCCACCGTCATCAAACAGAGATACATGTAAGAAATAGGAAAAAAAATAGCCAATATGTTTGAAATCTTGTATATCACTTATGTAATAAATATATTTATGTCTCTATGTCATTTTTCTAAACCAAGATACTTCTGGTTTCCTACATATTACCTGTTGAAAAAACTTCTGAAAACATCAATATCTCTCATACAAAATAGAAAACACAGCAAGCCAATATGTGTAGCATTCATTATATATCAGTCTGTATTTGAAAAAATAATAAATAAGACATTACTTTTCTAGCTTTATATCACCATCATCAGTATAATCATTATCATCAGCATCCTCAGTCCCACGATCAGATTTTCCTCAGCACATCTTTTATTTGAAAGTCTGTGTAATCATTTAGGCATTAGCCCGTCTTGGGCAAGTTAACCTGAGACACAGCGAAAAAACACTCAATACTAAACAACAGCCCGTGCCTTTCCACTTCAGAAGGATCCTTGTGTTGCATTATGTCATTGTATCACGTGACCGTTGGTTTAATCATAAGAAGGCTCCCTTGCTAAATTTATTTTTTGACTTGGTTTTATGACAAAGGGAATCATCATTCAAGGAGGTCCCCTTCGAGCATCACCAGATAATCTGCGTACATAGCTATGGAGCCATAGTTGATATAACCAACTATACTATAAATTTATTTTGATACTATATATTTATTGACTAATTTATATATATAAATAAGATATTATATATTCGAAAAAATGAAAAATGCATGGAATAATAATGCAACACAAAATGTACTTAGAACAAAATGTATTGAAACAAGAAAGTGTACACAATATTTACATATAGTCTTTTGTATATTCCTGGTAAGACCGTTCCTGGAGAATGTGTTGACTGAGTCGCAGTCGGGCAGAGTCTCTGGTTGAATCTCTTGATTCCTCCTCTCTTCCCAAGTACCAACCATATTTATATGGTCGGTACTCCACTATGCAAATTAGGTGGATCCTACCACAACAATATGGTAATATATTAAATTTATGACCTACCACAACGCAAAGTTTAATTTATAAATTTATAAATTACAAATTAAATTTGGTGGTATTTTTATGTCCATTGATTTTTACATAAAAAAACTTTGTCAGGGCTGACATATCAAAAATATATGAAATTTCATATCACGGTTTTCTTTAAAAGATTTTGGGTATAAATGAATTTATGGAATTTATTAAAATGGAAAATATTTCAAAATCAAAGAGAAAAGAAATAACTGGTAATTTTAAGTGTTTCAACATAATGTATTTTTAATTTATCCTGCTGATAAGACGTTGAATTGGTTACAATTAGAATCCTATCAAAACTGTTTTTTGGAAATTGTTTCCATTAAAATTTGTTAGATAAATTGTTATTCAATTTTTAAAAAATTTTATTATATATTAAACATTTCTGAAAATAAATATAATGGTTTTGGCAATAAAAAAAATATATTCGTCCATTAATTTTCCATTAAAAAATATTATTTGCCCTTTTTTTACAAAAATGTATGCACCAGTCATTTATCTGTGAGAGAGAATGATATTGTCTTGGTCATTTCCAAAAAATTACAATGAATTTTGATTTACCTTTTCAATATCGAGAATTCAAAAATGAAAATAAAATGGAAAACCATGATTCTAAAAATTTTTGTTTTCAAGTTTTTAACCAAAAGAAAAAAAGCATATGGATTATAAAATTGATCTGTGAATAATTTTAAAGTTAAATATATATGCATCTCAAACTGATTTTATTTATCATTGAAATATTTATGAAAAATTCTAAGATGGAATAAGAAAATTTAAAAAAAAATTGGAAATTCTTTTATGCAATCATATTTAGAACTCATTTCTCAATAAATTTAAACCTTTTTTTAATTTTTTTTTATTTTTTTTTTTGATTTTACAACAATTTCATTCACTCAAAAAATTTCTCTGTAATTTAATTTTAAATAAAAAATTGATTTTTTTTAGATCATTTTAATCAAAGAAAAGACAAAATTTAAACTTTTCCAATATAAAGTGTTTTTTTAACATCTTGATTAAACGCAAAAAAACAATTTTATCTCTTTGCTATGGTCATGCATTCAAAATAAAAAGTTCGTTCGTATTATTTTACAAAATATAAACAATAAAACTATAAGAATTAAGTCTCATGATTTCAAAACAAACAAAAGTATTTGTGAAGATTTACTTGAAATTTACTCAACAGTTTTCTTGTGAGTTGGTAAAACATTCAAAATATTTTTAAATTTGCAAATAACAAATGTTTAAATTTTTTTCTTTAACATTCACACAAATAATTGAAAATTAAAATCAAAATAAAAGATCAACATGAATGAAACATTTAATTAATTAATTTATTTAAAATATTATAAATAATGGCAAATTCTTAAATTCTCCAATCATTAAAAATTTCTTTGTTTTAAAAGTAAAACAAATATTTTCTAATTATTTAAACATTCAGCTTCACCTTTGATCAAACAATCTTTGATTTTTATTATCTTTAAAGAAATCATCAAATTTTAATCATGGAAAAGTTATATTTCAAAAGAAAATAATAAATAAGTGAAGAAAAAGGTCTTACTTTTTTGTTGTTGTTTTTAATTTTTAATATGAAAGAATTTATTTATTGTAAAACTCAAGTATAAATTCTTTATCTTTTGCATTTTTTTTGAATAAACAAAAAAATTTTAAATTTAAGAAATTTAAACTCATAAAAATTTTTCAAATTTACAAGATTTTTCATTCATATATCTAAAAATAACTGAAGGCGTTCAAAACCTTTAGTCTAATATTAAGAAAAAAAATAATTTTTATTTAAAAACAATTTATAACAAAAAAGGAAATTTTTTTTGAATTGATTTTAAACCCAAAAATAAAAATTTTTATTATTAAAATTAAATAAAAAAAAAACCTATAAAAATGGAATTTTTAAACAAAAATTTTTCAACATTTGAAGATGAAAATTGATTTGAAAATATAGAATCATTTTGAAAAAAATTTCGAAAATGAAATTTTTGAACAAGTCCAAATTAAAAAATTTTCAAGGAAAAATGTATTTAAAAAAATCTTTCTTTTATTTATAAAAATTATTTCCGAAAAAAATTTTTTTCTATTCAAAAAATGACATATAAAAAAATTTATTTGAAAAAAAATATTAGTTTAAGTTTGTTTTTCAAAATTTAATAAAAATTTTTCCAAAAATTCTAAATTTCCTTTGAAAAATATTTTTGGTGAGAAGATGGATATTTAAATTCTTAAGTTTCAGGTTTTGCTTTTTCCTTTAAAAAAATATTTTGGTGAATTTATCTAATTTTTTTTAAATAACAAAACAAAAAATTTGTTTTAAGTTTATTTTAAATTCATTTTAAAAATTTCTTGTAAATTTTTTCAAATTAATTAGAATGAAATTTAAAATTTTAAAAAAAGAATTTCAATTAAAAAAAATATTTATTCCAATAAAATATAAAATTTTTCCTTTGTTTTAAAGGAGTAAAAATAATTTATATTTTTATTTTTTTTTTTTATTCAATTTTTTTTTTTTTGGACCTTTTTTCCTTTTTTTTTTTCTTTTTTTGTAAATGGTTTTGATAAAATTTTAAAAAAATTTCAAATTTTTTTATTTTTTGTTTAATTTGTTCTTTTTTATCTAAATTTTTAAAAAAAATATATTTATATAATTTCTAACAATTTTATAATAAACATTTTATTTTTTTAATGTTATAAAAAAAAAAATAAAAGGACTTCATATTTAAAAAATTGAAATTTCCTTTGATTGCATTATATAAAAAAGTTTTTTTTTTTATTAATTATTAAAAATTATTTTGAATTTGGAAAAAAAGTTACTTCATTTTATCAAAAATTTTTCCTCAAAAAATAAAATTTTTATTTTAAATTTATTTAATTTTTTTTAATAAGTTTCAAAAAAAAAATATAAATTTTATTTTTTTTATATTTTTTTTTTTTAAGATGTTTATTCATTAAAAATTTAAAAATTTTTTTATAATTTAAAAAAATAAAATTTCTTAACTTTTAATTCTATTTATTTAAAAATGACTTTTTTTGAAATTTTTAAGCAAAATGGATTGCATATAAAAAATTAAATAAAAAACTTTTTTTTTTTTAACTTTTAATTTTCCCGAAATTTTTTTTTTCATTTTTTAAATAAAATATATATTTTTTTAAAATTTTTTCCCTAATGTTCTTTGAATTTTATTTTCAAAAAAAATTTGTAATTAAAAATTTTCAAAAAAAAATTCTGTAAAATTAAAACTTGATTTTTTTTTTCCAATTAAATTTAAATTAATATTTTAAATTAACTATTTAAATTTTTTGAATAAAAATTAAACATGATTTTATAAAATATTATGTTTTAATTTTTGATTTATTTTCTGGATTTAATTTAAAATATTTATTGTTTTTGAATTATAAAAAATTTTTTTAAATTCTTTTCATATAATTAATTTTGATATTGATATCTAAATTAAATTTTTTTATGGATTATGTAAAATGTTCTTTAAAATATTTATTCTTAAATTATTATAAATAGTCTATTTCTTTTTAATTTGGAAATAAAAATTGTTTTTCAAAATGATTTCTGTTAATTTTTAATTTCAAAATAAAAAAATTTGGTGAAAAATTTTTATTCTAAACAAAAATTTTTGTTTGTATTATATTTTAATTTTATTTTTCATATTTTTTTTTTTTGTAATAAAAATAAAAAATAAAATTTAAATGAAATTGAATTTCATAATTTCTTCCATTTTAAAATATCATTTTTTTTGTATTTTATTTATATATATTTTAACATATTTAATGAAATTATTTAAAAAAAAGTTCCTTAAAATTTTTTTATAAAATTTAAATATTTTTCTGATGATTTTTTACTAAATTATTTTAAAATGAAATTTTTTTTATAAATTTTTTTAAAATTTCAACAAATTGATAATTTATATTCTCATTCTTGTAATTCAAGAATATTAAAAATAAAATCTGTGTGTAAAAATTTTTATTTACATTAAATTATTTTTTTTTATGAAAATTTTATTATTTTTTTAAATTATTTTTTTTTTTGTATCTTATTTCTTTTGTTATTAAATTTTTTTTATGAATTTTTATTAAATTTTTTCAAATAGTTTTAAATATATATATAATTATATATATATATATTTTTTTTAATTAATGTATTTCTTCAAATTTCAAAAAATTTATTTCAAATTTGGTTATTTTAAATTTAATATTTGTTTTTTATTATATCTTTTTTAAATAAAATTTATTTTAAATCAAATTTTATAAATTCTTTTTAATTTTTCAAACTTCTTTTTTAAATTTTTTCCTATAATTATAATGTTTTTTATTTTTTATTTTTGTCTTTAAAAAGAAATTAATTAAAAAAATTATTTTTTGAAACAATTATAAAAAATAAATTCATTCATTTTATTTGAATTTTTCATATTTTTTTTTAAAATAAAAAAATTTATTTTTAATTAAATTCAAAAAAATTATTTTTTTCCATATTATATAATAATTTTTTCTAAAGATAAATGTTTTAAATATAAATTTATTTTATAATGTA
This sequence comes from Acanthosepion pharaonis, assembly GCA_903632075.3. NCBI lineage: Eukaryota > Metazoa > Mollusca > Cephalopoda > Sepiida > Sepiidae > Acanthosepion > Acanthosepion pharaonis. Next base: position 10,728 of record CAHIKZ030004444.1, on the reverse strand, counting down.
ACTCAATAAAAAAATTAATATAAAAATATATTAAATGGAAAAATAAAAATTTAAAAAAATATAATGCAAAATTGTATTTTTTTTTTAAATCAAAATTTTGTAAATTAGAAAATTTAAAAAAAAAAAATAAAAAAAAATTTTGCATATCAAAAAATTCCAAAAAGAATTTTGTTAAACATTTTTTATTAATTTTCAAATATTATTTATGATCAATTTTAAAATTTTTAAAAACTAAAAAGAAATGATTTAATTTTATAAAAAAAAAAAGAAATGTAATTGAAAAAGATTAAAAAAACAAATTTTGAAAAAGTTTCGAAAGGAAAAAAGTTTCATTTATAATTGATTTAAATTTAATCAAAAATAATTTTAATTTTTATTTTTATTATTAAAATTTTAAAAGAAAAATTTTAAAGAAAATTAAAGGCAAATAAAAAAATTTCTCATCTAAATTAAATGAAACAGTAATAAAATAGAAATTAAATGAAAAGACAATTCTTTTAAAAAAAATAAAATAAATAAGCATTATAAATTATTTATATTTAAATTTTGAGGTATTTTTTTAATTTTATTTTTTGAATTATAATAATTTATTTAAAAATTTTCAAAACTGAATTTTTTAATTTTAAATTTTTAAAAAATTCTTTAAAAAAATCATTAAATTTATAGATAAGCAATATTTTTTTTAAATAGATTGCTATTATCAAATAATTAATTAAAACATACAGTTAAAAATCAAGTTTGTGCATTAAAAATTTTTTTTTTAAATTTTTAAAAAAATCAAACCAAAATCTTCTATTTTTTTATTATAATTCCATATGAAATGGAAATTTTCTTAAAAAATTATTTTTATGGTTTTTATATTTTTATTGTAAAAAAAAAACATTAATTATATTTTTTTATATATTTTAATCTATATAAAAAAATATGTTATATTTATTATAATATTCTTAGATGATTGAAAATTTTAAAAATTGTTTTTTTAATGGAAATTTTACCAATAAATAATATAAAATTTATTTGATATGGATTTTTTTTTTTTTTATAAAAAAAAAAAAAATAATATTAATAAAATTTTGCAAATTTTTTAAAATAAAATAATCATTTTGATTTTAGTTGAAAAAATTTTTTTTTTGCATTGTTTTATTAAATAAAACTTTAAATATTAATTTGAATTTCATTTTTAATTTTATTTTAGTTTTTTGAAGAAATATTTTTTATTATTCCTGTTTGATTTTCATTTAATGGAAATCAAATTTTTTTTTTTAAATCAATTAAAATAATAATGAAAAAAGCCCTTTTCATTTTCACTTTAAATCTCATTTTCTTTCAAATGAACTGGGGTAATTTTCATCATTAAAATTTTTTTTTTTTATATATATATTTAATTATATATATATAAATTTTGTTTAAAATCATTTTTTGAACGTTTAACAAGAAACTTCAAAAAGAAATCAACAATTTGAAAATTGAAACATTTAAAAATACAAATATTTTAAATGTTTACAAAACAAAATATTTTTTTAACTGAAATTGACAAATGATTTATTTTTTTTCTTTAAATAAAAAAGGAAAAAACAAAATTTTTTTTTTTTATTTATTCATCAGGATTTAAAATGTAAATTTTTCAAATTCATCCTTAATATTTAAATTTCCAAATTTTTAATGACATATAAAAAAGAAATAAAAAAGAAATTGAATGAAACAATCATTTAAAGATAAAATATTTTCATTTAATTAATAAAAAGTTTTAAATGAATGTAGGAATATAATTTAAAAGATTTTATAATTTATTTATTATATATATTTGAAAAATTTTTAAAATATTTTATTTTTTTTTTTTTTTTTTAAGCATTCACCCCAAGCAAGGCGGGAAGCCACTAGGACGCAAGGGGTTACAGAAAATTTGGAGCAAGATCAGATAGGAGTGATAGAAGAAAGGATGAGGAGAAGGATAGTGGATAGATCAAGGCAACTGGAGATGTCGATTGACATTACATTTGAATAGCTGGAGATTATAGCTCTCAGGGAAACTGGAATAGGGAAGGGAGTTCCACAGGCGAGAGGTGCGAGACATGAAGCTATTGGAGTAGAAGAGACGGCTACATTTAGGAGTTTCGACAGTGAAGGGGTGAGAGCGGGATGCCAGCCTCGTAGGGCGCTTGAACTCATGAAGTCTGGGAACCAGCGAATGCAGCTCCTCGAGCAATTACCATGAAAGTATTTGTAAAACAGACAGAGAGAGGCGACGGCGCGTCTGTGAGAAAGTGACTGTAGACGAGATGCCAGATCAGGGCCAATTATATTGCATATCCGCCTCTGGAGCCTATCAAGAACCCCGAGGCAAACAGAAGGGGCTCCAGACCATATATGGCAGCAATACTCCATGCAAGGGCGAATTGTTGATTTGTAGATCTGGAGGATCGATTCCGGGAAGAAAAATTTCCTGGCGCGGCACAGGGAGCCAACTTTCCTTGCGGTGGACGAAGCAATTGACTCAATGTATTTGTTCCATCTCAGGTCAGCAGTCAACGTGAGACCGAGCAGCCGCAGAGAGTTGCTCTCGAGAAGTTGAGCGTCAGACATTCTAATGGAGGGCAAGGAAGGATCTCTGTGGTGATTAATAGAGAGCAGTTTTGTTTTGAAGCGTTAAAGTTGACCAGCCAATTCATGCCCCAGTTCACAACCGATTGGAGGTCCTTTTCGAGACGCACGGCAAGGTTAGTTTTGTCAGCGACACTAGATTTGTTTTTGAGGCAGGAATAAATTGTGGTGTCATCCGCGTAGATGCCAACTTGGGAATTTATGGCGTCAGGAAGGTCATTTATGTAGATAAGGAATAGAGTGGGGCCTAGGATGGAGCCTTGAGGAACACCTGCGTTCGTGGGATAGGAACTGGAGGAGAATCCGTTGAGAACGACCTTCAATTCACGGTTTGACAGGAATGATTGTATTAGGTTAAATAATCGACCCGTAATGCCATAACCCTGGATCTTGCGGAGAAGGCCGGCATGCCAAACCCTATCAAATGCTTTGGAGATATCTAGTGCCACGGCTCGGGCTTCCCGTTATTTTGAAGAGCTCGGTAGACTGTTTCAGTGATGGCTGTGAGCACATCAGCTGTAGATCTGGCAAAGCGGAAACCATATTGCTTGTCTGAGAGCAGATTATGGGATGTGAGGTGGTTAACCACCCGGTATTGATTAGGGCTTCAAAGACTTTTGCCGAAGAGGGGAAGGAGACTGATAGGACGGTAGTTGGAAGGGTCAGAGGGGTCGCCAGGAGTTCTTGAAGACAGGAACAATCAAAGAGGACTTCCAGCAGTCAGGAAAACAAGATTCCTTGAGGCAGTAGTTGTATAGTTTAGAAAGGGCGGGCGCCAGTTCAGGCGCGCATTTCTTTAAGACAATGGCTGGTATCCCATCTCCACCACTAGCCTTGTTGGGATCTAAATTGGAGATAACGCCCAGTACCAAAGACGGGGTTATGTTTAACCCACTCAATATGGCCTCAGTTCTAAGAGGGAAGTCGGGTATGGGTACACCGGAAGAGTCGAGCGTCGAGTTGAATGAAAATTTCCGAGCAAAGCATTCAGCCTTGTCGGTAGAGGAGGTCAAGACTTCGAACTGGTTGAATAAAGGAGGTATAGAGGGTTTGCAATTGTTCAATACACTCTTGCAGAGACGCCAATAATCTTTGGAGCCAAATTTGCGAGATGCAATACGTTCCTTCATTCAAGCCGCAAATAGTGACTTAGCATCATTTAGGACACGCTTACATTCGTTACGGGCGGAGGCAAAGAGACGTCTATTGCAGTCAGACATGTCGCTACGGTATAGGTGGAAAAGAGTGGTTCCTATGGGCGATGGCGGCTGAGCAAGCAGCCGAGAACCAGGGGGAGCGCGACTTAACCCTATATTTCCTTGATGGGATGAAAGCGTCGATTCCAGCTTTAACCCAGGAAGAGACCTCAGAAGCACATTCTTGGACGGGGGAGCTTAAAGACTCCATCCCAGGGGACATCGCGGAGGAAATCACGGAACGCGTCCCCAGCTCAAATTTGTTGATAATAGAACGAAAGTTCTAGTGGTAGGAGGTTCTTTATAGGGGGTGGAGTTAAAGGAGATGTTAACCGATTTTACTGCATGGTCAGAGTTACCAAAAGGGCATAGTTACGAGGCGCTGCAGGATTCGGGGATGGAATAAAAACACAGGTCGAGTAAAAGGCTTTACCTTCCCGGTTGAAGGCAAAACAATGGGGGAAGTTAATCATCTCTGTGAGGGAATGGGAGATTGAAAAATTAAGCGTTTGAATGCCTGCATGATCAGTAGTAGCATTCTTAAGCCACAGAGTGTGATGGGCGTTAAAGTCTCCAAACACAAAATGTGAGCAAACGGGTGGAGGAAGAGAGCCTTGTCTATGTTGTCAAAATGCTATCAAGTATCTCACAGTCTTGAGAGGATGGAGATATTCTTTCATAAGAAATAGCTTACATATTTATTGAAAAGAGAGAGTAACAGACACATGTATGACTGGTCAAATTTCATATTAAAGAGAGGACTCTCTGGCCAGAGGGAGATGTTCTTGATCGTGAGACATGTTCCGAAAAATGTAAATTAAAGAGTCTTTTCTGAGGAGAGGAAGGTCAAGGATAGATTTTTATGAAAAAATAAAATCATTTTTCAATATGAAACAAGGTTTGTCATTTGAGAGCCAGTACATTTAAATGAGTTTGCAGTGAGGAAAGATTTTTTTGTTAAGTTTGTCCTAATGCCCTTTTGTTTTAGAACGAAATATTGAGGGGTTAGGGTGGTTTTTGAAACAAGGTTTAGGGTTTTTTTTCAAATTGTAACTCATGTTGGGTTTTATTTTTTGAGAAGGCCCAAAAATTCAAAAAATGAATTTTGTCTCAATATTCTTTTTTAGATGATTTTGATAAAATTTATATATTTTGTGGCAGGTTTGCTGCCCACCGAGGTGACTTTAGGACACTTTCCATGCGCCAGGCATTGGTTTATTATTAACTGTTGATCAGAAAATTTGAAAGACGCTAATGTGCAGTTAGGGCTCCTAACTTTTAGTCGGAAACAGCAACCAGAGAACTGTCAGATTGTACCCTCAGAATGAAGAGAATTGCCACAGACTGACTGGATCACATTAGAAACAGACCTGCATAATACAGAGGCCTGGAGAGATAAGACAGTACTTTAACCCCTTTTAAACAAGAAAACAAATTTAAAATCCTGTACTCATGTCCATTTAGAAGGAGGAGGTTGACCGACAAAAAAAGAGTACCTTTTTAATTACAGATAACAAAAAAATTTTCAAAAAACAGAGGGAAGGATTGGATTATATAACAGGTAAGGAGTCCTTTTAAATAGCTATTGAAAAATTAAGTTTTAACTTACTATAAGTCCCATTGTCTATTCTAAAAAAGAAATTTTAAATAATTTTAAAATTTATTTCAAGGAAGTGAGATACTGTCATGAATGTTATTAACTGATGAGACAAAAATGCATCTAGTCAAAGACATTCCTTTTCCATTTTTTTTTTTTTTTTTATAACATTTCCTTCCAAATTTTTTTCTACTAAACTATTAAATAAATAAGTAATTTCTCTCATTGGGAAAAAATAGAAATTTTTGGAGGAGGGGGTTAAAAATAAAAAAAAATTTAAAAAATAAAAAACAAACATAAAAAAAAAATTAAAAAATAAAATGCATTCAAGAGGAACGACAAGACAAATGCCAACAAGTAATGACTGTCTACAATCGACATGATGATGGTGACTGAATATCTGGATTTTACCTTGTGTCCAAGCGTCAAATTGGTTTTGAAATCATCACCAATAAGCCCCCCACCATAACTGGGCTTGGGAGATATGTCTAAGATTTGGAAAAAGGAGATAGAAAATAAAAAATTTCGCTTTCAGACAATATATTTTTGAAAAAGGGTACTGTCACAACATTGTTAGAATACTGATGTTAAAAACCTCATCTAGTCAAAGACATTCAATTTTCCATTTTCTAGTTTTTTTTCTTTGTTAACATTTGGACCGGGATTTCTTACTAAACTATTAAATAAGTAGAATCATTGGGACAAAATGCCTTTATGTCTTATATCTCAATTTGAGATGGAACTCTCTTCCCTTCTCCTGTTTCCCTGTGAGTTATAATCTCCAGCTATTCAAGTGTAATGTCAATGTTATTAACATCTCCAGTTGCCTTAATCTATTATCTTCTATCCTTTCTTCTATCACTCCTATCTGATCTTCCTATTTTCTGTAATATTTTCGTCCTAATGGCTTCTTTTTTTGGGGTTTTTTTAAAATTAAAAAAAAAAAATATATATATATATATATATATATATATATATATATATATATATATATATATATATATTTGATTGTACACAATTCACATAAAAAACTATTTGAAAGATTAAGAATTTGTAAAATGATGATGTGGTTCTTATCAAAAACTGCCAATTTTGTAGCTCATGGATAATTTTAAAAGTTCTGATTAAAATTACTCTCTTAACAACCTTGATAAGAATGTTTGCCAGAAATATTTTCAAATTTAATGATACAAATAAAAAAACATTTAGTACTTTATGAAATGTGAAAAATAATCCTTTCAAATTTTATGTATATTTAAGAATTAAAATGTAAACAAACAAATTTGATCCTGACAGAAATTGAACCCAGAACACAAGCATACCTTATAATTTCATAATTAGAGATTTAATTTGACTATATAGAATAAGAATTCATACTCTGTTCATATGAGGGACTATTTGGCATTTGTTTATATATTCAATGATAGAAAAGTTATTTTAAAAATTAGGTTATGAATAAATCTTGTTTACATAAGATCATTTGATGAAAAATTTTAACTCTCTCCTTCCTTTTAGCTTTAATAATACAGTGGTTTAAACAATTGTAAATATTAAACCAAATAATTCTTTTTAATTCTATTCATACAAATTTTGTACATAGTAATTAAAATAAAAAAAAATTATGGTTATAATCAAGTTTTTGATTTTCTGAGTGAAATAATTTTTGTTTTCATTTGATCAGTTTAAAGAAAATAAATCTAATAGAAAATTTTTGTTTTGGAAATGAAGAAACTACTGAACAAAGGAGATAATAAAATGAAAGTTGAGCAACGTTAATTTCTACAAAGGCTTTTTTTTTTAAATAATTTTCAATAATCTTGATTATTTACAGAAATGGATGACTGAACATTACCAGATTATGACAAGGCATTTTTAAAAAACATCAACATATTCACAAAGAGAATAAGTCTAAAATAAACGAAGAAAGAAAAATTATTTATGATTTAGTTTTAGCTTCCTTAATGAACTGGGCTGACCTAAAATGAAAGATTATCAAAAAGCATTAATTTTATTATTCATTTTAAATTATTATTTAAGTGTTATCTGATAGATTTTCACCAATAATAAAAAAGACAGCATTCAAAGATAATTTGCATTTGTTTTACAGAAATTACAAAACGAGCAATAGATAGTTACAAGTTCATAATTAAAAAAAAACATATTTTCTGAAAGGAATTAGAAAGTAATTAACAGGATTAGATTAACAAATTCTGTTCATCAATTAAATTATAATAAACCAAAAAAGAAAGTCTCTTATGATGACACAGAAAGTTATTTTAATTTACAAATAATTATCCTTCTGACTTCATGTTTTTAATACCAGAATAATTGACCAGTTTAGATATTTATAACTAACCTTTCAATACAAAGGACCAGCCATAGTTTAATATTATATATTAAAAATCTCAAAAGGATAGAACTGACAATTTTAGTGATAAATTGGATAACTAGATATAACTTATGTTCAAAGATGAAAAGATATTTGCAATCTAAAACATTACTTTATAAACATGGAAGCTTTGTTTTATTATCAATTCCAAGATGAATTCACTATTTGATAGAAAGCTGCTGATTTTTTTTTAACATAAAATAACTTTTTTTTTTAAGGAGAATAATAACCTTACTGAGGTTGTGCAGAAAATAAACACAAATTGACTTGTCTTCATGGTTTTTGAATTTTTTTTTAAAAGGCTGTGTTTAACACAGGTTAACAAAAATGTAATTTCAAAATATTTTTTTCTTCTTTCACTTTTTTTCCATTGTCTCCATTTATTTATTTTCTCTTTTTGAAAACAATCATGTCCGACATCTTTACTTTTCCTAGTTGATAACCAAGTTACAATGACAGTGTAAAATAATTGTTTTTTATCTACAAAATATTCACAAAATCATACACGTGAGATATAAAAGGGAGAAAGAGAAATCAAAGGAAGTGTAGAGAAGCTAAAATCATTTCAAGACAATCACATTAAGATAGCTTCTTATTTTGTCGGATTTTAAATCATTCTTCAAACTTTTTGGGGGTTGTTGGATTCAGGGAGGTCCTTTTCTTTGTCTGTACATTAGGAAGTAATGTTCAAAGAGAAAGGTGGGGCACCAGGGATATGCAAATTCTCATTCTGTTTATTCCATTCGGCATGTTATCTACAGTACATTTTACAGTCTCCAGCAATTGTCAGCTCAGAGTTGAAAATAGTTAAATCAAATTATATTAAAATGTTATCAAAATGATTTTTCTCAAAATATGTGTGTCATTTAAACATAATTGAAGAGTAAATACAAAAGAGACTGGAAATCAAGGCGTGCAAGAAATGGCTTTGGACATTCGGAGGGATATGTTGTTTTTTTTTTGTTCTTTTCAAGTTTTTTTTTTCGGATGGGGACACACGAAAAAAATAAGAGTTAGGTCAGCAATTGATATAATTTCATCAGCTCAGTTGAACAATCAAAAATTTTACATTTATCTTTATAGCATTCCTATATTTGGCATTGGTGTCGTCATTATTGTTGCTGCTTGCCCTTATTACTGGTCTTGTCTTTGATTACATGCACTTTGCAGAAAGAAACTAAAAAAATTTTTTTTTTTCTCTCTTCTGTATCAGTTTGTTTTGAAGGGGAAGGTAAATGAAATTTTTTTCAAGATTTGATATGGAATGTCATGTAATCTGATTTAAAATTTAAAACTGACTTTACCTCATATTGCAAATACCTGCTTAAGTTTTAACAACATTATTTTTTTTTAACAACTGCTAAAAATTTAAAAAAAAAAATCAGTGACATGTTGAAACTAAAAGCAATAACAGCCCCAATGCAGAAACAATCCAGTTATATAAATTCACTTTATATACAAGAAAGAAAGAAAAAGAATCTTGTGATTTTATGTTGTACACAAGACACAACTGATATAGCTTTCCTAGAGTTGTTTACTTGCTTTCTGCTTTTTATTAGTAAAATTCATCAGAATGGGCTTTTTTTTTTTTACAATTTAAAAAAAAAAAAAAATGTCAAAAGTTTTAAACAATATATATATATATATATATATATATATATATATATATATATATATATGAGAAAAATAGCTTCTGCAAAAATATTTGTGCTGCATGGTAAATCAATAAAAAAAAAAGGTAAAATCTTTTTCTTTGTTTTAACTGAGGTCCAGGGAAAAAAAATTCAAACATTAGCTGAAGAGTTTGGTGTCCTTCTACCACTGGGGATAACAGCATAAGTGGGATCTGCATAGTCATATCTACCATTTGAATGATAATCATACAGATCTCCTGAAGAAGCTGGAGACTCCATTTGTATTGAATGGGGCCAGGAAGGAGGGGCACTGTGTCCCCAGGCCGAATGTAAAGCCATGGTTCATGGCTACTTTGAGAATTGTCCTGTGGTTTATAATGGGGATTATCCCTGTGATGACGTGGTTGTTGACGTGGTGGCTGATTTCTACAACCATTGCCATGCCAACCTTCTCTGGATCCTGCTGGGTAAGGGGGAGGATGCTTTGGATGAGGTTCACTTGGATAATCTGGAGGGTAAAAACGTTCATCTCCATTTGGTTGTGGGTTGTAGGGGGGAACATAAGGTGGTATATGTGACTTCTCTTGATAATTCAGGTGTGCATTCATTCTGTCCAGAAAAAGAAAATAAAAATTAGTACAAACCAAACATTGCCATTTTTTTTTTTTTTTTTTTTTTAGTCATTGTATTGAAGATAGTTCCAATTAATTTCTCAATCTTTGGAGTTTTAAAACAAAACAGCCCTCTGATGAAGGCACTAAGTTTGAAGCATGAAAAAACAAAGAACAGAAAATTAGTCCAAAATAAACATTCATTGGATTTTCTTTATCAAATTTTAGAAAAATACTGTAGTTTTCATTCACTAAAAATATTTGACTATTTAGGGTTTCATATTTAATCTAGCAATCCAGAATTAATAATTTAACAGTGGTTCTCAATCGGGGTTCATATGGACATGGGGGTGGGGCAGTTCATGTAAGATTAGTGTGGGTCCACAAAAAAAAAAAATTGGGGGTGGTCCACAGTAATATTTTATTGGTCTATAGAGCACTTTCACTTGGAATGGTTGTTACAACTGAGAACTGGAATTTCTTATTACTCACATATTTTAAAATGGTTTTTATTACGAGTTATTTTACTAGTGTACGTAAATGTTCCATAGAATTTAATTGTTAAATAAAAGTTTATTTTTATTAAATTAGTTGTACTTCAAAATAAAGCATATATATATATATATATATATATATATATATATATACACATACACACACACAGACACACTTACTATTCTGTAATTCCTAAACTTATCTA
>CAHIKZ030004443.1:0-10000 GCA_903632075.3 Acanthosepion pharaonis | reverse complement strand
AAATTGAGACCATTCAATTTTTCTGCATGAGATTAAAAATATGGATATGTCTTTTCAGTTTTGACTTCTACAATATAATGAGCCATTCCAAAAACATAAAAGAATCTTCACATTTTTAAGAAATATGGAAACCAGATGAAAACAAATTTTAATGATTTCTTATTTTCTAATGAAATCGACTCAAATACTACTACATGCCCTAAAAAAGTGAAAAAGATTATCGAACTTGCTCTTTTGACAGATTTCATTAAGGTTTTTATGGTTACTCAACCAGGTAAATATTTCTTGAAGAGTTTAAATGAATTTTAAAATCATTGTTTACAGTGCAACAAAATTGTCTTTAAAAATTTACTATGGTCTCCCAAACAAAATACTTCATGATCCATTTCATAAATTTTCATTGATTATGGCATGACACAGTTTTTTCTCAGTATTGGGGTCAAAAACAAAATTTTTTGCACATTTGAAAAAAAACACACCAGTAAGTTTTAAAAAATCTTGCAAAAATAAAATATAAAATCTCTGTTAGTGTTTGAAAATCTGTCAATATTTAATTTAAATTTATCCCTTTGAAACTTTTTTTCTAAGATGTTACATTTTCTCTTAACACTGGGGGTTTTATTCAAAAATGCTTCTAAAATTGTAAGGTTACTGAATGGACACTGGCTGATGAGGGTCCATAACACTGTGGTTGTGCAGATGTATATGCCAATATATTAAATCCCCCATTCATAACTGCAAAAATAAATGTTGTTACTTTTATAAAAAATAGTTTTTGTAATTTTTTTTGTTTTTTTGTAAAATATTTTCGACAGTTTACTTAATTCAAAACTATTTTTTTAAAATGTCCAATTTATTTTGTGGTTTACGAATATTTAATATCTTGTAAAAAAAATGTTTTATGTTCCAAAACTTTGGGAACCATTTTACGAGACACATTTCAAAAGATTTAAAAACATTTTGTCATTTATTTATTAAAAGGAATCATAAAAAAAAACCTAAATCAATAGTAAATTAATTTTTTTTAAAATTTAAATAAGAGAAAACAGCCATCAGATAAAAAATTTTCTTCAGAACATTCTACTTTAAGTATTCTGATATAAAATTTAGTGAACAAGCTGACTACAAAATGTCTTACTTTTTTAAGTTCAGGCATTTTTTCAGTCAGAAACAATTTTCAAAATGCCAAGGAATTCTTAAAAAGAGCTGCTTTTAACTAATATAGTCACTAAAATTCAAGCCACGACGATTTTCTTCAAATTTAAATATATATATATATATATATATATATATAATAAAAAAGATATATATTTTGTAAATTGTGTGTGTGTGTGTCTGTGTGTAATTATTTTGACATCATTACTGGGGAAAATGGTATTAAAATTAATGTAATTATTTTATTTTTGTATCAATTTTTTAATATATCTGAATATGCTTTAAAAATTTTTGTTTCTTTAAGATTATTAACATCCAATATTCTTCTATCAACTAAAAAAAATAAATTTTTCAACAAAGTTTCAAATGTTGTCAAAATGACAAAAAAAATTTAAATACTCAAAAAACAAGAATCCTTTTACAGTTCGAAAAATCAATGATGTATAAACACATTTTCAAATTCTTTTCTACAACTGAATTTTTGGCTTAAAATATGACATTCTAGTAAACTTGGTGTCACCCCACAGGACATTGTAGCCTAACACATCAAGTGAAGTAGTTAACGAAATATTAAATTCTTTTCATTTAGAGCTTATTTGCAGGATGACAATAAGAATGGACCAGACATTTGACAACTCATCATTAAAATTAGCAAAAGATACCCAAACAAACACAGCAAATTTTCTAAGACCTTGATTAAAAATAAAATTTGGGCTCGATTATATTGAGAAATTAAAACAGCAAGATAAACTTTGTTAAACACCCGCCATATTAATCACACAGTTGAAACTGAGTTTTTTTTTATTCATATGTATAATTTTCACATGTTCTCTTACCATATACACACATTTGTTTTCCCAAATTTTATTCCTAATTGAGACATTTATTTAATTTATGCCTTAAATTTCACTATTTCCGTTATTAATAAAAATTTCTTTCTGCTTGATGTTTATTTTTCCTTTAGAATGTTTAGAATCATTTGTCCTTTATATTTTCCTTTCCAAATTTTTTTCATTTATTTATATTTCATCAAAGTCTATGATTTAATTTTTTTCTTTCTATTGATCATTTCTTTTTCCTTTCTTTTTATTTCGACCATTCTTGTCCAAGTTTCGAAAGAAGAGGTACTGTTTCGACATCTCTTTTTAGTTGGTTCTTCCATTTTTTTAATTTTTTCTATTTTTTTTTCCTTTAACTAGTTTTTTCGATCCTCACTAGATGCCCCATACTTTCGGCATTGTACCACATTTAAGGTATGCTTGGAAAATAACTATAAATCAGAACAAAATTCAGTTTTTCGACTTTTCATTAATTAAGGCGTTTGATGTGTTTTAAAAATGTAAAAAAAAATTTCTACCAAGATTTTCTTTAAAAAAATTATAAAATAATTTAATTTATTTGTGAATAAGACCTGAAAGTTTCAATAAAATCCTTCAATTATTCAATGTTCGCAAGATTTTTCAAAACAACGTAATTTTACCAGAAAAATAGCGCCAAATTTCTTAATACTAATATTTGCTGCCCCGCTCATGCAAGAAAAAACAAGATTTTTTTATCAAAATTTTCAAAAGTGCTACAAAGGATTAACAAATAAAATAACAAATAACAAATTTAATTTTTAAATTTTACTTTGTTTTTTCCTTTTAATAATAACAAACATTTTGATGATAAAACTGTTTTTTTATTAAGTTTTTTTTTTTTTCCATGTATTATTGGAGGTACCTACACGTATACTTGTCAGAAAAAAGTTGAAATTGAAATAATAAAAGTGTGTTTGGAAAATCCAAATACATCCACACATAGAGGACATTATAAACGGTCTAATAAGCGGACCCGAAACATGCTCAATGAATCGATTGTGACTAGGTCGCTTGCAGCCACCGAAATCGAGCGTAAACATATGCCAACCAAAATATACACTGGCTGTCAGGTATGAACCGTACGGTAGGTTGTTTTCTCGACCGTAGTACCCGGCAAGCCAAATATTGGTACATGTCTTCGTTGGCAGTTCCGATCCTGTATCACGCTCTCTGAAATGAATTCGTTTTTCGAAGACGATCGCCTAGTGGTTTGTTGTGTCCCCACGTGGCTAAGGGTTATTAACTTGTGACCTGTTATAACATATGGAACGCAAGGGCGGCAGAAAAAAAAAACAGCGTATAAACTACCAAACGAATGTGTAAATGAATGGCAAAACAGGGTTTAGGAGAGATAAGGAAAAAAAAACAATATTTACTAAGAACTACAAAAGATAGAAAATTGTAGAGAGCCATGACCGTTAACGTCCTGAGATATGGTACATAGAAGAAGAAACAATGACAAACTAATATCTTACTAAAAAAAAAAAAGAAAAATAGCCCTAACTTTGCCATGGGATATTTAATTATTTTTTTTAAAAATAGTTACTTAATAAGCCGGCAATATATGTCCATTGTTTTCGCTAAGCATGCCTGGTAAATGGTTAATCGAGCGTAAAAATTTTATACTGTCTTATATATTTCTTCTTTTATGCACTGTTCCTTTACGGTGTAGGTGATGCGGCTCTCCACAACTTCTTATACTTTGTATACCTAAGACATATTTGATATCCCTTACTATGCCACCAATCTGTTTTGACAACCATTAACACAAATTTGCTGTTGCTCTCTGATCGTCTTGCTTTCAGTATTGTTTGTTTTCAGAACCTCGAAACTTGTCAAGGTTCTATTAACAATAATTGAAATGTATCATAGTTTTAGCTGTCTAACAGCGAAGCTCAGGGAAATAGTCGCCGTCCTGGTAACATTGGTTGGTGGCGGAATATTTCTTCTCCCAAACAGCGGCTTAGTAACATATATTCCTTTCGGTATCAATTGTGGATTAGTCTGACGAAGGACACGGGTTGTTTTAGCTAAGAACTCAAAAATTGAACTGACTGCAAGTGGTGGAGGGAAAGACTTTTTTATAACACGGACCGACCGCTCTCGCCACCACAGCAAGGCTATAGTTTTGTGAAGTACACCTTATTTGCCACGATATGCTAATGCACAGAGCCTACTCACCGCCTGCTGTTCCGTGCACCAAGACAACCTCTCTTTTTTTTCATACATGGGAGGATTAATATTACGTAGCATTTTCAAACTCTTCGTTGTCTCTAACTAAATATTTCGGTTAGTTTGCTCAACTTCTGGAAGGCATCTTTTAATGTATCTCCAAATATTAACCACTTTAAGTTTTAATTTTTAGAAATTTAATGCATGAATTTATGGAAGTATTTGCCTAATTAATGTACTGGACATTTCATTATAATCTTCATTTATATGAGACTACATGTCACTTTTTATGATGGGGGTCACAGTCGTATGAATTGTATCAAGTTTTTTCAAGTGTTACATTAGAGGTTACTAAAACTCCAAGAAAATTTCATATGAAAATGAAACTATAATTACAGATTGTGCACAAAATTTACAATGACAAAAAAACAAACTTAGGAACTTATTCTACAAACAAATAAATTTATAATGGTATAATATGAAATGTATGTTTTATATTTTGACACTAGTTTTAGAAAACGATGATCAACTGATTTTTTTTTTGTTTTATTTTGTCATATGAAACAGACGTCAGAACTCAAAGAATACATTCCAAAGTTTATCTTTGCAGGTAATCTGTATGCGCAAATGTAAGCTTTCCTCTTAGAAAGCTCCACAATTTTCAGGTAAGGTTAACTGAACAAAGCCTCTCCTTCAAATGAGTTTCTTTTTAATTAATATTAGTCAGATATTTATTAGAATTTCAACTAAATGTACACAAACAGCAGAGTCTGTCTGAAAACATTTGGTTTCTTCTTGAACCATGGCTCCAAACATGCCTTCAAAAAATAAATACATATCTAAGCGGACATCTTAACACCATGAGGAACTCAAACAAGGCCACACCATTTCAACAACTATAATCCCTCTGTAAACATCACATCAACAAACTTGTTGATGTCTTGACCTAATGAGGGTCATTTCTGTCAATGTCCATCCAAATTTTGCTGCATTTGTCTGACCTATCGAGAGTAGAACAGCAATCGTTAGTGAATAGACTATTTGAAAAACATCACTCTTTTAACTGTACTATGGTGTCAATTTAATTTGCATTTTCTAATAGCTCTCTTTTTAAATGTAGCTTATTAAGTAATCTCATTTTTTGCTTGATATCTTGTGTTTTTTTTAAGCTTCCTCATTGACACAACACTTAACATTTTCTGAGCTTGACAGCATTTTAAAAAACTTCTCTTGGATACAGATCTTCAAGATAAAAATCCTAAACATGGTCTTATCAGAATCATTCATGAGTTTCAACGGTATTCTTCACAGTTCGGTGACTCATTTTCTTTTAATTTACACTGTTGGTCTGTCTTTCGCAATTTCAGAAGTTACCAAAAATGATTCTCTTTAGATATTAACTCAGACTTACGATTCATTTTAAAGCTTCAAACTCACAACGTTGTTATTAATGTGAAACTACGAAATCCAGTACATTTCTTAAAACTATTTGTTTATAGCTTAGATATGGCACAAGGATGGAATTAAAGGCACCCAGTGAGGATCGAACTCACTACTTAGTAATTGTTTTAGCAAGACAAGTTTAAACACCATTGCACCGCCTCGAGGTACTCTACTATTTGTTTATATATGCACAGAATGAATTGGTTTTCACCATTCCAAAGATTATTTATTTTACATATCAATAAAGAATGAAGCCTTTAATGTGAGATGCCAAGTATAATCATTAAACATAAAATAAAAATACTATTTGAAATTTTACAACAATGGTTTATTTTGATTTCTGTGACCAAAGACATTGTATAAACTACCATTACATCCGTGTAATATTTGTTAGTTGGTTAAGAATTACTCTTGGAATCAAACTAAAGTATATCAATAAGGATAATACAAGGAAATATTATTCACGTTTAACCCTTTCTTTGTGTCGTGTGGTTTTTAAAAACCCAACAAAATGTTCTTTAATATTTAGCAAGTGGAAAGTCAAATTCTCATGATTAGTCAAATAACTTTCAGAATACTTCTGTCAAGTAACAACAAGAAGTTTCTGGATTTAGTTATATTTGTGAGAATTACCAGCAGTTAATGAAAATTAAACGAGAACTGTTTTTTAATAACTTCTGTTTGAATGCAATAGCCTAGTAGATTAAAGAGATGGCTCAGAATTTGGTGACAAAAATTGCGAGTTCAATCCCTTTGTTTAGATCCATCTCCTTGGAGAGAGGGAAGTAATAAATAAGAATTAAATGAAATATCCTTAGACATGGATCAACGAAACATGAACGAGAATAAACTAACCCCGTAGCTTGAATAAAGGATTCAGTTCAAAATACCCGGATTGACAAACACTTGAAGGTCGTTGTGATAATAAAGATGAGGAGACCGAATATAAATAATACTATTTTAAATTTCGAAACTTACAAATTCATTTTTACTATTGTTCTTTAATTCGATTTTTATAGAATAAAGCTCCTTTTTATTTCTCATTAAATCTATAAATAATTCCCAAGGCAATACACAGGGTGACCCCTCAAAAAAATGGGAACTTTTTAACAATCCAATAAAAACAAGAGTGATGGAAGAAAAATATTTTATTCATAGTAATTGAAATCTTAAAACATGCCATTTAAGAAACAATGATGGAATTTTCATTTTTTTTTAAATTACGTCCTGTAAATGGCGTCCTCCTGTACGAATGCATTCTTGAAATCTGCTGTTGAGATTCCTCATTGACTGCTGCAACATCTCAGCTGGGATACCTGTGAATGTCATCTAAATTTAAATGGCAAAATGTTTTATTGCTCAAGGTCACTGTTCTGCAGTGTTGCTACTGCTCATGTCTGGCAATACGCAATTTTAAAATTGTTTTTTAAATACCACACACACACACACATGAGTAAAAAAAGAGAGAAGAGGAGCACAAACAAACTTACTTCTTTGGTAGCCCACTGAATCCAGCAACAACACTATCCTTGATTTCATTCAAGTATTGCACACCCTTAGTGACATCAACCAACAGATTAGGGCCAGTACCTTCAGGGCCAAAGGTCCAGATTTTCCTGGCCTCACCGACATCAAAATCGTATTTTTTGGCACCCAAAAGCTTGGCACGCCCTTGAAATCCTGTCTTGGTGTGATCTCACCCTATAACAGTTATATTAATACAAATAGAAACATTAGAAAACCTTAATATATATATATATATATATATATATATATATATATATATAAATAAATAACATTCAAATAGATTTTGGTATTTTTTTTTTTGTTAAATTACATTTTACAATTAAAAGTAATTTTAAAATTCATTTTATTACTTACACTGTCAATGGCTTCAGCAACTCCAGTTGGCAAAGGACGAGCCTTCATGTAAAGCCTGTTATGCTTGTTAGGCGATTTAGACAAGCATGTTCTGTCAGATTCCTCTCTAACAGATTCCCTATAAGAAACCACAGGAGTAGACACCTTAACTGGGATCTGAGCGTGATCTTCTTCCAAATCCTTCAAGCAAATTTCCAAGTGAAGCTCTCCAGCACCAGCTACAATATGTTCTCCAGATTCCTCAATGGTGCACTAGGAGAAAAGAAAGAATTGTTTAAAAAAAAAAAAGAAAAAAAAAAAGAAAAAACACAAACACTGACACAGAAGAGGGAGAGCAGAAACTCACCTGCACCATAGGGTCGGATTTTTGCCAGACGTTTCAAACCTTCAACCAGCTTGGGCAGGTCAGATGGGTTTTTGGACTCTACAGCAACACGTACCACAGGACTGACAGAGAACTTCATAACCTAGTTAAAAAAAAAAAACAACTCATTTTTTTGCCCATTGAAAGACTTAAGGCTGTTAGAATTTTATTTTTTGCAACAAATATCTACGAAAAAGGTAAAAATTGTTATTGTAAATTTTTTTTATAGTCATGTAATTTCAGTTTTTATCAATTTACGCATTATATATTTTAAATAGACGGTTATGACTTTTTTTTTTTATAGTCATGTATGCTGGCTTCAGAAAGGAGAATTTCTCCCAGTAATATATATATATATATAAATAAAAAAAAGTATATCCTATTCAAGCAAAATAGGACATTGTTTGCATAATTAGCTTCTTACTTTCATGTTATGAGCCTCCTTGAAAGTGGTGATGGTTCCCGTTTTTACAAGGTACTGATCAATACCGACAAGACCACAGATATTTCCACATGGTACATCTTCAATAGGTTCCACATATCTTCCCATCATTAACATAGTCCTAGGGAGAAGTTAAAATAAGTCAGCATAAAAGAAAAGTGGCATTTTATTTTCATGAGTCAGAAAACACAAATGCAACCCATTTCCAAGCACAAAGAAATTTTATACTTCAGAGTTTACCTAAACAAGCAAACACTGTGATAACTAGTTAAATAGTCATTGGAGAATAGAAAGCCCTTACCTTTGGATACTTTTTTCATAAAGATCTTCCTTCTTGCCTGGAGTGAAATTGGCCCCATAATGCGGACCTTCTGACCAGTAGATACTGTACCAGAGAAAACACGACCAAAGGCATAGAAACGTCCTTTATCAGAGGTTGGAACCATCTTAGAGATATACATCATGAGAACACCAGAAGGATCACAGCTCTTGACAGCTGTAAAATTAATAAACCAGAAGTTAATCAATCTAATTGGTAATGAACAAATATTTTTGGATGTGTGCATACAATGTCATGTATGTATGTATGTATGTATGCATGTATATTGATAGAGGGATATCTAGATTGATAGAGATATTATTAAAAAAAGAAAGAAAAGTGATTTTTTTGTATCAAATGAAATTCAAGAATAGCCAATGCTTACCTGTTGCAGCAGCATCATCTTGAGGGCCTTCATAGAGCATTTCCATACGGTATCTTTGGGCAGTGACAGGAGATGGAAGATGAATGACAATCATTTGAAGTAGTGCATCACCGGCTGGCAGCCACTTACGATCATCACCTTCAACCAGAAAACACAAATGTTAGGCACAAAGTTGCAGCCTTAAGAAAGAGACTGCATGTATAGAGATAGGAGGTAACCCCCCACACACACACAAAAAAAAAAAAAAAAAAAAAAAAAACAAACTTACCTTGAGCAATTGTTTTTTCTCGCAGATCTTTCTCTTCAGCGTAAGCTTTATGGCCATTTTCTCAGCCAGTTGAAGAGCCTCTTCTTGCGGCCGATTCATGCAGGTTTCAAACACCTAAAACAAAAAACTAATGCTAATAAAACTGCAAAGTCAAGAATGTGTATAAAAAAATCAAAACTTAAGTGAAACGGTCGAGTAATCTTTTTGCTAAGAAGTTTTCTTGTATTTTCTTTGATGTCTTGATATTATTTATCCTTGAATGCATAAGCATATATTTTGGCTTGTAAGCATATTTTGCTAGCATAAACAGTCAGTCAAAAACGTGAGCAGAACAAGGCTAAATAAGAGAGGGAGGAGAGAGAGAGCCTGAGCTACCTAACATGGCCCAAACTCGATGTAGTTGTTGCCCGATTCCTCAGGCAGTGGCGCCCATACATAGGAATGGAGCCTCAGTACTTTCTGAAGTGTTCCCCAGTCACTCCCAGCTGCATCTTAATTGAACAAATCTAAAAATACTTTTCTAGCCTAAGTCAACCTATAAAATTGCATACATATTGAAGTCTGAATAACATCTAATACGCTTTCTGGATGATGCAAAGACTGAATGAAACAATGAACACTAACAAAAATATACTCTTATATAATAGTTTTAAATCTGGAGAAAGTGATGACTCAAGACACAGGAAATCAGGTTATATCTTAAAAAAAAAA
>CAHIKZ030004442.1:0-27398 GCA_903632075.3 Acanthosepion pharaonis | reverse complement strand
TGGGGTGTTAATAAAATTTTTTCCCCAAAAAAATGCAAAAAGGGGGTTTTCCTTTTTTTTTTTTTTTTAATTTCCTTCCTTTTAAGTCCCATTAAAAAAAAATTTTAAAAAAAATTTGAAAAATTTTTTTTTATTAAATCTTTGGGGGGTAAAACTCTTAAAATGCAATTAAAAACCAAATTACCAAAGTGGTGATTCATTAATTCCTTGGGCGGATATTTCCCTTTTAATTTCCCATTATAAAGGAAACCCCACTAAAAGGGGGGTGAAATTATTTTTCTTAGAATAATTTGGGCAAAATTTTCATTAACGCAATTGATAAAATGCGGTGGACACAAAAAGCGTAAGGATCACTGTATTTCTTCTCTAAAAAGCTTTTATATTTACCTTCCCTTCTCTTTAATGACATTAGGAAAGGCAAAACCTCATCTAAAATTGTTCGAAATTATTTTCATTAGAATTCATTTAGGCAGCGTAGAAGCACTGCATTCAACTCAGCGAATTGCGATTTCCACTAAAAATGCGGTGGACGCAAAGTGGTGATCACTGTATATTTAGTTCTTCTCGTAAAAGCTTTATATTTTTACCTTTCCCTTCTTTAATGTGCCATTAGGGAAAAGGCAAAACCCTCATCTAAAACTTGGTCGAAATTATTTTTCATTAGAATTCATTGAGGCAGCGTAGGAAGCACTGCATTCAAATCTCAGAATTGCGATTTCCAAAAATGCGGTGGACAATAAGTGGGTGATCACTGTATATTTCCCTTCTCTGTGCTTTATTTACCTTTCCTTCTTTTAATGTGACATTAGGGAAAGGCAAAACCCTCATCTAAAACTTGTTCGAAATTATTTTCATTAGAATTCATTGAGGCAGCGTAGGAAGCACTGCATTCAACTCAGCGAATTGCGATTTCCACTAAAAATGCGGTGGACGCAAAGGGTGATCACTGTATATTTCCTTCTCTCTGTGCTTTTATATTTTACCTTCCCTTTAATGTGCCATTAGGGAAAGGCAAAACCCCATCTAAAACTTGTTCGAAATTATTTTCATTAGAATTCATTTAGGCAGCGTAGGAAGCACTGCATTCAACTCAGCGAATTGCGATTTCCAATAAAAATGCGGTGGACGCAAAGTGGGTGATCACTGTATATTTCTTCTCTCTGTGCTTTATATTTACCTTTCCTCTTTAATGTGCCATTAGGGAAAGGCAAAACCCCATCTAAAACTTGTTCGAAATTATTTTTCATTAGAATTCATTGAGGCAGCGTAGGAAGCACTGCATTCAACTCAGCGAATTGCGATTTCCACTAAAAATGCGGTGGACGCAAAGTGGGTGATCACTGTATATTTCCTTCTCTCTGTGCTTTATATTTACCTTTCCTTCTTTAATGTGCCATTAGGGAAAGGCAAAACCTCATCTAAAACTTGTTCGAAATTATTTTTCATTAGAATTCATTGAGGCAGCGTAGGAAGCACTGCATTCAACTCAGCGAATTGCGATTTCCACTAAAAATGCGGTGGACGCAAAGTGGGTGATCACTGTATATTTCCCTTCTCTGTGCTTTATATTTACCTTTCCTTCTTTAATGTGCCATTAGGGAAAGGCAAAACCCTCATCTAAAACTTGTTCGAAATTATTTTTCATTAGAATTCATTGAGGCAGCGTAGGAAGCACTGCATTCAACTCAGCGAATTGCGATTTCCACTAAAAATGCGGTGGACGCAAAGTGGGTGATCACTGTATATTTCCTTCTCTCTGTGCTTTATATTTTACCTTTCCCTTCTTTAATGTGCCATTAGGGAAAGGCAAAACCCATCTAAAACTTGTTCGAAATTATTTTTCATTAGAATTCATTGAGGCAGCGTAGGAAGCACTGCATTCAACTCAGCGAATTGCGATTTCAAATAAAAATGCGGTGGACGCAAAGTGGTGATCACTGTATATTTCTTCTCTCTTTGTTTTATATTTACCTTTCCTTCTTTAATGTGCCATTAGGGAAAGGCAAAACCCTCATCTAAAACTTGTTCGAAATTATTTTTCATTAGAATTCATTGAGGCAGCGTAGGAAGCACTGCATTCAACTCAAAGCGAATTGCGATTTCCAATAAAAATGCGGTGGACGCAAAGTGGGGGATCACTGTATATTTCCTTCTCTCGGTGCTTTTATATTTACCTTTCCTTCTTTAATGTGCCATTAGGGAAAGGCAAAACCCCTCATCTAAAACTTGTTCGAAATTATTTTTCATTAGAATTCATTGAGGCAGCGTAGGAAGCACTGCATTCAACTCAGCGAATTGCGATTTCACTAAAAAAATGCGGACGCAAAGTGGGTGATCACTGTATATTTCCTTCTCTCGGTGCTTTATATTTACCTTTCCTTCTTTAATGTGCCATTAGGGAAAGGCAAAACCCCATCTAAAACTTGTTCGAAATTATTTTTCATTAGAATTCATTGAGGCAGCGTAGGAAGCACTGCATTCAACTCAGCGAATTGCGATTTCCAATAAAAAATGCGGTGGACGCAAAGTGGGTGATCACTGTATATTTCCTTCTCTCTGTGCTTTATATTTACCTTTCCTTCTTTAATGTGCCATTAGGGAAAGGCAAAACCCCATCTAAAACTTGTTCGAAATTATTTTTCATTAGAATTCATTGAGGCAGCGTAGGAAGCACTGCATTCAACTCAGCGAATTGCGATTTCCACTAAAAATGCGGTGGACGCAAAGTGGGTGATCACTGTATATTTCCTTCTCTGTGTTTTATATTTACCTTTCCTTTTTTAATGTGCCATTAGGGAAAGGCAAAACCCTCATCTAAAACTTGTTCGAAATTATTTTTCATTAGAATTCATTGAGGCAGCGTAGGAAGCACTGCATTCAACTCAGCGAATTGCGATTTCCACTAAAAATGCGGTGGACGCAAAGTGGGTGATCACTGTATATTTCCTTCTCTCGTGCTTTATATTTACCTTTCCTTCTTTAATGTGCCATTAGGGAAAGGCAAAACCCTCATCTAAAACTTGTTCGAAATTATTTTTTCATTAGAATTCATTGAGGCAGCGTAGGAAGCACTGCATTCAACTCAGCGAATTGCGATTTCCACTAAAAAATGCGGTGGACGCAAAGTGGGTGATCACTGTATATTTCCTTCTCTCGGTGCTTTATATTTACCTTTCCTTCTTTAATGTGCCATTAGGGAAAGGCAAAACCCCATCTAAAAACTGTTCGAAATTATTTTTCATTAGAATTCATTGAGGCAGCGTAGGAAGCACTGCATTCAACTCAGCGAATTGCGATTTCCACTAAAAATGCGGTGGACGCAAAGTGGGTGATCACTGTATATTTCCTTTATCTCTGTGCTTTATATTTACCTTTCCCTTCTTTAATGTGCCATTAGGGAAAGGCAAAACCCTCATCTAAAACTTGTTCGAAATTATTTTTCATTAGAATTCATTGAGGCAGCGTAGGAAGCACTGCATTCAACTCAGCGAATTGCGATTTCCACTAAAAATGCGGTGGACGCAAAGTGGGTGATCACTGTATATTTCCTTCTCTCTCTGTGCTTTATATTTACCTTTCCCTTCTTTAATGTGCCATTAGGGAAAGGCAAAACCCCATCTAAAACTTGTTCGAAATTATTTTTCATTAGAATTCATTGAGGCAGCGTAGGAAGCACTGCATTCAACTCAGCGAATTGCGATTTCCAATAAAAATGCGGTGGACGCAAAGTGGGTGATCACTGTATATTTCCCTTCTCTCTGTGCTTTATATTTACCTTTCCTTCTTTAATGTGCCATTAGGGAAAGGCAAAACCCTCATCTAAAAACTTGTTCGAAATTATTTTTCATTAGAATTCATTGAGGCAGCGTAGGAAGCACTGCATTCAACTCAGCGAATTGCGATTTCCAATAAAAATGCGGTGGACGCAAAGTGGGTGATCACTGTATATTTCCCTTCTCTCTGTTTTATATTTACCTTTCCCTTCTTTAATGTGCCATTAGGGAAAGGCAAAACCCCATCTAAAACTTGTTCGAAATTATTTTTCATTAGAATTCATTGAGGCAGCGTAGGAAGCACTGCATTCAACTCAGCGAATTGCGATTTCCACTAAAAATGCGGTGGACGCAAAGTGGGTGATCACTGTATATTTCCTTCTCTGTGCTTTATATTTACCTTTCCCTTCTTTAATGTGCCATTAGGGAAAGGCAAAACCCTCATCTAAAACTTGTTCGAAATTATTTTTCATTAGAATTCATTGAGGCAGCGTAGGAAGCACTGCATTCAACTCAGCGAATTGCGATTTCCACTAAAAATGCGGTGGACGCAAAGTGGGTGATCACTGTATATTTCCTTCTCTCGGTGCTTTATATTTACCTTTCCTTCTTTAATGTGCCATTAGGGAAAGGCAAAACCCTCATCTAAAACTTGTTCGAAATTATTTTCATTAGAATTCATTGAGGCAGCGTAGGAAGCACTGCATTCAACTCAGCGAATTGCGATTTCCAATAAAAATGCGGTGGACGCAAAGTGGGTGATCACTGTATATTTCCTTCTCTGGTGCTTTATATTTACCTTTCCTTCTTTAATGTGCCATTAGGGAAAGGCAAAACCCTCATCTAAAAACTTGTTCGAAATTATTTTTCATTAGAATTCATTGAGGCAGCGTAGGAAGCACTGCATTCAACTCAGCGAATTGCGATTTCCAATAAAAAATGCGGTGGACGCAAAGTGGTGATCACTGTATATTTCCTTCTCTCTGTGCTTTATATTTACCTTTCCCTTCTTTAATGTGCCATTAGGAAAAGGCAAAACCTCATCTAAAACTTGTTCGAAATTATTTTTCATTAGAATTCATTGAGGCAGCGTAGGAAGCACTGCATTCAACTCAGCGAATTGCGATTTCCAATAAAAATGCGGTGGACGCAAAAGTGGGTGATCACTGTATATTTCCCTCTCTCTGTGCTTTATATTTACCTTTCCTTCTTTAATGTGCCATTAGGGAAAGGCAAAACCCTCATCTAAAACTTGTTCGAAATTATTTTTCATTAGAATTCATTGAGGCAGCGTAGGAAGCACTGCATTCAACTCAGCGAATTGCGATTTCCACTAAAAATGCGGTGGACGCAAAGTGGGTGATCACTGTATATTTCCTTCTCTCTGTGCTTTATATTTACCTTTCCTTTCTTTAATGTGCCATTAGGGAAAGGCAAAACCCTCATCTAAAACTTGTTCGAAATTATTTTTCATTAGAATTCATTTAGGCAGCGTAGGAAGCACTGCATTCAACTCAGCGAATTGCGATTTCCACTAAAAATGCGGTGGACGCAAAGTGGGTGATCACTGTATATTTCCTTCTCTCTGTGCTTTATATTTACCTTTCCCTTCTTTAATGTGCCATTAGGGAAAGGCAAAACCTCATCTAAAAACTTGTTCGAAATTATTTTTTCATTAGAATTCATTTAGGCAGCGTAGGAAGCACTGCATTCAACTCAGCGAATTGCGATTTCCACTAAAAAATGCGGTGGACGCAAAGTGGGTGATCACTGTATATTTCCTTCTCTCTGTGCTTTATATTTACCTTTCCCCTTTCTTTAATGTGCCATTAGGGAAAGGCAAAACCTCATCTAAAACTTGTTCGAAATTATTTTTCATTAGAATTCATTGAGGCAGCGTAGGAAGCACTGCATTCAACTCAGCGAATTGCGATTTCCACTAAAAATGCGGTGGACGCAAAGTGGGTGATCACTGTATATTTCCTTCTCTGTGCTTTATATTTACCTTTCTCTTCTTTAATGTGCCATTAGGGAAAGGCAAAACCTCATCTAAAACTTGTTCGAAATTATTTTCATTAGAATTCATTGAGGCAGCGTAGGAAGCACTGCATTCAACTCAGCGAATTGCGATTTCCACTAAAAATGCGGTGGACGCAAAGTGGGTGATCACTGTATATTTCCTTCTCTCTGTGCTTTATATTTACCTTTCCTTCTTTAATGTGCCATTAGGGAAAGGCAAAACCCTCATCTAAAACTTGTTCGAAATTATTTTTCATTAGAATTCATTGAGGCAGCGTAGGAAGCACTGCATTCAACTCAGCGAATTGCGATTTCACCAAAAAATGCGGTGGACGCAAAGTGGGGGATCACTGTATATTTCCTTCTCTCTGTGCTTTATATTTACCTTTCCTTCTTTAATGTGCCATTAGGGAAAGGCAAAACCCTCATCTAAAACTTGTTCGAAATTATTTTTCATTAGAATTCATTGAGGCAGCGTAGGAAGCACTGCATTCAACTCAGCGAATTGCGATTTCCACTAAAAATGCGGTGGACGCAAAGTGGGTGATCACTGTATATTTCCCTTCTCTCGGTGCTTTATATTTACCTTTCCCTTCTTTAATGTGCCATTAGGGAAAGGCAAAACCCTCATCTAAAACTTGTTCGAAATTATTTTTCATTAGAATTCATTGAGGCAGCGTAGGAAGCACTGCATTCAACTCAGCGAATTGCGATTTCCAATAAAAATGCGGTGGACGCAAAGTGGGTGATCACTGTATATTTCCTTCTCTCTGTGCTTTATATTTACCTTTCCCTTCTTTAATGTGCCATTAGGGAAAGGCAAAACCCTCATCTAAAACTTGTTCGAAATTATTTTTCATTAGAATTCATTGAGGCAGCGTAGGAAGCACTGCATTCAACTCAGCGAATTGCGATTTCACTAAAAATGCGGTGGACGCAAAGTGGGGATCACTGTATATTTCCTTCTCTCTGTGCTTTATATTTACCTTTTCCTTCTTTAATGTGCCATTAGGGAAAGGCAAAACCCCATCTAAAACTTGTTCGAAATTATTTTTCATTAGAATTCATTTAGGCAGCGTAGGAAGCACTGCATTCAACTCAGCGAATTGCGATTTCCAATAAAAATGCGGTGGACGCAAAGTGGGTGATCACTGTATATTTCCTTCTCTCTGTGCTTTATATTTACCTTTCCCTTCTTTAATGTGCCATTAGGGAAAGGCAAAACCCTCATCTAAAACTTGTTCGAAATTATTTTTCATTAGAATTCATTGAGGCAGCGTAGGAAGCACTGCATTCAACTCAGCGAATTGCGATTTCCAATAAAAATGCGGTGGACGCAAAGTGGGTGATCACTGTATATTTCCTTCTCTCTGTGCTTTATATTTACCTTTCCTTCTTTAATGTGCCATTAGGGAAAGGCAAAACCCTCATCTAAAAACTTGTTCGAAATTATTTTTCATTAGAATTCATTGAGGCAGCGTAGGAAGCACTGCATTCAACTCAGCGAATTGCGATTTCCACTAAAAATGCGGTGGACGCAAAGTGGGTGATCACTGTATATTTCCTTCTCTCTGTGCTTTATATTTACCTTTCCCTTCTTTAATGTGCCATTAGGGAAAGGCAAAACCCCATCTAAAACTTGTTCGAAATTATTTTTCATTAGAATTCATTGAGGCAGCGTAGGAAGCACTGCATTCAACTCAGCGAATTGCGATTTCCACTAAAAATGCGGTGGACGCAAAGTGGGTGATCACTGTATATTTCCTTCTCTCTCTGTGCTTTATATTTTACCTTTCCTCTTCTTTAATGTGCCATTAGGGAAAGGCAAAACCCCATCTAAAACTTGTTCGAAATTATTTTTCATTAGAATTCATTTAGGCAGCGTAGGAAGCACTGCATTCAACTCAGCGAATTGCGATTTCCACTAAAAAATGCGGTGGACGCAAAGTGGGTGATCACTGTATATTTCCTTCTCTCTGTGCTTTATATTTACCTTTCCCTTCTTTAATGTGCCATTAGGGAAAGGCAAAACCCTCATCTAAAACTTGTTCGAAATTATTTTTCATTAGAATTCATTTAGGCAGCGTAGGAAGCACTGCATTCAACTCAGCGAATTGCGATTTCCAATAAAAATGCGGTGGACGCAAAGTGGGTGATCACTGTATATTTCCTTCTCTCTGTGCTTTATATTTACCTTTCCCTTCTTTAATGTGCCATTAGGGAAAGGCAAAACCCTCATCTAAAACTTGTTCGAAATTATTTTTCATTAGAATTCATTGAGGCAGCGTAGGAAGCACTGCATTCAACTCAGCGAATTGCGATTTCCACTAAAAATGCGGTGGACGCAAAGTGGGTGATCACTGTATATTTCCTTCTCTCTGTGCTTTATATTTACCTTTCCCTTCTTTAATGTGCCATTAGGGAAAGGCAAAACCCCATCTAAAACTTGTTCGAAATTATTTTTCATTAGAATTCATTTAGGCAGCGTAGGAAGCACTGCATTCAACTCAGCGAATTGCGATTTCAATAAAAAATGCGGTGGACGCAAAGTGGGTGATCACTGTATATTTCCTTCTCTCTGTGCTTTATATTTACCTTTCCCTTCTTTAATGTGCCATTAGGGAAAGGCAAAACCCCATCTAAAACTTGTTCGAAATTATTTTTCATTAGAATTCATTTAGGCAGCGTAGGAAGCACTGCATTCAACTCAGCGAATTGCGATTTCCAATAAAAATGCGGTGGACGCAAAGTGGGTGATCACTGTATATTTCCTTCTCTCTGTGCTTTATATTTACCTTTCCTTTCTTTAATGTGCCATTAGGGAAAGGCAAAACCCTCATCTAAAACTTGTTCGAAATTATTTTTCATTAGAATTCATTTAGGCAGCGTAGGAAGCACTGCATTCAACTCAGCGAATTGCGATTTCCACTAAAATGCGGTGGACGCAAAGTGGGTGATCACTGTATATTTCCTTCTCTCTGTGCTTTATATTTACCTTTCCTTCTTTAATGTGCCATTAGGGAAAGGCAAAACCCTCATCTAAAACTTGTTCGAAATTATTTTTCATTAGAATTCATTGAGGCAGCGTAGGAAGCACTGCATTCAACTCAGCGAATTGCGATTTCCAATAAAAAATGCGGTGGACGCAAAGTGGGTGATCACTGTATATTTCCTTCTCTCTGTGCTTTATATTTACCTTTCCTTCTTTAATGTGCCATTAGGGAAAGGCAAAAACCTCATCTAAAAACTTGTTCGAAATTATTTTTCATTAGAATTCATTGAGGCAGCGTAGGAAGCACTGCATTCAACTCAGCGAATTTGCGATTTCCACTAAAAATGCGGTGGACGCAAAGTGGGTGATCACTGTATATTTCCTTCTCTCGGTGCTTTATATTTACCTTTCCCTTCTTTAATGTGCCATTAGGGAAAGGCAAAACCCTCATCTAAAACTTGTTCGAAATTATTTTTCATTAGAATTCATTGAGGCAGCGTAGGAAGCACTGCATTCAACTCAGCGAATTGCGATTTCCACTAAAAATGCGGTGGACGCAAAGTGGGTGATCACTGTATATTTCCTTCTCTCTGTGCTTTATATATTTACCTTTCCTTCTTTAATGTGCCATTAGGGAAAGGCAAAACCCCATCTAAAACTTGTTCGAAATTATTTTTCATTAGAATTCATTGAGGCAGCGTAGGAAGCACTGCATTCAACTCAGCGAATTGCGATTTCCACTAAAAATGCGGTGGACGCAAAGTGGGTGATCACTGTATATTTCCCTTCTCTCTGTGCTTTATATTTACCTTTCCCTTCTTTAATGTGCCATTAGGGAAAGGCAAAACCCTCATCTAAAACTTGTTCGAAATTATTTTTCATTAGAATTCATTTAGGCAGCGTAGGAAGCACTGCATTCAACTCAGCGAATTGCGATTTCCAAATAAAAATGCGGTGGACGCAAAGTGGGTGATCACTGTATATTTCCCTTCTCTCTGTGCTTTATATTTACCTTTCCTTCTTTAATGTGCCATTAGGGAAAGGCAAAACCCCATCTAAAACTTGTTCGAAATTATTTTTCATTAGAATTCATTGAGGCAGCGTAGGAAGCACTGCATTCAACTCAGCGAATTGCGATTTCCACTAAAAATGCGGTGGACGCAAAGTGGGTGATCACTGTATATTTCCTTCTCTCTGTGCTTTATATTTACCTTTCCCTTCTTTAATGTGCCATTAGGGAAAGGCAAAACCCCATCTAAAAACTTGTTCGAAATTATTTTTCATTAGAATTCATTGAGGCAGCGTAGGAAGCACTGCATTCAACTCAGCGAATTGCGATTTCACTAAAAAATGCGGTGGACGCAAAGTGGGGATCACTGTATATTTCCTTTCTCTCTGTGCTTTATATTTACCTTTCCCTTCTTTAATGTGCCATTAGGGAAAGGCAAAACCCTCATCTAAAACTTGTTCGAAATTATTTTTCATTAGAATTCATTTAGGCAGCGTAGGAAGCACTGCATTCAACTCAGCGAATTGCGATTTCCAATAAAAAATGCGGTGGACGCAAAGTGGGTGATCACTGTATATTTCCTTCTCTCTGTGCTTTATATTTACCTTTCCCTTCTTTAATGTGCCATTAGGGAAAGGCAAAACCCCCATCTAAAACTTGTTCGAAATTATTTTTCATTAGAATTCATTGAGGCAGCGTAGGAAGCACTGCATTCAACTCAGCGAATTGCGATTTCCAATAAAAATGCGGTGGACGCAAAGTGGGTGATCACTGTATATTTCCTTCTCTCTGTGCTTTATATTTACCTTTCCTTCTTTAATGTGCCATTAGGGAAAGGCAAAACCCTCATCTAAAACTTGTTCGAAATTATTTTTCATTAGAATTCATTGAGGCAGCGTAGGAAGCACTGCATTCAACTCAGCGAATTGCGATTTCCACTAAAAATGCGGTGGACGCAAAGTGGGTGATCACTGTATATTTCCTTCTCTCGGTGCTTTATATTTACCTTTCCTTCTTTAATGTGCCATTAGGGAAAAGGCAAAACCTCATCTAAAACTTGTTCGAAATTATTTTTCATTAGAATTCATTGAGGCAGCGTAGGAAGCACTGCATTCAACTCAGCGAATTGCGATTTCCACTAAAAATGCGGTGGACGCAAAGTGGGTGATCACTGTATATTTCCTTCTCTCTGTGCTTTATATTTACCTTTCCTTCTTTAATGTGCCATTAGGGAAAGGCAAAACCCCCATCTAAAACTTGTTCGAAATTATTTTTCATTAGAATTCATTTAGGCAGCGTAGGAAGCACTGCATTCAACTCAGCGAATTGCGATTTCCAATAAAAAATGCGGTGGACGCAAAGTGGGTGATCACTGTATATTTCCTTCTCTCTGTGCTTTATATTTACCTTTCCTTCTTTAATGTGCCATTAGGGAAAGGCAAAACCCTCATCTAAAACTTGTTCGAAATTATTTTTCATTAGAATTCATTGAGGCAGCGTAGGAAGCACTGCATTCAACTCAGCGAATTGCGATTTCCACTAAAAATGCGGTGGACGCAAAGTGGGTGATCACTGTATATTTCCCTTCTCTCTGTGCTTTATATTTACCTTTCCCTTCTTTAATGTGCCATTAGGGAAAGGCAAAACCCCCATCTAAAACTTGTTCGAAATTATTTTTCATTAGAATTCATTTAGGCAGCGTAGGAAGCACTGCATTCAACTCAGCGAATTGCGATTTCCACTAAAAATGCGGTGGACGCAAAGTGGGTGATCACTGTATATTTCCCTTCTCTCGGTGCTTTATATTTACCTTTCCCTTCTTTAATGTGCCATTAGGGAAAGGCAAAACCTCATCTAAAACTTGTTCGAAATTATTTTTCATTAGAATTCATTGAGGCAGCGTAGGAAGCACTGCATTCAACTCAGCGAATTGCGATTTCCACTAAAAAATGCGGTGGACGCAAAGTGGGTGATCACTGTATATTTCCTTCTCTCTGTGCTTTATATTTACCTTTCCCTTCTTTAATGTGCCATTAGGGAAAGGCAAAACCCCATCTAAAACTTGTTCGAAATTATTTTTCATTAGAATTCATTGAGGCAGCGTAGGAAGCACTGCATTCAACTCAGCGAATTGCGATTTCCACTAAAAAATGCGGTGGACGCAAAGTGGGTGATCACTGTATATTTCCTTCTCTCTGTGCTTTATATTTACCTTTCCCTTCTTTAATGTGCCATTAGGGAAAGGCAAAACCCTCATCTAAAACTTGTTCGAAATTATTTTTCATTAGAATTCATTGAGGCAGCGTAGGAAGCACTGCATTCAACTCAGCGAATTGCGATTTCCACTAAAAATGCGGTGGACGCAAAGTGGGTGATCACTGTATATTTCCTTCTCTCTGTGCTTTATATTTACCTTTCCTTCTTTAATGTGCCATTAGGGAAAGGCAAAACCCCCATCTAAAACTTGTTCGAAATTATTTTTCATTAGAATTCATTTAGGCAGCGTAGGAAGCACTGCATTCAACTCAGCGAATTGCGATTTCCACTAAAAATGCGGTGGACGCAAAGTGGGTGATCACTGTATATTTCCTTCTTCTCTCTGTGCTTTATATTTACCTTTCCTTTCTTTAATGTGCCATTAGGGAAAGGCAAAACCTCATCTAAAACTTGTTCGAAATTATTTTTCATTAGAATTCATTTAGGCAGCGTAGGAAGCACTGCATTCAACTCAGCGAATTGCGATTTCCACTAAAAATGCGGTGGACGCAAAGTGGGTGATCACTGTATATTTCCTTCTCTCTGTGCTTTATATTTACCTTTCCTTTCTTTAATGTGCCATTAGGGAAAGGCAAAACCCTCATCTAAAACTTGTTCGAAATTATTTTTCATTAGAATTCATTTAGGCAGCGTAGGAAGCACTGCATTCAACTCAGCGAATTGCGATTTCCACTAAAAATGCGGTGGACGCAAAGTGGGTGATCACTGTATATTTCCCTTCTCTCTGTGCTTTATATTTACCTTTCCCTTTTTAATGTGCCATTAGGGAAAGGCAAAACCCTCATCTAAAACTTGTTCGAAATTATTTTTCATTAGAATTCATTTAGGCAGCGTAGGAAGCACTGCATTCAACTCAGCGAATTGCGATTTCCACTAAAAATGCGGTGGACGCAAAGTGGGTGATCACTGTATATTTCCTTCTCTCTGTGCTTTATATTTACCTTTCCTTCTTTAATGTGCCATTAGGGAAAGGCAAAACCCTCATCTAAAACTTGTTCGAAATTATTTTTCATTAGAATTCATTTAGGCAGCGTAGGAAGCACTGCATTCAACTCAGCGAATTGCGATTTCCACTAAAAATGCGGTGGACGCAAAGTGGGTGATCACTGTATATTTCCTTCTCTCTGTGCTTTATATTTACCTTTCTCTTCTTTAATGTGCCATTAGGGAAAGGCAAAACCCTCATCTAAAACTTGTTCGAAATTATTTTTCATTAGAATTCATTTAGGCAGCGTAGGAAGCACTGCATTCAACTCAGCGAATTGCGATTTCCACTAAAAAATGCGGTGGACGCAAAGTGGGTGATCACTGTATATTTCCTTCTCTCTGTGCTTTATATTTACCTTTCCTTTTTTTAATGTGCCATTAGGGAAAGGCAAAACCCTCATCTAAAACTTGTTCGAAATTATTTTTCATTAGAATTCATTTAGGCAGCGTAGGAAGCACTGCATTCAACTCAGCGAATTGCGATTTCCACTAAAAATGCGGTGGACGCAAAGTGGGTGATCACTGTATATTTCCCTTCTCTCGGTGCTTTATATTTACCTTTCCTTCTTTAATGTGCCATTAGGGAAAGGCAAAACCCTCATCTAAAACTTGTTCGAAATTATTTTTCATTAGAATTCATTTAGGCAGCGTAGGAAGCACTGCATTCAACTCAGCGAATTGCGATTTCCACTAAAAATGCGGTGGACGCAAAGTGGGTGATCACTGTATATTTCCCTTCTCTCTGTGTTTTATATTTACCTTTCCCTTCTTTAATGTGCCATTAGGGAAAGGCAAAACCCTCATCTAAAACTTGTTCGAAATTATTTTTCATTAGAATTCATTTAGGCAGCGTAGGAAGCACTGCATTCAACTCAGCGAATTGCGATTTCCACTAAAAATGCGGTGGACGCAAAGTGGGTGATCACTGTATATTTCCCTTCTCTCGGTGCTTTATATTTACCTTTCCCTTCTTTAATGTGCCATTAGGGAAAGGCAAAACCCTCATCTAAAACTTGTTCGAAATTATTTTTCATTAGAATTCATTTAGGCAGCGTAGGAAGCACTGCATTCAACTCAGCGAATTGCGATTTCCACTAAAAATGCGGTGGACGCAAAGTGGGTGATCACTGTATATTTCCCTTCTCTCGTGCTTTATATTTACCTTTCCTTTCTTTAATGTGCCATTAGGGAAAGGCAAAACCCTCATCTAAAACTTGTTCGAAATTATTTTTCATTAGAATTCATTGAGGCAGCGTAGGAAGCACTGCATTCAACTCAGCGAATTGCGATTTCCAAAAAATGCGGTGGACGCAAAGTGGGTGATCACTGTATATTTCCTTCTCTCGGTGCTTTATATTTACCTTTCCCTTCTTTAATGTGCCATTAGGGAAAGGCAAAACCCTCATCTAAAACTTGTTCGAAATTATTTTTCATTAGAATTCATTGAGGCAGCGTAGGAAGCACTGCATTCAACTCAGCGAATTGCGATTTCCACTAAAAATGCGGTGGACGCAAAGTGGGTGATCACTGTATATTTCCTTCTCTCTGTGCTTTATATTTACCTTTCCTTTCTTTAATGTGCCATTAGGGAAAGGCAAAACCCCATCTAAAACTTGTTCGAAATTATTTTTCATTAGAATTCATTTAGGCAGCGTAGGAAGCACTGCATTCAACTCAGCGAATTGCGATTTCCAATAAAAAATGCGGTGGACGCAAAGTGGGTGATCACTGTATATTTCCTTCTCTCTGTGCTTTATATTTACCTTTCCTTCTTTAATGTGCCATTAGGGAAAGGCAAAACCCTCATCTAAAACTTGTTCGAAATTATTTTTCATTAGAATTCATTTAGGCAGCGTAGGAAGCACTGCATTCAACTCAGCGAATTGCGATTTCCACTAAAAATGCGGTGGACGCAAAGTGGGTGATCACTGTATATTTCCTTCTCTCTGTGCTTTATATTTACCTTTCCTTTCTTTAATGTGCCATTAGGGAAAGGCAAAACCCTCATCTAAAACTTGTTCGAAATTATTTTTCATTAGAATTCATTTAGGCAGCGTAGGAAGCACTGCATTCAACTCAGCGAATTGCGATTTCCAATAAAAATGCGGTGGACGCAAAGTGGGTGATCACTGTATATTTCCTTCTCTCTGTGCTTTATATTTACCTTTCCCTTCTTTAATGTGCCATTAGGGAAAGGCAAAACCCTCATCTAAAACTTGTTCGAAATTATTTTTCATTAGAATTCATTTAGGCAGCGTAGGAAGCACTGCATTCAACTCAGCGAATTGCGATTTCCAATAAAAATGCGGTGGACGCAAAGTGGGTGATCACTGTATATTTCCTTCTCTCGGTGCTTTATATTTACCTTTCCTTCTTTAATGTGCCATTAGGGAAAGGCAAAACCCTCATCTAAAACTTGTTCGAAATTATTTTTCATTAGAATTCATTTAGGCAGCGTAGGAAGCACTGCATTCAACTCAGCGAATTGCGATTTCCAATAAAAATGCGGTGGACGCAAAGTGGGTGATCACTGTATATTTCCTTCTCTCTGTGCTTTATATTTACCTTTCCTTTCTTTAATGTGCCATTAGGGAAAGGCAAAACCCTCATCTAAAACTTGTTCGAAATTATTTTTCATTAGAATTCATTTAGGCAGCGTAGGAAGCACTGCATTCAACTCAGCGAATTGCGATTTCCACTAAAAATGCGGTGGACGCAAAGTGGGTGATCACTGTATATTTCCTTCTCTCTGTGTGCTTTATATTTACCTTTCCTTTCTTTAATGTGCCATTAGGAAAGGCAAAACCCTCATCTAAAACTTGTTCGAAATTATTTTTCATTAGAATTCATTTAGGCAGCGTAGGAAGCACTGCATTCAACTCAGCGAATTGCGATTTCCACTAAAAAATGCGGTGGACGCAAAGTGGGTGATCACTGTATATTTCCTTCTCTCTGTGCTTTATATTTACCTTTCCCTTCTTTAATGTGCCATTAGGGAAAGGCAAAACCCTCATCTAAAACTTGTTCGAAATTATTTTTCATTAGAATTCATTGAGGCAGCGTAGGAAGCACTGCATTCAACTCAGCGAATTGCGATTTCCACTAAAAATGCGGTGGACGCAAAGTGGGTGATCACTGTATATTTCCTTCTCTCTGTGCTTTATATTTACCTTTCCTTCTTTAATGTGCCATTAGGGAAAGGCAAAACCCTCATCTAAAACTTGTTCGAAATTATTTTTTCATTAGAATTCATTGAGGCAGCGTAGGAAGCACTGCATTCAACTCAGCGAATTGCGATTTCCACTAAAAATGCGGTGGACGCAAAGTGGGTGATCACTGTATATTTCCCTTCTCTCTGTGCTTTATATTTACCTTTCCCTTCTTTAATGTGCCATTAGGGAAAGGCAAAACCTCATCTAAAACTTGTTCGAAATTATTTTTCATTAGAATTCATTGAGGCAGCGTAGGAAGCACTGCATTCAACTCAGCGAATTGCGATTTCCACTAAAAATGCGGTGGACGCAAAGTGGGTGATCACTGTATATTTCCTTCTCTCTGTGCTTTTATATTTACCTTTCCCTTCTTTAATGTGCCATTAGGGAAAGGCAAAACCCTCATCTAAAACTTGTTCGAAATTATTTTTCATTAGAATTCATTGAGGCAGCGTAGGAAGCACTGCATTCAACTCAGCGAATTGCGATTTCCAATAAAAATGCGGTGGACGCAAAGTGGGTGATCACTGTATATTTCCTTCTCTCTGTGCTTTATATTTACCTTTCCTTTCTTTAATGTGCCATTAGGGAAAGGCAAAACCCTCATCTAAAACTTGTTCGAAATTATTTTTCATTAGAATTCATTGAGGCAGCGTAGGAAGCACTGCATTCAACTCAGCGAATTGCGATTTCCAAAAAAATGCGGTGGACGCAAAGTGGGTGATCACTGTATATTTCCCTTCTCTCTGTGCTTTATATTTACCTTTCCTTCTTTAATGTGCCATTAGGGAAAGGCAAAACCCCATCTAAAACTTGTTCGAAATTATTTTTCATTAGAATTCATTTAGGCAGCGTAGGAAGCACTGCATTCAACTCAGCGAATTGCGATTTCCACTAAAAATGCGGTGGACGCAAAGTGGTGATCACTGTATATTTCCTTCTCTCTGTGCTTTATATTTACCTTTCCTTCTTTAATGTGCCATTAGGGAAAGGCAAAACCCCATCTAAAACTTGTTCGAAATTATTTTTCATTAGAATTCATTTAGGCAGCGTAGGAAGCACTGCATTCAACTCAGCGAATTGCGATTTCCACTAAAAAATGCGGTGGACGCAAAGTGGGTGATCACTGTATATTTCCTTCTCTCTGTGCTTTATATTTACCTTTCCTTCTTTAATGTGCCATTAGGGAAAGGCAAAACCCCATCTAAAACTTGTTCGAAATTATTTTTCATTAGAATTCATTGAGGCAGCGTAGGAAGCACTGCATTCAACTCAGCGAATTGCGATTTCCACTAAAAATGCGGTGGACGCAAAGTGGGTGATCACTGTATATTTCCCTTCTCTCTGTGCTTTATATTTACCTTTCCCTTCTTTAATGTGCCATTAGGGAAAGGCAAAACCCTCATCTAAAACTTGTTCGAAATTATTTTTCATTAGAATTCATTTAGGCAGCGTAGGAAGCACTGCATTCAACTCAGCGAATTGCGATTTCCACTAAAAAATGCGGTGGACGCAAAGTGGGTGATCACTGTATATTTCCCTTCTCTCTGTGCTTTATATTTACCTTTCCCTTCTTTAATGTGCCATTAGGGAAAGGCAAAACCCCATCTAAAACTTGTTCGAAATTATTTTTCATTAGAATTCATTTAGGCAGCGTAGGAAGCACTGCATTCAACTCAGCGAATTGCGATTTCCAATAAAAATGCGGTGGACGCAAAGTGGGTGATCACTGTATATTTCCTTCTCTCTGTGCTTTATATTTACCTTTCCTTCTTTAATGTGCCATTAGGGAAAGGCAAAAAAACATCTAAAACTTGTTCGAAATTATTTTTCATTAGAATTCATTTAGGCAGCGTAGGAAGCACTGCATTCAACTCAGCGAATTGCGATTTCCACTAAAAAATGCGGTGGACGCAAAGTGGGTGATCACTGTATATTTCCCTTCTCTCGGTGCTTTATATTTACCTTTCCCTTCTTTAATGTGCCATTAGGAAAGGCAAAACCCTCATCTAAAACTTGTTCGAAATTATTTTTCATTAGAATTCATTTAGGCAGCGTAGGAAGCACTGCATTCAACTCAGCGAATTGCGATTTCCACTAAAAAATGCGGTGGACGCAAAGTGGGTGATCACTGTATATTTCCTTCTCTCTGTGCTTTATATTTACCTTTCCTTCTTTAATGTGCCATTAGGGAAAGGCAAAACCCTCATCTAAAACTTGTTCGAAATTATTTTTCATTAGAATTCATTTAGGCAGCGTAGGAAGCACTGCATTCAACTCAGCGAATTGCGATTTCCACTAAAAATGCGGTGGACGCAAAGTGGGTGATCACTGTATATTTCCTTCTCTCTGTGCTTTATATTTACCTTTCCTTCTTTAATGTGCCATTAGGGAAAGGCAAAACCCTCATCTAAAACTTGTTCGAAATTATTTTTCATTAGAATTCATTTAGGCAGCGTAGGAAGCACTGCATTCAACTCAGCGAATTGCGATTTCCACTAAAAATGCGGTGGACGCAAAGTGGGTGATCACTGTATATTTCCCTTCTCTCGGTGCTTTATATTTACCTTTCCCTTCTTTAATGTGCCATTAGGGAAAGGCAAAACCCCATCTAAAACTTGTTCGAAATTATTTTTCATTAGAATTCATTTAGGCAGCGTAGGAAGCACTGCATTCAACTCAGCGAATTGCGATTTCCACTAAAAATGCGGTGGACGCAAAGTGGGTGATCACTGTATATTTCCTTCTCTCTGTGCTTTATATTTACCTTTCCTTCTTTAATGTGCCATTAGGGAAAGGCAAAACCCTCATCTAAAACTTGTTCGAAATTATTTTTCATTAGAATTCATTGAGGCAGCGTAGGAAGCACTGCATTCAACTCAGCGAATTGCGATTTCCACTAAAAAATGCGGTGGACGCAAAGTGGGTGATCACTGTATATTTCCCTTCTCTCTGTGCTTTATATTTACCTTTCCTTCTTTAATGTGCCATTAGGAAAGGCAAAACCCTCATCTAAAACTTGTTCGAAATTATTTTTTTCATTAGAATTCATTGAGGCAGCGTAGGAAGCACTGCATTCAACTCAGCGAATTGCGATTTCCACTAAAAATGCGGTGGACGCAAAGTGGGTGATCACTGTATATTTCCCTCTCTCTGTGCTTTATATTTACCTTTCCTTCTTTAATGTGCCATTAGGGAAAGGCAAAACCCTCATCTAAAACTTGTTCGAAATTATTTTTCATTAGAATTCATTTAGGCAGCGTAGGAAGCACTGCATTCAACTCAGCGAATTGCGATTTCCACTAAAAATGCGGTGGACGCAAAGTGGGTGATCACTGTATATTTCCCTTCTCTCGGTGCTTTATATTTACCTTTCCTTCTTTAATGTGCCATTAGGGAAAGGCAAAACCCTCATCTAAAACTTGTTCGAAATTATTTTTCATTAGAATTCATTGAGGCAGCGTAGGAAGCACTGCATTCAACTCAGCGAATTGCGATTTCCACTAAAAAATGCGGTGGACGCAAAGTGGGTGATCACTGTATATTTCCTTCTCTCTGTGCTTTATATTTACCTTTCCCTTCTTTAATGTGCCATTAGGGAAAGGCAAAACCCTCATCTAAAAACTTGTTCGAAATTATTTTTCATTAGAATTCATTTAGGCAGCGTAGGAAGCACTGCATTCAACTCAGCGAATTGCGATTTCCACTAAAAATGCGGTGGACGCAAAGTGGGTGATCACTGTATATTTCCTTCTCTCTGTGCTTTATATTTACCTTTCCCTTCTTTAATGTGCCATTAGGGAAAGGCAAAACCCTCATCTAAAACTTGTTCGAAATTATTTTTCATTAGAATTCATTTAGGCAGCGTAGGAAGCACTGCATTCAACTCAGCGAATTGCGATTTCCACTAAAAATGCGGTGGACGCAAAGTGGGTGATCACTGTATATTTCCCTTCTCTCTGTGCTTTATATTTACCTTTCCTTCTTTAATGTGCCATTAGGGAAAGGCAAAACCCTCATCTAAAACTTGTTCGAAATTATTTTTCATTAGAATTCATTGAGGCAGCGTAGGAAGCACTGCATTCAACTCAGCGAATTGCGATTTCCACTAAAAATGCGGTGGACGCAAAGTGGGTGATCACTGTATATTTCCTTCTCTCTTGCTTTATATTTACCTTTCCTTATTTAATGTTATTAAAAAGGTTGTCTAAAACTTTTTTTTTTCATTAGAATTCAAAGCGGAAAATAATTGGAGTTGAAAAATGAGTTAATTTTTCTAAGAATGTACTAAACGATCCTAAGGAAATAGAAGAAAAAAAAAGAAAAGGAAAAAGAAAGAAAGGAAAGGAAAAGAAAAAAAAAGAAAGAAAAAATGACGCATGACCCATATGAAAACAGGATAGGTCTGAATGTGGTCGACTTTATTTTTTTTTTTTTTTCTTTAAAACAAAATAAAGAATAGAATTTTAATAAAGAGAAAGAAAGAAAAAAAGACATGATATCGATCAGATGTCGGTCAGAGGCCTCTGACCGACTTTTTGCGTGGAAAAAGAATTTATCAATTTGGAGTGAAGAGAAATTTTTATTTTTTTTTCTTTTGAACAATAGAAACGAAATTTACTTTATCAGAGAGAGAAAGTGTCTTTGGGTTGAGGGAAGTGACCAGTGAAAAAAATTGATACGGAATTGACCTGTTAAGAATTGGACACCCACGTTAAGAAAAAGTAGAGATATTTCGACCTAGATAATTAAGATTTTCGACTATCAGGAAAAACAAAAGAGGTAAAAAAGAAGAGCAATTGTTTTTGGACCACAGAGGGCGCCAAGAAGGCGGAAAAGAACCTTTTCTAAAGTCAAGACTAATTAGCAGCGGGCTGTTTGACAAAGTCCAGGTGAAAGAAAGCTAAAGATTGTCATTTTGCGTACGTGCAAAAAGGGCAAAATCGGATTTTGTTTTTTTTTAAAACCAGCACGAGGTAACCACACCCGCCAAACAAAAGGGAGAGGGTGTTCGGTCAATAACAATTGGTCGAATACAATCACGTGACCGCGGAAGAAGAAGGAAAGAAAACCTCGATCAATAACTGTTGGACGAGGCGGTCACGTGGGCTGCGGAAAAGAAGAGAAAGAAAGGTTCGATCGGGAACGATTGGTTGAGAGCGATCACCTGACATGAGAGAGACTAAGAGAAATAGATATGCGCCGCCCCACCAAGAGCTCTGTGAGAAAGTAGGGGTGAAAACAATAACGATAATGGAAAGTCAAAATTAATACGACTTTTGAATTATCGAGAAAACCCTGACGCCGACAGACCCACCCCAGTTTGTTGCGGCGTCAATATAAGCAGGACCCC
The DNA here is from genome assembly GCA_903632075.3 of Acanthosepion pharaonis. Taxonomy (NCBI): domain Eukaryota; kingdom Metazoa; phylum Mollusca; class Cephalopoda; order Sepiida; family Sepiidae; genus Acanthosepion; species Acanthosepion pharaonis. The sequence goes on along the minus strand of CAHIKZ030004442.1, from coordinate 5,776 downwards.
AGTCGACAGAAATCAGTTTGAGTTGGAGATGCAGCCGGAGTTGGGCTGAGTTGCAGCAGGACCGCGGGCAGGGATAAGATCCTGAACGCGGACATAAGACCCGATTCACTTGCCCCCTGAACGCGGACATTGCGGGCAAAAAGAACCCTCAGACAGAAGGACTTCCAGCCCAAGTCGAAGACAGAAGAACTTCCAGCCCAAGTAGATGAAGAAGAAGATTGCCTGAAAACCTGAGAAGAGTTGAGAGTTGGAGAAAGTTGAGTTGAGTTGAAGCCCAGTTGAAGTTGCGTGAGTTGCAGTTCACCTGAGACGACAGAAGAACCCCCTCGAAACAAGAAATCCAGAAGGACTTCCAGCCCAAGTCGAAGACAGAAGAACTTCCAGCCCAAGTTGAAGAAGAAGATTGCTTCCAAGCCTGAATCGAAGAAATCTTCCACCTCAGATCAGAAGAAGTTAAAGTTCTTCCACTGGGTTGAAGCAAGAAATCTTCCACCAGAAATCTTCCACTGAATCAAGAAGAAATCTTCCAGCCCAAACAAGAAGAAGAAGAAATACAACTCAAGTCGGAGAGAAGAATCAACTGCGAATGATCGATAGAAATTAGCCCCAGTGTCGAACTGAACCACACTCCGACATACATACATGATTCTAGAAAGTAGGTAATTCGACATTTTCCTATTGTGTGATAGAAGCTTGGTGCCATAGTCCACAGAGCGGGTCGGGAATTGAGAACAATTTTGTTTTTATGTAACGGACTTTAAGATATAAAAGGTTGTTACCCTTTTTATCAGCAATTTTGTTTGGTGTCGTGAGTTTTTATTTTATTTGTGTTTTGCCACCCCGTCGGACTCAACTTGTATCGGCCCCGATCCCTGCTGGTCCCGTCTGTCTAAGATCTAAACACAGCGTGGGTAGACAGACCGGAGATCGGTATAGTTGCTTTAGTGACCAGGTATTGGAAGCGAGTCGGGAAAGGCGAGGCTGGTGATCATCTGACCAAAGGGTTGGAGCGGCACGCTTGGACCCAGGAGGAACGACCAGGAGGAGCGACGTCACCGTTGGCGCCGTAACCAAAGGATCCGACACTGGGCCAGGTGTGTAACCGTCACACTATCCTACATGTGTAAAGTTCCAAATCGATACACATGTAGGCTCTGCCCAATCTTGCATCTTTTCTGGAATTCCTCTTTTATTGTTGATCCACTGAAAATCAAGCAAAAAAAAAAACCTTGGCATCTGACTTTCATACTTTCAGAAATATTCTGTTCAATATTAATCAATGAAGAACATTTTATTGCAACTGACTTTGGAACAAATAAAATCTATTTGGTGAAGATTTTGATTTATTTTTAATGCATATCAATTTCTTTTTTTTAAAATCTAAATATTTTTAACATAGTTTTAAAAACTATAGATAATAAATGTATTGTTGGTCATTTTACTATAAAAATTTATTGTTAGTAATTCTATTATAAAAACATGTATTGTTGGTCTTATTATATATATACACATTTTGCTATAAAAGTATATTTTTATATTTAATAGTGTTTGATATATATTTATATACTTTGTAGGCGGCGTAAGAGATGTTTACCACCCTGGTCATAATGGATCTGGGATTACTGAGCAGTAAGAAGCAGTTCCACACTCCTCAATACCCTGATCAAAAGACTTGCTGCTGGATGTAACCAGGACTATGAAAATTTTAGAGTAACGTTACTTAAATGATTAATTCAATATGATAATACGTAAATCTTTTAGTTGAGGAACAATTAAGATTTATTTCTAAACAATGTTTACATGATATTGACCCAAATATGACAGATTTGATTCCTCCTCTTTCATATCTTTAATATAAATTATTCACCTATATTTATTTTTTTTATTGAAAGAAAATGGTTTTATTTATATCTTTAAAAAAACACTTGTATCAATATGCAGAAACTATATCTATTGACTTCAAAAAGATTTTATCTTGTGGAAAGATCAATAATTGACATTTATTAGGTCATGATGTGTATCATTTAACTATCTAGTGTTTTTTTATAAACAGTGTTTGTGTTTCCTATAAATAGGCTTTCTGCTCCGACCTGAGACAGGGTTTTGGAAGAGGTAAATAAAAAAAAAAAAAAAAAAAAAGAAATTGTAAGTCTAACATTTGACAAAGTCCTTTTTTCATTAGATCTAAAAAACGTCAATTCTAAATTAAATGTATTAATATATGCTTGTAAAAGATACAGCTTTCAATTATTTTATTTAAGTATTTAATCTATATTTTAAAAAATTTTTCTGTCTGCATATCAAAGCGCCCGTGATGAGACAGTTGGTCCTACTCTAGATAGATTGAGGTAGCGTTTTTCTTCACCCCAAGAAGGCAATATAAATATATGAAACACAAGGGGTTATAAAAAAAAATTAGAGAAAAAGTGCATTTGTTATTTAGACTGTTATTTACAATAAAAAAAAAAAAAAAAAAAATGATTTAACAAGACAGAAGATTTCGACCATTGCATTCAAATTTTTAAGATTAAAGATGACTTGAAAGTAAGAAGCGAAACATTTTCCAGCCCAAGAAGTGATAGAAGAAACTGTTAGCATAGAACTTGAATTACATCTAATCAATTCAACTGTAAACTGATCCACCTGTGGTTTAATTTAAACTATGTTTAAACCATAAAGTTTCAGTATGAATAGAGCAAAGTTCATCAAACAATTACCATGAAAGTATTTATAACCCTCTACATATTAGAACAACCATTGGTGGTGGGGAAAAGGGACTTCTAAAAGAGATGCCAAGGCAAGAATTAATAACATTGCAGATTTTTTTTAAAAATCCGCTTATCTAGAATTTTAAATATATAGTTAAAATGTACCAGACCAGATGTTTGCAGCAATATTTTGACAAAGGATGAAAACTAAACTAGAAAACATTATAAATGAAACCAAGTTGAAAACTTTTTTAATACATTTCAAAATTTACTAAATCTTGTGTCTTTTCGGTCAGAATAAGAAAAAAAATTTTTTAGTAAATTATTATTAAAATTCTTAAATATCTGTTTGTACTCTTTTGGTTGGTTTTTTTTTTGAATTTCTTTCATTCTGACCCCAAGACTAATTCAAACAGAATGAAGTCATTGAGATAGTAGGGTGACTCAATTTAATCCCAAAAATTTTTCTTATCAGAACAATTACAGACAAATTTTCCAAAGTGCTGTACCTCCGTATACATGATTCACCTCATCTACCACTTTCCAAATCCCTTTGTTTTCCTTAGATTGAAACCCAAACACTTTGAAATTTTTGTATTGATTAAATGTGGTGCAAATGACAGAAAGTACAGCATGCAGTTTCCAAATTTCCCAGTCGTAATGAATTCTAGTCATTCTTTTTCTCAACATTATGGTGCCCAACAGACCCTACTATAATTGCAATTGACAAAATCAAAAACATTTCTTTTTTTCAAAATTAAAAATATAAAAATTTTGGCAAATCAATTTATCCATTTGAGAGGTTAAATATATATATATATATATATATATATATATATATATATATATATATAAAATGTATTCTGTAGTGTTTAATGGTGGATAATAAAAGAACCTAAAGAAAGACAAAAAAATAAATAATTGTGGTAATAATATATATATATTTATATAAAAAAAGTAAAAAAATCACTTTAGTTACTTTTTAAATAAATATAGAATGTCCCCAAATATATATATATATATATATATATATATATATATATATATATATAATAATATCACTTTTACAGTTACTTAAAATAACAATTAAGAAAAATTAAATTAATCAATGTCAGAAAATTCTTGAAATTTTCTGGTTATTTTTGTGTTAATAACAATAAAAAGAAATAAAAAATAAAATTAATTACTGATATTGTTCTCTAACTGCAAGCCACCTTCTTCAATGATTTGTTTTTTTTTCTAAAAAGTAAATTTTAATTTAATTTATTCGTTTCACCACATGTATAAAACCTTGTCTTAAGATCAGGAAAAATAAAAATCTGTCCTGATCATTGAACACAAACAAAAATGAAAGTGACTTGTCACTTAATCATGGTCATTATATATATATCTCATAATATATTTATATATATATATATATATTCTATATATAATGACATATATATATCAGACAGTAGATCTAGCAGGGCAAAATCTACACTGTTGCTCACACATGTTCCTGTTAAAGTGTTCAACAATCTGCTCATTAATTAGAGAAACAAATTTGCTGATGATTTATTGTTTTATTTGCAATATTGTGATGGGGTTAAGGTCTTGCCCACAATCTTGAAAATGGGCCCCCACAGTTGACACCTTCCATAAACTTGGGAAGCATCAAATCTGCTATGATAATGTTTGAGCAGTCTGGGCATCTGTATAAACCAGGCATTTTTTCTCTAGGGACAGGGTTGCCAAATGTTATAATCGAGTAAGTTGGAATGTTTATATTAAATGGGTTCATCAGATTGTAATAAACGTTGCAATATGCTGAACTGAATGGCTTTATTCTTGGACAAAATACTGGGGTTGCAAAGATAATCAGTTGGAGCTAGATGTCAGCTAGAAAACTTATTTTGAAGCCTACCACAACACTTAGATGTTTTGGCCAGGTGATATATCTCAGTTTCTACCTGCAATTTAGGGATACAACATAGCACAAAAAAACTGTGCCATTTCTAATATTAAGAAACACTCTCAATATTGTTTGGTTTGTTTCATTTTACGGCATGAAATGTAATACAACAGGTGATTTAATGCCAATGATTTTTTTATTGCTAGTAATATTTTCCTTCAAAAATGTATTGCTGGTAATATTTGTTTTTCTTCAAAAAATGTATAGCTGGTAATATTTTTTTTTACAATGCATTTCTGGTATTAAAACTATTTTTACACATTCATAGTGTTTTGACCCCAGTTTGGGGTTAACTATTTGCCCATAGTTAGCACCCTAACCAGTGCTACCACTCTGGGTCAGGGTGGACCAGGGAACACCAGCAATTAAGAGGTGGTTTCATGCTCCTCAAAATCTCCTGATCACAGGCCTTGCTGTTGGATATAGTTTGTCTTACCCAGGATGGAATAATGTCTGGTATTCCCAATGTGTCTTGTGAAGGAGAAAGGTTCTTGCAGTTTGTACCAAATGTGCCAACCACATTAGAGACAAATTGAACTACTGCTCGATACATTTCTCTGAATTTTTTTTTTTATATATATTCATATGCTCAGCATGTATGATATTCTTATTCAAAGGTCTCACAACATCTATCTGGATCCATTCATAGGTGTTCTTGTGTATGAATGTGATATTAGGGTAACTTTTCTTTTCTTTTTTTTTTTTTTTTTTTTTTTTTAACTCTTAGAGCATGATTTAAAAAACAAAACATTGTTCAACAATGTTTAACAGTTTTTCTGTATTATTTATCATCACTGCTGGAGATCCACTCCAACTCTTAAGTGTTTTGACCAGGTGATAATTGTCATATCTTAGCTCCTGACTGCAGCTTAGATGCACAACTCTTGTTCTAAGTAGCATTGTCATTTACACACTCCCAATGATGTCAGATGTCTCAAAGGCATCTTGCAAGACAGAAAGATTCTTGGGAGTAGTCCCAAGTGCCAATCACAACGGGGACAACTTGAGCTGCTGCCTGATAAATTTCTCTGATTGCCCTACCAGGCAATGCAAATTAATCCTATAAAAGGAAAACCACTCATCTAAAGTTTAAATTGCAATCATATCCGTCGGTTTC